>VXAA01004770.1:147124-177459 GCA_013399115.1 Anseranas semipalmata | reverse complement strand
CACCCCACTCCCCCACCACCCCTCAAAAAAAAAAAAAAAAAAAAAAAAAAAAAAAAAAAAAAAAAAAGATCATATGGGCTGGTAAGAAATTAGCTTTAAGATGATCTTATGGGATAGGAAAGCTTATTTCAAACTATTACTATGCATTCTGCAGACCAGGCTAAAGAGTAGAGCAGAAAATGGGAAATGAATCAGACCCTGCTCTTCAGTGAAAGCTGCTGTTAATTATTCACTCTGCTGGTGCCTCTGCAAAAGCCAGCAAGGGGCAACCCTGTACCCAACAGATGCCAGACAGCAGGAAGGCTGGGATGAGGGGACGCACATGGGCATAGTCAACTACATCTCAAAAAAGAAGTCCAAGCCAACATGTTGGCAGCAGAAGAATTCACACTTGACAGAGGCGGTGCCAAAGCAGATGACACAACATCTTCTGTGCAATAAGTTTATGTATTTTAACCCTGGAAATACATCCGCACTTCACAGATGAATCACAATACATGGTAAGTCTATGTGCACCCACTGAAGTCAAGGGGTGGCAAAGCACACCATACATGCCCATAGGCACATCTAGTTTTGCACAGAATGCACTGCTTTTTATACACATTGCTGGTTTTCAAATGTAGTAATTTTCAAATTACTACATCACAGAATCACAGAACCATTTAGCTTGGAAAAGATCATTAGCTAACACAAAGGATGGCAATCATACCCAACCTAGTAAGTTACAGCAACAAAAGAACATGTTTAGGTCACCCTTACTCATGCTTTGAAGTGTTTTAGTTTTATAAAATCTGTGTATACCACAGACCTACAAATACATTGTGAAGAAAGTCCATTTTCTTCACACAGTTTCAAGAAAATAGCATTTACTGTTAGGCTTTAAAATGAACTGCTATACTGTTGCCCACTGATATTCGTACTAATACACTTTGTTACATATGACAGCTGCACTATATAAAGGAATTGATTTCTACTTTCTGAATGGTGATCAGGTATCACAGGTGTTGCATCGGGATATCGGGTGTATAAGGTTCTTGGGTATTGCAAGGACTGTTCTACTTTGGTTATTACGAAGCCTATCAGAACTATTGCCTTTTCCTGCCCCACCTTCAGAAGCGGAAAGGGAGGTGGGGGGAACAACTGAAACCTTTCTGCATGGATCACTTCTTTACCCCAGCTCTGCCCTTTTCCTATTACTCAGCCTCATGAAAAAGCGTGCATTTCCTGCCTGTATCAAGGAAACATGAAGACGGCACAGCTGATGCAGCATGAAGACAGCAGACCAGTGGGAGCAGCAGGAAAACAGAAAAATTACAGAAAAATACACCAAACTGGACAGTACCTTCCCTGGTCATGCAGCCCAGCTTCCCGCTGCCACAATCCCCATTGTCATTCAACCATGGCTTAGCAAAGACAGCTCTTGAAGACTTCACTTAAGGCTTACCCATAACTAAAACAACCCATCCAATTTTCCAGCGTGCAGAGAGGCTGTTCACATAAACAGCCCCTCGAGCAGAGAGATTTTTGATGCTGCTTTTCTGTGAACCGTTTTCACCACAGGAAATATCCCAGGAACTTCAGCCAAATTCAGATAAAACCTGGAAAGTTTACAGGTGACCAGGAAGCTGCAGTGTAACATTTTGTTGTGAAGCTTAGCTTAGAAGAGATTAAACGAAGGAGCAGGTTCCCTGTCGAGCCCCCCCACTTTTGACTGGTGTGTGATGACAGTTTTAATCTAAAGTTGTTTTTTTACCAATACACATCTATGACAAATCCAAGCTACAGAAATAACCACTAGAAATGTCAACATTTGCCATATGCCAGAAACTGAGCACATGCCTTCATCCTAACTGTTGATTACCAACTTCTTACCAAGCTGGCTTTTAAGATCGCCGCAGCAGTATCCAGAGTTACTCACCACTTGGTTGATAGGAGTCTGCAGCGAGAGGTACCTGTAATAATCCCAGCTTTACTTCTCTTCCCCTTATCTACCCCACCTCCCTTTTTTCATTTTCAGGGGGGAGCAGGGGGAATAGAGAAGCACAAAGCAAGGGTCAGAGTGTTGGCAAGAAAAAACACTCTGGTTTGATAAAAGAAAACACTAAAAGATACCAGAATCTTCCAGCTAAAGGCTTTTTGCATTCTTTGGTTACATACTATTTACTCAAATATCAACTACTTCTAAACAAGCTGTTTCAAGTTAATAAGGAACATCACTTTTTGATGTTAGCTGCATACTCCTGGGTAACCCATTTATTTTACAGCACTGAGATGCAGAATGTAAGTGATAAGAAAAACATTTTCAAGTCTTAGATGAGCTCACATTCAATCATTAGGACTTGGAAGAGACTTTAAAAGACCTCTTTTACTAACTAATACACTAAAAATTAACCAAGTAAGCAAAGTTGGTATGAAGAAGACATACGCTGTGCTCAATAATTTCATTTTACTCCTTTCAGACAATATTTAAAAGATTGCCATAAAGACAACTATCAACAATTCTATTTCACATTTAATGACAACTACTTTGAGTTATTTGAAGGCATAACTAGTTTCTCCAGAAAAACAGAAAAAGCTACAATACTAGTTACTGAAGGCTTAACACATGGCAGAAGTATGACATGTTTCCAGCTAAGACAAAAAAATACCTATTGTGATGAAAAGACTCTGAAGCCAGTTGCATTTCTATGGTGGCATTTGTTCCTCAATAGACTTAAGGCATATTATGACAAAAAAAATCCATTTCAAGTTTCACTACTGCTGACAGAGGCACTATGCTTACTGATGGATAACCCTTCAGCAAGGAGCCTTCCACAAATTCTCCCTCCCCTTCAGCTTGGGTACACTGTAAAGTATGGCATCAGCAAAAATATTCATATACAGTTAACTTTGGTTGGACTAGATGATCTTTGGAGGTCCCTTCCAACCCTGCCCATTCTGTGATTCTGTGATGCCAGACAAGACAATTAGCTCATCTCCATCATGGGGTAGCAGAATCTACACTTCTCCTTGGATTCACTATTAAAATGTCACATAAATGATGCAAGATTATTACACACAGCTCTCTGAGTCCCTTGAGTGCCAGTCACCATAGAGAACAGAAACTGTTCTTCAACTTGTTAACAAACACTGCCAAAAGCAGAACTTAAAGTTACGTTGAGAGATCCCAAATCAATGCTATTCGATTTTACTGAAATTTGCTGTTGATCAAGTACAGAAGCTGACAATTACCATGGGGATATGAACATACAGCTATCATTCCGCAGCACTCCAAAGCATGCAAAGCACATTAAGATGAAACTACTGACTTCACTCCTGATCTAGCACACAGAGGTGATTCATTAGGTAGCTAAGAAACCCCTTTAACTGAGTACCATAAGAGCCTTATGTAGAGAAGATTGTCTTTTAAATGTGTTCAGATAAGAATGACATTTAGCTCACTTTCAGGGAAAACAACAGCTATAAATTTGTCTTCACATTTGGAGTTACCTTTAAACACTTGATGCAGGCAGTATTGCAGGGAAATTCATTTTTTCTGCAATGACCTGAGATAGTGAAAGTCTCATTTAAAAAAAAAAATGTATATTTACCATTTACCACTGTATACAACAATTTAACTACATAGAAAACTGCATGGAAATGCAGGTACCACAATGTAGAAAACAAATCCAACCTCAGTTTACATTTGGAAAATGATGCTGTTTTCAAGCCCAAGTCATCTGCCAGCATCCCTGGCATGGATTTTTTTTGTTGTTTGAAAACCAAAATCTCTCCTACAACTTTTTATCCAAAAACCCTCCTACATCTTCCATCAACCCTGCAACACAGAAGGCCAACTTTTTTAAAAAAATAAAATTGTAAACAATGTAAGCATATATGTTACTTTAATAATTTGATATTTCTTCCCATCAATGCAGCAAAATTAAAATATTCAAAATTATGTTACTCTATTTCCTGAAATTATTTTTCTACCTGGAGGATTATGACCAACACATCTCTAAAATTCCACTAAAAAAATAAAAAAAAAAAACTCTAGCAAATTAATCAAGACAGTAATTACCCTCCCCCAGAAAAAGTCTATTCTCCAGTTAGATTTTCTGAAACTATTGTGTCCGTGAACTTTGGGTACCCAAAAGCATATCTCAGCTTGCTCTGGAGGACTGCTCCAGAGCCATTTGCTCAAGAACACAAAGCGATGCTGCGTCAGGCTGACACCATCCATAAGCTCCGAGGAAGAGAGCAGGAGTGGAAGGCTACTCACAGTGCGGCTGAAACTTAACAGGCCTTTTAGGTAAACATATATACAGTACAGCAGTTCAAAAGGCAAACTGCAAACCAGAATAATCCAAACACAGCAAAGGTGGATAGGCCTGACACATACCAATTTATTCGAGCCGTCCAGCTACTTGCACCAACCTATGGAATCAATTAGAAAATGCTCAGCTGGATGCACCAAAGACTATCTCACGTATCAACGAAGCCATGACAAACAAGTAGACTTCTGGCGTTGGACAGCCATGCTCCGTGTGCTGCTGTACAGCCGGCAACATGCCACAGTCTTGCTCTTGCAGCACAAGGTACCCCATGATAAATCTGCGTTCATGAAAGTCAAAGGTCCCCACCAGTAGGAAAGACACACTTAAAAGAAAAAACTAACAATAATGATCTCAGCCTTGCTATAGCCTGCTAAGAATCTATATAGTTTAAAACAGCATCAAGAAAAATCCAAGTTTAACACAGCCAACCTTGTGGGCTTGTTGTATTATATTACCATAGGTGGGAAGCTCATTTCCTTTAAAAAGCAAAAACATAGTGTTTTCAATACCATTCATTCCCTGCTTAGTACAGCTTTTCTGTAAGAAGTGATTGCCTTATAAGAAGTCTATCAGGATAGCAATGCTTGTTAACTAGATGTCTCTTCCCACCAAAACAGGAAATTCTGCAAGTTTCCATTTAGAAACAAGCATCTTTTTTCCTACAGTCCATGGCAAATAGCCATAACATGACTAATATGGTACATTACTGAGGCCAATTAGCAAACACGAGTTAGTAGAGAAAAGTAAGCCCAAGCCAGTAACAAGCATATTGTGCACCATGTAATGAGGGACCTTTTTGTCTTCGTGCATGGTTTTTTGTGCAAGTAGTAAGGAGCACTTGCTGGGGGTGAAGGGGTGTGTGAAATCAAGGCACTCTGGAAGGAACAGATTCACCTTCCATTCTTTGTAACTGTGCAAGAATTCCAACTCTCCCTCCACTTGCGTCTAATGACTTCAGTTTTCAATGCACACAGTCTAACATGTTATTCTACGCTGCATAGTCAAGCTAAAGATTTGGTTTCTGACTGTCCTTACAAAGAAGCAGCCAAATATTGTCATCAGCTTTAAGCACGCACTCCAAGTAAGTAACATTTATTTCATCTTGAATTGGCTTGCTTTTTCTGTTTTCAAGTCCCAAGTTTTAGAGCCTGAAAATGTTTAATTCCTCAGGAATGGTAATTAGCCAATGGTGCTTTTTGCTCATGTAAAAGAAAAATGTATAAAGAAAGGACTTTTTAAATAATTTAACTCCCCTTCCTGAGCAATGGAAAAAATAACTGATTCCCAAATATATTTAATTGAACCTACTGCTGTTTCAAATTCAGTTTTTCTTTAATTGGTAACTGCAGTACATGTGAATTATTAACTAGCAATCCCTAAGAACAGGATATAAAATAAAAAGAGAAAAGGCTTCCAATGTAGCTGGAAGATAAACTAGCATTTTTCAAGACACTGTAGAATTCTCCCCCTGTGCTGTGTGTGTTTTTTTCTTTTTTTATTATTACTATCTACCTCAAGTTCTGCTGGAAGGTTTCCTCCAAGGAGCTACAGAAATCAGCTTGAGGATGACGGTATTATGGGACTTGCCTCTTCTGAAATGTTAAAGATTTTCAGAAGGGCTACAGGCACAAGAATTCGTACTGTGACTTCTAAAGATGCCAGGCAGTAAGCAAGAACTTTTTAAAGGCACCTCTGCTCATGTGCACAACTCTGCAGCCAAGAACTGCTTCCCTGCTATGGCCCAGTATACAGACAAGAACCAGACACACTCAGCAGTGAACATGACCACATGCACTAACAGCACAGATCACACGGATGGCCTGTGTGTGCACAGCAAGTGGTAACTATTTTCCTACATTTTTACATATTACATTCTTAAGATGTTCTTACAGTTGTTTCATCTTTTCTGTGTTTGAACAAGGTATTAGCTCACCAGCATGATCTCAGTAGCTGCAGTCAGTGTTACAAGCTCTCAGTTTTATTCCAAACCTTACGCTACTCAGCATTTGCCTGAAAATGATGATGAAAAGACATACTACTTTGGCAGCCAGCAGGCTTCATTTCAGAAGTGGAAATACACCAGCTTTCTTTGCAGAGCTGACCTCTAAAATGCCAAATGACCAAAGTAGGTCTGTACTATTTAACTCTTCTGCCTCTACTTTTTTGACCAAAGTCCACTGGGTACAAGGAGGTAGCATCCTTGCTACCTCTGCTGGGCGAGGATCACTTCAGCTGAGGTCCCACAAGTCAGTGAAAAACATGCAAAAAGGATGTTAGTGGCAGAAGAACAACTCCATAGCTCTTAATGACATCCCAACACTTAACTCAGAATTTCCCCCCGATGCCAGAAAGCTATAAATTTCTCCAGCTCTTTGGAAGGAAAGACTCCCCGAGGCAAAGAAATGCGCATCCAAAACATAAGGCAAGAAACCCTGAAAACTGTGCATACGCATCAACTTAGCGCCCATCTCCTCACCAGCCACACGTCCTCGGAGCCTCCATCCACCTCCCCGAGCAGCAGCAGCACCACCGGCACCCCTGCTGCCGCGGTGGCTCCTCACCGATTCACCTGGTCAATGCTGCGTAACACACCACAGAAGAGGGCTCGCCACACGGTACTCAGTCACAGCATGCACACAAAGATGCCTTCTCCTAGCTACGCATCAAGTAACACGGGAAGACAGCGGTAGAAGCACTTGCAGCAGAGGCAAAGCACACAGGGACTGCTGTACAGAGGAAGGCACAGCCACCCCTTGCAGGGATCAGCTGACGCAGAGGAACAACCTGGTCTCCCACAAAGACTCGGGATAGCTGTGGTGAGCTGAAGTGTTCCGAATGTGCCAGGGGTAAAAGAAGCCAGCGGCAGGGCCAGGCTGCCCGGGCACCAGGCAGCCCAAGCAGCCACCACTCTCGCCAACCCCGGCCACAGAAGTTATCCTCCACGCACAGATTTCATACAGAAACTTGCCTTGATTAGGAGGAGAAAGGGAAGCACAGCCTTCCTGCCTGTCAAATGAAAACATTTTTAATTAGATAAAATGCCGAAATGTCTTAAGTTCAAGACTTTAAATTGGCTTCCTATCCTGAGTATCCTGTGAGGAGATTCCTCTTCCCCTCCTATTTCCTCTGAGAAATATTCATCTTCTACTTAAAGCAACAGGAAATTGTTGAATACTTAGATACATCTTTTTTTATTTTTTTTGCCTCCCCTCAATTCAGCTCTGACACAATTTTCAGGAGTGCAGCAGTTGCTGATGTCCCACCAGACAGTGCTGACATTGGGAGGTTGTGCTAAATGAACACTTTTTTAGTTAAGGAAGAACCACAGCAACTCATCTGATTCAGAACCCAAAATATGATTATTCCATAATTCAGATGGGATGTTTTATCTAGAAATTGGCACACTACATACAACGGTGTATTTGATTTTTTTTCTTAAAAAAAAAAAAAAAAAAAGTGTTTTGCACTAATCAAGCACCAGCATTCAGGATTTTAATTCTTCACATAATTAAGTTGAAAAAAGTAAACCCTCCTTTTTCCCCAAAAGATACGCTGTTACCCAAAAGGAAAACCATTCAAGAAAGCCCTGTGTTCTCTGTTATATAGTAGGTCAGATAGTATCATTTTCTTATGCTTTAATCTGCAACTGTACCCAAAAAAGTTGCCAAACCAAACTTCTCTGTAAAAATTTCATATACATTTGTCATGTAAAACATCTGTTTCTCATTAAGGGAAATAGCAAGCTTGCTTGTGGTACTAAAATAACAATAAAATAAGCTATGCAATCTACTCTTGTGCACTGTTACAAAGATTGCCTGAACTATTTTTGCCTTGGTTGGGATACAGCAGTGATTTGTGCACTAGCATGCTTGGGAGCAGGAGCACTCACACAAGGCGCGTTTGAAACTCTCCAGCAAATGCACAGAGCAGCACTTACAGCTATCAGCCAAACGTAGCTGTGCAAATCAAAGCCAAGGAGGCAGCAAGGCAGGATCCTTTGCAGCAAAACTCAGGAGACATCCTCATCTGCCAGGCAGGAAGAGGAAATATAAAATATGCCTACAGGTCAGCCTCAGAGAAAGTGTCGTAGACATCCTGGAAGGGGACATCAGTTCTGTCTTGGGGGCAGAGGGGCTGGGGGGGGCGGGTTTCCTTTTTACAACCCCTTTCCACATCTGAACCAAAAGTTTTTAAATAATACGCTTTAGAAAGCCATCTACTCTTCTCAAAAAGTTGCATGGAAAACACCCATCTGATACTTGCTAGACAGAACAAAAAATCCATTTTCCTTGGTATATACCAAAAGAGGGAAATATTTCAATTCTGTGACTTATAGTTAAAATAACTGTCTGAATATATACCCCACAAGCACAACACCTCAAAGGGTTTACCCACCAACCTATTCTCAGCTTACCTGTCACAAAAAAAAAAAATAATAATAATCCCTGTTATGTATCTTCTGCACAGAGCACAAAAGCATATTAATCTCAAAAGCGAGGGAAACGGCCAGGACAGAGGTAATATAGTACCCTCAAAAGGAGTGCCACACTCTAAAACCACATCTACTTCAGAATGAACTTCGGCATTCCTGTTGGAGAAGCATCATTCTGCTTTCAGACTAGATGCATCCCACTACACAGCACAAAATCCCAGTTATCTCTGTATTACAATACAAGGGAGAGAGAGGACACACTGCATTTGGGGGCAAGGGGAGGACTAACACTGCTGGAGACTTTTGAATTTAGAAGAGAAGGGAAATATAATGTAAGCGTGTCCACTCTGCAGTAGACTGCTCACACTTCTTCCATTCGGAAATCCACTATGTGATTTTTGGAGTTTTACAGAATGGGGGAAAAAAGAATGTCTTTTGAGGGTAAATTCTTCCAACCCTCATACCTACGTTTCTGAAATGACTCTGTATTCAGCTATAATCAGCACTAATATTTAACTGAGAGTGGAATTGCTGGTAGAAATTGGTCTGCATAAATCACATCCCAGGTTTAGAAGGGATGGAAAGGGGAATTACAATTTCCACTTTTTACAATGCTCATGTAGGATAATATTTCTAACGGGGTCTTTGCAATTTTCCCTTTAACTGCAAAACCCCAGGAAACCTCATAACCATCTTTTAAACTATGCACATAAATATACTTTAAAGCCAAAAATTGACGTCTACATGGAAGAATCAGTGTATCATTTTCTGCCATGAATGACTGTTTTAGAAAATTGCAACCAAATGTTTTCCTGGTCCCCAGTAATTTAAAACTCAGTCATCATATATGGATTACACATTGGTCATTAAAGTACCTTTTGTCTTAGTTCTGTAAGCCTTGAGGGATACACAAAGAAAATCCTAAATACATGCTGCATATTTTTTCAGTTCAGTAATTTAACAAGCATTGGGTCTTCCAGGTAAACAGATGTATATTTTCATTGAGCACAATAATCACCCTGTGATTTCATTTTCTTTCATAAGCACTCCTTTTAAGTTACTTAACTCTGCTGAAAATTCAAAAGGTTAAATTTAACTACTGCTCACTATGTACTGAACAGTATTTTGGCATATGATCACCTATTGTGCCCAACTAAGCATCACAGAAATAGTCTCGCTAGATTCTGTGCAAAATTGTAACTTGAGCTAATTTTTCGGCCAGCTATAACACAACATTAAAGTTTTGGAAATCTATTCAGCCAAGGACGGGGAAAAAAAAAAAAAAAAAAAAGTATGGGCAGTGCTGGAACAAGAAGTTATAAAGAAAAAAAAATGAATCACCTGTAGGAGCCCATAAAATGCAAGCTGCTAAGAGACACTTGAACGCGTTGTATTGGTGTGTATTGGGTTTATGTGGCAAGGGTTTGGCAGCAGGAGGCTGCAGGGATGGTCTCTGTGAGCAGAGCCCAGCAGCTGCCCCAGGTCAGATCAGGGCCAGCTCCAGCCGGCTCCAAAAGGGACCCGCCGCTGGCCAGAGCCGAGCCAGGGAGCGACGCTGGTTGGGCCTCTGGGAGAGCAGAGTTAAGGAAGGGAACAAACTGCTGTGCCACAGCAGCTGGGAGAGAGGAGTGAGAAACAGCCCTGCAGGCACCCAGGGCAGTGCAGAAGGAGGGCAGGAGGGGCTCCAGGCGCCGCAGCACAAGTTCCCCTGCGGCCCGTGGAGAGGCCCATGGTGGAGCAGGCCGTCCCCCTGCAGCCCATGGGGACCCCACGGAGCAGATCTCCACGCTGCAGCCATGGAGGAGCCCCCATGGAGCAGGTGGATGTGGCCTGAAGGAGGCTGCGGCCCATGGGAGCCCCCGCAGGAGCAGGCCCCGGGCCGGAGCTGCAGCCCGTGGAGAGGAGCCCACGCAGGAGCAGGAGGCCTGGCGGGAGCTGCCGCCCGTGGGGGAGCCCTGTTGGAGCAGTTTGGTCCTGAGGGATGGGCCCCGTGGTACGGACCCATATGGGAGCAGTTCTGGAAGAGCTGCAGCCTGTCGGAAGCCCACGCAGGGTCAGCTCGGGAAGGACGGCATCCCGTGGGAGGGACCCCACGTGGAGCAGGGGCAGAGAGTGACCGTGAAGGAGCGGCGGAGACGCAGCGTTAGGGACTGACCGCAGCCCCCATTCCCCATTCCCCTGCGCCGCTTGGGGGGATGAGGTAGGAGAGGGTGGATGGGGGAAGGTGTTTTTAGTTCTCACTGCTTTAGTCTGTTAGCAGTTGGCAATAAATTACATTAATCTCCCTATGCTGAGTCTGTTTTGCCTGTGACAGTAATTGTTGAGATCTCCCTGTCCTTGTCAGTCATTAGCCTTTTGTCATCATATTCTCTCCCCCTGTCCTTCTGAGGAGGGGGAGTGAGACAGTGGCACGGGTGGTGCTCAGCTAGCCACCAGCTTGAAACCACCACACATGCTCAGACTAAAGACAGATATTCCAAAACCCCCTCCGTTAAACAAGAGCAACTTAAGATATTGCTCTGGGGAGAGAAGAATGTTGATCAGTGGAAGAAAAAATAAAAATATTCACTTTTTTTTTTTTAAAGCACATCCCTTCAACAGCTATGTTAAAATACACCCATGGCATCATCTTAATTACAGAAAATAAAGTCCTATCTTCAAGCCTTTAAAAAAAGTATTTCCAAACTTTCTGAAATTCCTGCAGTAACTAAACCAAATGTATAAAAGATCTTTATGGCAGAGTATCACCTGGCGGATACAGCAGGCTACTGAGTTGGTACAGTCATAGTTTGAAGCAAGAAGCAACCTGGCTCACCTCTTACTCCTTCAACTAAACAGAAGCTGAAGCATGCTTTCAAAATTGTTTTGCAAGTTCTTACTTTTCTGCAGTTTAGACAGAATATATATAGAACATATAGAAATAACCCCATTTGCATGAATCTGCTTCCCTCTCTCTAAATACTCAAGTTTTCATAAGCATTTAGACTTAAGGAGCCTTGTGGCTGGTCTCTTCTTCCTCCCCTCCTGCCCATGGCTCTTCCATTAGAACACAAGTTTGATGCCTTCACTTTTCACTTTGGTCTCTTCCTCTCCCTGCCTGGCACAGCTGTAAACGCTCTCCTCTCTTTGTTCTCCATTAACTCTCTTGCTCAGCAATCAACAAAAGCACCCCAAGAAATACCTGCAAAGCTGCTCACATTCACTACATGAGGAGTTACACACAGGAAGGCTCCCTCCTCATTTTGCTTGCCTGAAGTTTAACAACCTGTCACTACCATCTCTCTGCCCCCACAAATGTAGAATTTAATCTTAAAACACAGAAGGCAGGTGACAGGTAAGACCCCATTCAAAACAGAGCATGCACTTAAATCAGACTCCCTCCACAAGACAAGGGTCCTTAAGTCGCATTAAGAAGCTTCCCAAATCACTCCACTCCTGTGTTCATGCTCCCATGTAAGAACATTTTTAGAAAAAGTATGTTCAGCTTTTTGGATGAATCCAATTATTCTGTATATAATCCTTGTTCAGCCCAGAAATCTTTTACATTAGAAAAACTGCAAGAGGAAAGGATACAGTCAAGTCTGCACATTATAAGACATCTAAGTATGCAGTAGAATGATGTTAACTATTCCACTAATATTCCTTCCAAGACAATGATGAACCTCTCAGTTTTATTTGTTAGAACAACAAAACACGTCAAATCTTTTATCTGGTACACCTGAAGAAAATCATAGCAACAAGTCAACTTTTAGACAACTGGTAACCACCTAATGCATAAAGTTAATGTGCAGTTGTAACCAATGAGGCACTGTAACATCAGACAAAACTGAAAGAGCAGATCAACTCCTAAGAACCAACAGCCCGTGTTCACCTAAAACAAGACTGCTATTGCAGATGAATGAAAATACATAAATAAAAGACTTAAGTATTCAACACAGAATAACTCAAATTCATAGGAGTCCTAAAAAGCATTAAAAGCCTCATACAGAACAAACTGCTTCATCATACAAACTACCCACTGACAGAAGTTATCCTATAAAAAACTTTCCATCTCCTAAATTTAATATTGGCCATGCTATTGCAATGCTTCTCTTCAGCTCTGTACACTTCCCAAATACCTAAACTAATAGAGCAAGAGACAACGTTGTAGGGAAGGTCAAACGATGTCCAAAATTTTCTCATCCTAAATATTTCAGTCAAACTTAGATTCAGTGACTTACGTTTCACCGCCCTGAAGCCACAGGCACTAAGGCTAACAGGGTCATTTCAGGCCTACCTACTAACAAGTAGAAACACTTGTCTCATGGTTCCTTCACATAGCTTATCTCACATAAATGTGGCCCTTTCTAAAAGGCAGGGCCACAAAAGAGCATGGGTTTTTGTATGGTCATGCATTATTTCCATTGTTGGCATTCAAAGCAGCCCCTCCTTTATTTGTCACTGTACCCACATCAGGTTCAGTGCTTGCCTTTTACATGTCCACAGTATTAAGACATTCTCTTTATTACTATGGTAACCACCATTTTATAACTACAGATGAAAATGGCAATACAGTTCAACCAGAATTTGTGTACTTGAGTTTCCATTAGCTAATCTGAATGACAGAAACGCAGTAAAATCTATATTAGAAACTTAAGAATCAAAGCAGGACTTTCTCCAGTTCCAGGGAAATGCTTAATTGTAAGTATCTGTATAAAGAATAATTAAGCAATAAATAGATTAAAATAACTTAATACAAGCTTAATTCTTCACGCCTTCTTTAACAAGTCTACCCAAAAGATGGAATGAAAATCTTTTTCATTTCATTAGCAGTCACACAATTGATTTAAAAAGAAAAAAATATTTTCAAGGCCTATTTTCTCTTTAATGCTAGAAAATAATTTGTGCTGATAATGTGAACCACTATCTCTGGTCTTAATCCACTTCATGCATGATGGGAGAGCATCACATTACAGCAAAGCATCTGTTCTTCCATTCTCCAGCTCTCATGCACTAGGCAAACACTGCCTAGAAAGAAAGTACTTAAATTAAAACTCATTTTACAAAGGCAACTTCTTTGGCAAACTGTGGTGAGGGGAAGAACAACATTGAATCGTAGTACTAGTTCTTCGTGTTTTATTAGGCCCTAGAGATCAGACATCAGAACCGCCCTGAAAATGTTCGGAATACCAAAATAATGTTCACTAAGGCAGCTTTTACTACTTGCTTTAAAAATTCGTGTATAACATCTTTACAGTGGAGATTTAGGTTTTATATAGCAGTCTGCTTCATTTAAAAATTTAAAAAGTTAGTTTAGAGAATTCACTCTGCTCCAATCTTTACGTTGGGCAAGGAAAGCTAACTTGGGGACCGTTTACACAGGTTGTTTGCAGCAATGGGTGGATGACCAAATGGATGTCCAGAGACCTATCTTCTCATAAGCTCTATCACATATGTATTTCTACATGGATTTTCACAGAAGGAAGAGACAGACACAACTTAACTGAATGCGCAGTTTCCTGCCACAATTTTAATTTGTCTAAACCAAGGGAGTGACAGCACCAGAAGCTCCATGATGGCAGTAATGATAACTGCCCATTACTCCTCTCTGCAGCCATAGCTTTACTCTTGAAATGAACTAAAACATATTACTATTTTCTAAGAGTTTTATTAAACATACGACTCAATCCACTCATGGATGCCTTCCTCTAAATTATTAAAAAGTTAGAGCCAAAAAGTCAGGTACAGTATGAAGTGGGCCCAGAAGTTCAGTTTCATTCACAATATGGACCAGGTTTTATCAGTAGATTAGAGTTCTATTCTGGTACAATCCCTTGATCTCATCCCCTTAGTATGAAAGCAGAACATTTGATTAAAAAGGAAGATAACTGAATTTAATAAGAATGAATGAAAGATGTCTAAAACTTAGCTAGGAAAAGACTTTTTAAAAAAGTTTACAACAACAAGATCCTTCACTTCATAGAGCTTTTCAAATGAAGAATTTAAAAACAAAAGTTTCTTCAGCCTTTCCCAGGTTACTCACAATACTTCCAGTGTTACATACATACCTGTAATTTCTAGTAAGAGCTACAGTATGTGATTAAAGCATTGTCATGATAATAAGTTTAGCTCTGCACTGTAATTATAATCAGAAAAAATAATTACCCCGGAGGTGAAACAATTCCGCCTGTTAATTTTATATATAAGCTTTTAAGCCGCATGCACAATTCAATTGTGCACAAGTTAAGACACATTCACAGATCAATTCAGCTTGCTAGAAGGAAAATATTTATGAATGTTCCTCAGTTTTCCTTCTTGTTGTTGGATTTTTTTTTATTTATTTTTTTTAATAAAATAATAATTGCCTGCAAAACAAAGCACTCACGGTTTATATAGACGAAGCCTTTTCAGCAACCCCAATTATTTAGTACCATATTCCAATATGGAAAAACATAGTAGCAGAAGCATTCCTAAGCCTTTGTACACAGAGAAAAACAGTGCCCCCCACCGCGCAGGACCAAAAGTTAAAAAAATAAAATTAATCCCAGCACGTGTGTTAGCAGAGGTAAACTACAGACATAGTAGTTTATAAATATCAGCTTTGAGTCACCACAGATTTAGGGCAGAGCTTGTGAACGTCAGCTACATGGACAAAGCACAATGAAGCCACAGCAGCAACGTTACAAAGAAGGGATGCATAGTCCTCAGACCTGCGCTCTGATGGGATATCACACCCTTATAGCCAAGACTGATACCGGTTCTTCAGAAAAAGGATTTCTTTGCCCTCTGCATTAACAGAAAATGCCCTCGTAGCATTTCTCACTTGCACCTTGATCAAAGACTACTCCCCTTGTAGTGACAGAGAAACTCATCCCACAGCCCTGCCAGGCAGTTCCATCTTTAAGACCAACTTCCAGTCATTGAATAATGCAAGTTGATAGCTTTCATGTTAAAAACTAAACTAAGACTGACTTCTGTTTTTAAAAGACTCCAAAGCTTGCAAAAAATGCTTCAGCATACCAGGCTGCGCAAAGTCGCTCTCCGTCTGGCTTAGCAGATGCTTAATTGGATGTTGGAAGCAGCTATGACAGTACACGTACAGCTACAAACACAGAAACAGCTAAAGCCCCTTTCTTCCCACAGCACAGGGAATCGATTGGCCCTGCCAACCAGGCAGGAGACCTAGGACGCAGGTCTCGACTGAACCAAACAAAGCAAGGAGATGCAGAATGAGACCTGTCATGCACAGCCCTAGTGCATGACTACCACATGAACAGAAGGGAGATTCTCTCCTGAATCACACAAAACAAAAAAATTATCCATTAACAACATTATTGAAAGAGTATGCTGCTGCAAACACCTTGGCTTCATTTCTCAACAGAAGATTGGTTTGGGAGAAGACTTCAGGACAGAGCACAGAGGCTTTGCCAGTGCAAGAGGGCATATACAAAACAACAGCCAAGAGTTAGCATCAGTTCTTTTTCATTTAGTCCATTGCAAACTGGTGAGTAATTACTGCAGCATTCCTTTCATTAAGGATGTTCAAGATTCAATATCAGCGTTCTTAACTGAAGCCGACAGCGCGCACTCCCCACAGCATCTTTAAGCAAAGTCAGCCAACCAAAAACTTTGTATTTCTATGTTTCCAAGGTTGGGCGGGCTTTTTTTGTGTGCACATTTTCTCTTCTATTTAAGAAATCTTTAAATCACATGAACACACTGTCAAACGTCTTAGTTGGAGGCAACAGAGAATAAAATGCCAGTTGATTCTCTGATTACCCATACCATCAAAACGAGTCTTTTTATGTGTTTATTCTTTCATTAATCCAAATGACTACACATTTGGATATTCTGAATGTGAGAGAGAGCAGGACTGTTGATCTCAACAGAGGTCCAATGTTATGAGAAGTCAATAATTACCATTTATCCTCTGGTTTGAACAGGGGTGTCTTAATATTACTAAAGACATTTAAAGAAACAGAAAAGTCACTTTCTTTCATTTCAAAAAACACAAGCCCAACTTTCTACTCAAGTAGTAAGTGCCACACCACCTCAGAGAGACAGTTAGACCTCTGACCTGACACTCTGGCAATTATTTTCCACAAAATATGACAAAGATATCCTCAGGCACAGGAATAGGATGTTTGCTTTTTTTAACCTGTGATTGCTGTTCTGTAAGCAAGATGGAGTGACAAGGTGGACAATGGTATTATATAAACGATAGTTTATATAATGCATATAAAGACAATTTTCAGAGTTTACCCCAAGAAACGCTCAGGGTTTACTAAGATAGGAAGTGCTGTCTTTTTGTAAGACTACAACACTTATAAGCAAAATAAAATACACACACCATACCATACTTTGAGTCTAGTTGGCATTCATTTAGAAAGAGATATATACAGATAGAAAGACACATTCAGAAGGTCATTTATAAAGTCATTTACAATTTACCATCATGACAAGAAATGACATGCAGTAATAAGCACCACGCTTGTTTCCACGAGCAACATCATTCCATTAGAGAAGAGGAACATTCCATTCAACCAGCGTAATCCCAAGAACAACCGAGCAGATGAAACCTAGAAACACCTAATAGTGCCGCAAGTCTCACGCACCTCTTCCCACGTCCTTATTGAAAACAAAGGTGGCAGAGATGGATGAGTATGCACGGTAAGTAACAAGCACTCCCTGAAGCACCGAGAGTGCAATGTTACGGCAGCCTGGATCCGGATCCAGCCAGTCTGAGGAACGGTACAGGACAACACGAAGTTCAGAAGTAAGACACGCTTTAGAGGAGCATCTTCACGTGTTAAGTAACCCTCGAGACAGTCTGCATGCAACATGCACAGCAAAGCAAAACAGGCATAAGCAGCAGCATGAACCACAACAGTACTGCAGTAAGACATTCAGATATTCCTACTTAATTTAACATCACACATTCAACCATGTCAATGGAATATCCTAAAAGTCTCTCAAAATCTACATTGATGCGCTATTCTAAAAACAGCCTTTTAAATGAAGAATTCAATACCACCCAAGACTGCAACTCTTGTAAAAATTATAGTAAAGTTATACTGCAATATTTTACAACGAGGACTCAAATTTTGAAAAAGAGTGGAAGTACAACAAGCTATCTGACAAAGGCTTTCATTAGCACTGTAATCAAGAGCCAATAGATTTTTACCACAATAATCACTCACAAAGCATGTGGGACAATACATCTCAATTATGAAGACCCAGGCTACACATCTACTGTTATAAATTCACTTGGAGGGAGGGGAAGAATCAAATCAAGTTCAACTACATAAATTTAAAGCCAAGAGATCTCAGAGTTTATTTTCCATTTACACTGCCAGATCAGCAAAGACCATGCAGGTCAAAACTTCCTGCAAAAAAAATGTGCTTCCTGCTACTACCTTTTCACAGTTGATCCTTCAAAAACTGAAGAAAAAAATCCAAATTCTTACATAGCCAACAAAAAGGGTTCCAAGTAAATTACTTGACTAGCATTCATCTTTACCTTATCACTTCAGTTCATTTATACCATACAATTCTATAAGCAAGCAGCCATGTTATATACTATGTTATATACTACCTTGGCACGCTATTCTTTATCATCTCTTTCTGTAAGGTTTCTGATCCAGTCTTGCCTTGCAACAGAATATACAAGCAATTTTCTCTATTTCTGTGCTGTGACCATATCTTCTCCTACATAGAGGTCAAGAGGATATAATTTTACATAAACTCTCCTAGTCTCAGCTACTGCTCAATTGGAAAGTGAGTTTTCTACTATATTTGCAACCATTACTTCTGGGGGGTATCTGACTGTATCCATTTAAAACAGCTGTATGCTTGTTAAGGTAGTTCTGCAGCATACTTAAAAATTAAAAGTTCAACCTTTCATGCGAGTTTATCCACATATATCTGTTTCATTTTTTTTAATACTGAATCTGCACAGAGATGTCCCATTCCAGCAAAAGGCTGAAAGTGAACTGTTAAGCGTTATTTATTATCTGAAGTCAAGCAGTCAAGCAACCAGTAAACTTAAAACAGATGGCCTTGCTTTCAAGGAGGCTCAGTCTCTCAGCAGCAGAGCACTTCCATCAAAAATAACTGGTTTGCTTTCTCCTGTAGAATGAGCATAAACCATGTATGTTATTGAACTTGGAAGTTTAATTATTTTATCTGGCCTCCCACTCTACTGCATCAGTAGCTTCACAGGGTGGGATCTGCATTTGTCCCTGTGCAAGACCACCCAGTCATCTGTGCAGACTAGTAATGCAGCCGTGTCTGCAGAGAAAAGGGGAAGGACAGAAATTAGATATACATTTATGTCCTCCAAATATGCTGAGAGACAGGCTCAACTGAATTGTAACTGTAAATTACGAAAAATAGGTTAGCAACATGTAATGGAAACTGGCTTATTAAGAAGCATAAAACAAGAAAGCATAGAAATACCGCCAACACCTTTTGGAGATGAGAGCAATGTGTTTCCTGAACTACCAGTGTCATCAAAAACTCTTGACGAAATGAGCCTCAGTGCATTCATAAAAAGGTACAGAAAACTGCAGGAAACATTTAACTGCTCTTGCACAGCTACCAGATCAGTGAAGCACAGAGATGTCTGTGGAAATAGTAAGGGTGAAAGAGAAGAAAGTCACTAAGATGACTAAGCCACGTTATTTTACAAAAATATGTAAATTTTTATGTTCCTTCTGCTGCTTCCTGGACACACAGTTTTACCATACTGAGGTCTCAATAAGTTTCTTTCTTAACAGTAATGCTGTTTTTCTAATTGCCTTCTGTCCCCACTTAAGCATCCCAGCATTAGAGTGACAAACACACAATGATTTTTAACCACTGAAAGAAGAAAAAAATTACGACACCCATCAAGAGCATGCTACTTCAACATTAGGGAAACAGCCTCCTAATCTAACTTTGAATACATATGGTTTTCTGATTATTTGTGCTTAGCTTTTGTTTCATATACTACATAGACGGAGAGTTTCTTAATACCATCTACTAGGTTTGTGTGTGACACACATACTTCATCATTAATTCCAACACTGTAATAGCTAACAAATCATTAAGAGTTCATATACAATGTAAAGAGAAACAGGATAACCCATTTACCTCTCAACATTAATCAGGAAGAAGAGGAGCTCATTTATGCAGCCACACCACTAGAATTATCCAGGTTTTTTCTAACAGAAGATAAACGTGCTAACAGAGTGGTCATGACATTCCTGATGTCATGCGCTGCTGCTGAGAGACCAACAAAGCATGAACTTCAACGTGTCAGATCAAGAACCAATTTTCAAGTGTTGCAGCTCTCAAATTTTGCACATTTTAAAAATACAGTTTAAATACTTGTTGTTAACCTGAACTGCTAGGCTGCCTGCCTTTGTTCATACACTGTAATCCATCATGCAGGCAATCCAGTTCACTTCCATTTGGTTACACAGCAACATGATTATTCTACCTACACTGTAGATTCTGCGCCAAACCTTTCCTGAGTGCCCAAAGCCTGCCCAAAAATACACATCATCTTTTCCAAGCAACTTATCCTCAACTAAACTATCTACCAATGTTTTCATCAAGTTCTAACTTTACAGCAATATAGTATGCAACAGAGTGACATTGTGAGGGGGGAAAAAATGCTGAGTTTCTTGCATTTGAGGAAATGCAAGGTTAGAACAGATAATTAAAGGCGTGAGACTGAAGTCTTGCTGATGCCTGCTGTTGGGCTTTAAAAGAAGAATATTTAATGCTGTCACTGCTATGTCTGAGAAGCCTGCCACTAGCAGCATACCTAGAAACACTTCAGCTTCAGAATTACATACTTCAAAAAAAAAAAAGTGCACAGAGCTGTATCTTTTTCCCCCAGTGACTTAATGATCAAACAAATTCCTCGTAGGCAGATGCAATATGACAACAAGTACAATGGCTTAGAATATTTAATAGCAGTCTAATGTACTGTATCATCAAAACAGACATGGAAAACTAAGAATAGCAGATCATATAATTTTCTATGGCATTCCAATTAAGCTAAACAAATATTAAAGAAGTTATTTTGCAAACATTTGTCTAGAAAAAAAGCCAGATTGCTGGATTCTAACAATGTTTTCTTGACCTTGCTATCCCACAATGTAAAAGGAAAGTAATTATGACTTAAAAATCTTGTCAGCATAAATCCCTTCATACGGGCACACAGGACTGAGTCTTCTCATCAGCCACATCTACGCTTGTTTACAGTCTACCAGTTTAAAGCCCTTACAGCATTTAAAAATCTGCTCCTCCTTCACCGATCTAAAACCTATTTAATGCCTGTATTTGCAATAATCTGTCTGTACCTGATCTGAAGCATGCAGTCAGGATGCTCCCATCCAGACCTGAAATCCCCACATCTCAGCTTAGATGTTAACAAGTCCGAATGCAGTTTATGACAATGGCACCTCTGAACAGAAAGAAGCCTGGAAGGTGAACAGAAATCTGCGCCTGTATTTGTAGCAGGCTGTGATGAACAACATCAGTAGGAAGTTACAGGTAATATATTTTTTGCTTTCATCTGGAAAGCTATCCTGGAAGTCAGTGGAAAGAAGGCCTGGGATCCTGCAAGTTTATCACACACCTGTCCCAACACAGTCATGAAGGAAATGGAATATCATGTAGGGAGTGTACCATCTCTAAGGCCAAAATTACTGGTCACGGCCTGGGCCATCACTATTGCTATAATGGGTGATAACATCTGCTAACAACACAGCTTCCATCAGCCTCTGTATGGACCAGTTGTCCTGTCTACCAGAATACACACTGCAAGAATCTTAAAGCGAGAGGTGGGGATGCTACACAGAAATTAATGAGGTTTCCACACTTGGGGATTTTCACGCACATTCATGAGCCCTTCGCAACCTGAACTTGAATTTCTAAGCTACATTTACAACCAGTTTGTTGTAAAGACATTATAGGACAGAAGATTAAATTCCTTTCTCTTTCATTTTTCTGAATCTAGCCACCACCTCCACTCTGGAAACATGGTGTCATCTTCAATTTTCTTGTCAATCAGCATCTCACCAAGGGTAGACAATCTGAACCACAAAGTCTCAGATAAAGCAGCCTGATTATTGAGATGAATCTACACAATGCTGCAACTTGTCTCTCCTCTCTCTTAGATAATGATAGGGTAGGAACCTGTCCCAAGGTTTAACAACTTGAAATGTTCATCAGTTCTTACGAATTCCTGTTTGTGTGAGGCAAGGGACAACTTTGCATATTTCATCAGAAGTAGATGGATTAGAGAGTTCTACTCCAGGAATATCACTGTCCCATTAGCCAGCTGTGCATATGAATGGAGATGTATCTGTTCCCTCTGCTTAGGTGCATCACCAGGTGATGAGAAGTTAGCACTAAGTATGGGGCTGATGGCAGTAGTTTGCACAAATAACAGTTTGGCACTAATGTGAATCTTGTACAGTTAACGTCTGTTAAATGAGCACCTATGTTGAAATACACAATCCACACTGAGCCATATGCTATCCTTAAGCATGCATACGAGGAGATATACCACCATCCTAAACCTCAGGTGACATGTACTGGGCTAGTTTCAACATGAGGATACTGAAAACAGACAGAAAAAAAGAAAACAACTATGTATTCAGACAGGCCTGGAACAGACATACAAGGAAGAAAGCAAAAGCTCCAAGTCTATCAGTGGGCATCAATATACCTTCTCTATTGGTGAGACTAACTTTGGCAACGTAACCAAGCTGAGACTTGGACAGTAGTATAGAATTGTATAAGCTTTTGTTTGGTTGGTTTCTTTTACAGGTGTTCTCCCTGCTACACAAAAGTTGTTCCTGGAAAAATCTTCAGTCCAGCTGTCAACAGGCACCTCCAAAAACCCCATCCCTCTTCAGACTGCCACTCTCTATTTTTTCAGCTCGCTGGTACAGACCCACAGACACACAGCTTTAAACAGGTTGAATGCAACATGTCTGCCAGCTCTGGTTTTATTTCTGATGAAAGATCTGTCTTATGGGTATGTATGCAAGAACTTGCTACTGACGTTGCAGATAAAGTAGTAGCAGTGTTCCACTGAAATCATTGAATTAGGCCAACACAAATAAGCCAACTACTCTTTTTCCTCTCTGTGCTTGAGTAGCCAGACTACCTCTTACTTTACCTGTAAAACCTCTTTTTCATATAGTAGCTTTTAGGCTTTGTTAGGCATCCGGGTTTTTTAACATCCAACCTGAAAACAAACCTCTGGAACAGAAGCTTTGTTACAAGATTTTTATTGCTCAGAAAAGAGCTTACGTGATTTTACTAAAGCAGCAAACACCAGTGGCTGAACTGAGGCAAGAACCACCACCCACTGAAGAAAAAAGCAGCAACAACTAGTCTGGGGAAAATAAACTAAAAACACAGCGGAGGAAAAAGTCTTCTCCACAGAACCAATTCTGTCCTGTCTTACACCCACGCCAGAGCCCTAGCACAGCTGATAAATCAGCCACACTAGCAAATGCTCGAGGCTGAAGCCAGGCACCGGCAGAGTAACAAAGCAAAGGCAGCAAATGGCAGCCCCAGGCCCGTGGCTGCGTACATCCACCGTGCCACGCGAAGGGGGAACCGAGCCATCGCAGCAGGCCACTGCGGGCCCTAGCTGAAGGGCACAACGCTCTTCCTAACTTATCGCCCTCCCTCGCGCAGGAAGCCCATTTTATAGCCTGCAGAACAATAGCAGAACGATGGAAAAAGCAGCAGGTTTCTCATGTCTTTCCTGAGAGACCACCTGTCGGGGGAGGAAAAAAAAGCCTTAATCCAATTAGACCTGGAATTCTCGGTTGTTCATACAAAACAAGAGCACTGTTCCAGCCCACATGCCTCCCTGCAATGCAAATCCTAAACTCACACACAACCGTTCATTTAGCAGACCGATTGATTTAAGATTGCCAAAAGCTTTTAAAATGGCAAGGGTTGGTAATTAGAGGACTGGAAAATGCAGCATCAGAACAGACAAGCCCTCAACTTGTACCTTATTATGGCTTTCTCCTGGTAGTCTTGCTTCATAAAGCTAAACATACTGTAAAAAAAAAGTTTTAGTTAATGCTACCTTCCCCTGCCCCACACTCCTACTCTTAAGATACTTACAACAGCCATCTTTGACAAATTCCACATATTTTTACAACAATATTTCTTGAAATGAAAGTGTACAGCATGGATACTGATTTGATTTTTAAGGACTTCTCAACTGACTCCGCTTACTAATCTAGTCTTGTCTCCTCTCAGTGCAAAAAGAAGTTCACCTCTACCCAGATGAACAAACACGCACCAGTGAGGCTGCAGCAGCAACTAGGAGAGTAGATCATGTCAGATAATCCAATTTTTTCAAGCCCTCTTTTAATTTAAGTATTCCATCTTATCAATAGACTTATTTTATCTCCCAAAATAAAACAAAGTAGCCCTCCCTTCCCACAAGTAAATCCACTTTGGAGACACACAGCAGAAATGTAACTCTTTATATTACAACAGCCTACCAGTGTTATTGTTTACACTTACAATGTTCAAATGAACGCTGCTGCTCGTTACAAGATAACAACTAGCAGTGGGAACGCACACCACAGCTCTATGGGATAGCTGTTAAAGCTCCAGACCTGAACTCGCTTAGGGTCATTTCTACAGACCTCAGCAGCAACAGTACCCACCTCCCTATATACATTCAAGGACTTCAGGAAAAAAAGCTAGAAATGCATTTTGCACATAACTTCAGTGACCATCTAAAATACTGTCACACAAAGAAGTCAGTTACAGCTCTTTCCCAAATAAGCAGCTGCATGATTCCACATCTACTGCAAACAACCAAACATTAATGAACCCACTCCGGAGTCTGACGCAAGAGCTGGGTTCGTTCAAAAACCAACATCACTGCCGCCACTTCCACCAGCTCCACTAACAATGCCCCATTTCACTCACACACCTTTGCTGTTCATAAGTTATGCAGGTATTACTACAGATTTAAATTAATTTCCAGACTTTGTTATATAACAATACCACCAGGCACATTTAGAGAAAGAGTAAGGTTATAGATGAGAATACACAAAGACAAGAGCCCTGCCTCAGATATCAGAGGTGATGTTTAAGGTGTTAAATTCACTTGACTGTAAACACAGTTTATGGTGCTGCATTTAAGAAAGAAAGAATAATCACTTGCAAACTGAGCAGAGTACCAGTTGCCACAGTGTCAGGTAGTAGTGCATGGACCTACATCTTCTTCAACACATACATAACTACTTTTTTTCCTCCAGACAATTCCTTTTAGAANATATATAAATAAATTAAGGATTGTGGTGGGTTGTCTAGGACCAGCTGCCAGATCCCCACTCAGCCACTCTCTCACTCCTCTTCAACATGAGGAGGAAGAAAACAAGCTCATGGGTTGAGATAAAGACAGGGAGATCACTTACCAATTACTGTCATGGGCAAAACAGACCTGACTTGGGGAAAAATCATTTAATTAAATGCCAATTAGACTCGGATAGTGAGAAACAAAGACGAATTAAAACACTTTCCCTTTTCCCAGGCTCAACTTCACTCCTTCATTCCCAGCTCCTCCACCATCCACCATGCCGAAGCACAGCAGTGGAAACGGGGGCTGCAGTCAGTCCACAAAGCTTTCTCTCTGCCGCTCCTTCACCCCCACACTTTTCCCTCCTCCAGCATGGGCCCCTCCTACATGCTACAGTCCTTCAGGATAAACCTGCTCCATCATGGGCCTCTCCATGGGCCGCAGGGGAGCTTCTGCTCTGGCACCCGGAGCTCCTTCTCTTCCTCTGACCTCAGCGTCTGCAGGGCTGTTTCTCTCACTTCCCCACCACGCAATATTTTACCCTTTCTTAGATATGTTTTCCCAGAAGTGCCACCAGCTTGGCTGACGGGCTCAGCTGTGATCTGCAGTGGGTCTGCTGGAACCGGCTGTGTCCTGCATGGGTTGGCCCTGGCTTCTCCTCACAGAGGCACCTGTAGCCCCCCACGCCAGCACCTGGGCACCTGCACCCAGCACAGCTGTACTCACTGAAGGGTAACAAGAACATCTCAGGAGGACTGAGAACAATACTTCAGCACTTACTGAACCACATCAGATATGATGGATTTACACAGGTGTTCATGAGCACCAAATCTGGCTGTCAGCTTTAGAGACCAGCAGAAGAAACAGCTCACCATTCTGCAAGGCTAGACAGATTTTTGTTTATACACACACTCAGCAAACTTGACCTGGAGCCATCAAGACCAGACTCTGCAAAGCCAAGCTTTAGTCACTAGTGGCACAAGACAGCAGCATTGGTGGAGAAGTTGAGAAGGAAAACGGAACTTGATTTCTTTTGACAACTTCAGCTATATTCAACAGAGCCTTAAAACATCAGCGCTGCAGCTGTGCGTAACCACACACAAGAGTCACGTAACGATGATTTGACTCAGCTGTGGTGCATATGTCCAGTACAGTTTCTGCCTTATGACGTTTTACAAAGGCTTACAACTCATGCCTGCACATCCACCTACAAGCACTTAAAGGATCATCACCAGTGTGTAAGAGCACTTGAGTGATGTATGATGAGTATAACACAGTAAAACAGAAAGTGATAATTTTGATGGAGCAGCTTTTATAATCAGACCTTTATGTGCGTTTATGTTTAGCTGTGTAGTGCTACAACTCCAAGCACCCTGGCACAGCACTGAAACACTCAGCAATGTATAGGACACCTCCCAGCGGCTTCAGAAGGCCTTCTTCCACATTACCTGCACAAACAGTCACCAGAATTACTGTATTTAAGTGCTATGTCTGCAGGGAAATGCCTTCAAAGTTACCTCCCCTCCCTTCACTTGCATTAGTTGGATCTTTTAAAAGTGGATTTATGTTTATATAAATCTCAAATGAGGAACAGTTAGAACTGTCCTAACATACAAGTAAATGAAACCAGCTATGCATTCTACATACACATTCTGTCAATACACAGTCCATCATATCAAAAACAAATTCAAGAAGCTTATTCTGAAGGTTTCTGGTATACAAGTATCACTAACCCATTACAGAGCACGTCCTACCCACATGCACTAGAATTATAGTGGATTCAGTCCTTAAAGCCTGTGACCTAGCTTTTTATTTACAGTAAACAAATATCTACTGTTAGGAGAATACATTTTGCCCGCAGGTTTATTCATGCAGCTTAACTGGCTTTACTTAGATACTATCTGTACAAGTACAAACACTGCACAATTGCCAAAAACACACTACAGGAGGCATCTGTTAGCACTACCATCAGAGATTAAAACAGACCAAGCCATTCTTCTTGCCCACATCCCTTAAAGTATAAGGCAGATGATGTAATTTCTCCATGTTTACTTATGCATGTATAACATCTTTAAGGATTAATATCATGTGTAATGGTATTGCCCTGTCTCCTAGGAGATGGGCAAATCTGTTTAGAAGTGACTATACCTAAACACAAGGAAGAAGCTGCCAGGGAAGCTGCTGTGTGTAGGAAGAAAGTTCCTGTTCTAAAAATCCAGGCAGACAGAAATCACAGCCTTCAACAAGCAAGGCATCTAGAAGGTGGATTACCAAACTCAAATCTAAACAGAAAGAATTAACACACCAACCACCTGTTAATTCTCTCATGAAATCACATTACCTCAATAATAATCAATGAAGACAGAGGGATTAACGACTAATGAAAAACACCACACCCTGCCAGAGATTTCAAATGAAATAATTTTATGTTTACAGTATAGCCAAAGCTGCAACTGCAGCTCTTGCAAACACATTCAACTTCAGCTCACCCAGAAAAAACAACTCATGATTCAACAGTTGCATGAAGCTCAACACATGCTCCAAACAAGTCACTGAGGCTCTCACCGCCCTTTTGACAAGCCCTGAAGCAGACCCAATTCCCGTACAACTGGCAGCATGTCAATGCATCAGCCCATGGGATTGGAGGAGAGCTGGTCTGAAGTCAGTTCCCCCCATACTCACACAGTGCGAATACAGTCCCCAGCACCGGCTGTTTCACTCGGCAGATCCATTCCCCATGCAACACGCTACTTGCTCATATGGGAAAGACTGTCCCCGCTGCCCCATACGCTTTGCAGGAAGAGGATTTCTACACTTCTTTCTTCACGTAAGGCTCATCACCAGACAACCACAGTATCCGTTTTCTAGAAATGGCACACAAGAAGTTTTAGCACCAAAATAACTTCTCTGCAACACAATCAATTAAAGCTCCCATATGCAAAGAATTAAAGGAAAGCATTAATGTAATTAGAGGGAGAACACTAACATTCAAGTCATTTGTTTATAACAATAGCAGTCATTTGTTTTTAAAGAAATTCAAATAGCATGCAAGATTTCAGTAACTGCAACTAGCTACAGACAAGACACTAACACACACACTTTGAAAAATGTTCCATACTTAACCTGGATTATAGCCCAGGTCCTCAGAGATCTTCAGTTTGCTGATTCCAACTCTATCTTTATTTTCTAATGACAGATCTGTGATTTAATGTATCTACATTTGTCATCTGCAGTTTCTGCAATTTACTTTCTTAATATAATTCCCATGCCAAAAAACACTACGTACAAGTGTCACATTGGGAAAGCAAACCTGGAATGAAAGCACTTTAGCTCCTACAGCTATAAAACCTGTCTCTGCTTGCTTGTAAGTCACCAGGGCGCATATAAGGCTATTCCCCTGCTGTGTACAAGGTACATTGCCACAGTCCCTGGCACAGCTGCTCCCTTGAGCAGCGCGCAGGTGAGGTAATATGGGGCTCACGCCTCCCAGCTGGCTGAGTGGTTACTGACATACCAAAGTCCAGAAGTACACCTTTTCCTCACCCTCCAACAAGTTTACACCTGAAGTGCCTGATGGTGTGGCTTTTCATTATTGTATATTTTCAACATGCTTATTTCTTTACCTTGTGTCCAATGGCCCTTTTAACGCAGTGCTAATAGCCACATGCTTTGAAGCATGAGTTATTGAAAACTATGGAGGTTTTCCCCTAGTGCATGTCATTATACCTTAACTGAACCTCCCACCTCCTTCTTTTTTATGTGTCAAGCTTCACAGCCTTAACCTACCTGTAGCTCTTCTACTTTAACTGTATGACCCGTGCTGTCTGTCTGTAACCCTTGTTTTCGGCTGCTTCAATCCCCAGCCATTAATCATTACCCCAACAAGAACTTAAAACTAAGCATTTGAGTTGGATGGAAGAAAACCAGGGGAGATCACAAAAACAGCTGCCAGGAGGAAAGGTAATACTCAGCATAGAGTGATAGCACTGTAAACCACTATGGACATTCTTCAATCCACGTCTTCTTTCTGAGAAGAGTGGATACCAAACTACCTAAACACATACTTTGTTCGAGCATATATTCTCTCCCAGCAGAATTCAGTGCAACTCTGAGCCCAAGCAGTAATTCCAACTCACAGTCTATGCTTCAGCAGACTCAAGAACTAGCCACAAATTCAGTGACTGTCACTGTTCTGCGGTGACCAACATGTGATATGCCCAAGTTTATCTCCTTGCTGTTTCAGCTCCTCAGTCTGTAACTTAGACATACGTTTTATAATTTAGACATATGTTTTATAAAAACAAGGACAGAATATTCAAAACAGCACCCTGCTTACTGCAGAGCTGCTACAAGAAAATCAATCGCAGCTTTAACTTTGGAACATGTCCTCCAGTGGTATAACACATTATTGCCACTGCTCCACAAATACAACAGTATTTGAACAAAGGAAGGAACCACAGATAACAGGTTAAAACACATCCAGAAGGTTTACATTAGCCTGTGTACTTAGCAAAACTATAAAGACCCAACTGAGTTACAGGCTTTCCCGTGACTTTTTGTAAACAACCTACTCTTTTAGCTAGCTTAGAACATCATTTATCAGGCACATTTCCTCCTGCCCTTCGCTGTCATGTACTTTGCACAAAATCTGAAATACAGCATGAAAGGCATCCGAGACATTTTTGTTATATGGTCTGAATAACAGCCTTACGATGAAAGCATCCGTGCAGCTGCAGCCACAGCACTATCACATTCTAGTAAAAGTTTCCTGAGGTAACAATGAAAATCAAATTAACAATTTAGTGCAGTAGTTCATCTGCTCCGTTCACCCACAGCTCTATTCCTAAGGGTTGCCAGGCTATTAAAAACAACAGGATCATTAATAGTCCAGGTGCAATTAATTATGCAGTTGCACCAGCATGGCAGTATGCCCTCACAAAGGAAGTTTGTCGTTCAGTATATAAGCACTACCCTCTGGGAATTAAAAAAAAAAAAGTTAAAAAATAGAAAGGATATACTGAGATACACGCTGTTGTTAAAATGCAACACCGCAAAATGCCTCTACTACACAAGTTTCTCTGCCAGGCAACAGGGAGTTCATCTTTCTCACTTGGTTATACAGGCTGCCATCATATAATCAGTTATTTTCATCCACATTTAATCATTTTGGAAGAGCTTTGTGTAGTCTGCATGTGGCTTTTTTTTTTTTTTTTTTTTTTTTTTTTTTTTTCTTTGAAACACATTTTTTTGGTTGTTTTTTCAT
>VXAA01004770.1:122447-138298 GCA_013399115.1 Anseranas semipalmata | reverse complement strand
GGCGCGGAGGGGGGCGAGGGGCGAGGGGCGGCGCTGAGCCGCGCCGGGCTGAGCCGGGGCAGGTGTTGGCGCGAAGGCGGCGTTCCCTTGGGTGTTTGACTTTGAAACGGGCGTTGACATTGGGATTTGTGGACGGGCTTTCAAAGGCGTTGGAACCAAAGCAGATCAGGGGAGTTAGGCACCCGAAAGCTTTTGCAAATCCTCCTAGGGAACTCCTTCATCTTTAAGGACCTAAATGGCTTTTAAACCTGCTTGCCCTGACAATTTGTAGAGTACGCTTATAAAACGTCCCTTTAAAACATTCTCCATTTTTTTGTCCTGAGATGCCTGTAACGATAGCATAGGTCCTAATCTGATGTGCTAATATTGTATTTATTTATATATATATTATATATATACAGATGCCAGAGCCTTATTTGCTCATGCCTGTGCAGCCCAGGGTCCCCTGGGCTAATCCAATTGTGGAATCAAAACAGATTAAGCGCTTTGGTAATGAATAAAGTCCCACAGCATCACTATAGAGTAGATATCATCTTCGTTTTATAGAAGAAGAAATGTGAGCACAGACTAGTCATTGATGTGCTCTAATTAACACAGTACATAGATAATGAAAGTAGGAAGAGAATGCAAGTAGTCCCCCCTTATTCAGATTTGTGATCTGACCAGTTATCCAGTATTCCCAGATGGTAAGTAAAAAAGTAAATAAAAAAATAAAAAACAAACTTTTTTATGTTATAATGACTTTATAGATTATCAGACTGATAGTAGAAGGAAAAACAACTCTATAAAATTCTCCATATCTCAGTCTTTCTCTGCTTTGAGTGAGATATTTAAGCAGGATAGTAGGTTGTAACCACACTGATAGTTCTGTATCATTTCTTGACAGTACTTTGATCAGGCCCTTAAAATGCCTAGAAATTAATTTGTTGGGAAAGAGGATTAAAATAGTCACTAGGGACAGAATTTGACCCAGAAATTTGTCTATACCTGCATTTAGTGATAAGAAAACACGAGCTATACGCCGGAAACACAAATAATAATAATAATAATGGTTGAATGAATTACAGACATACACTACTCTTCACACAACCATAACAGTTTTAACTAACCAGAGAGAAGAGTTCCTCTTTAGTACTCCAGGTTCTCTACACCAGCTCCTGCACCTCCGAAACCTGGACTTAATCGTAATTCCTGAGTCCCCAGGCTTTAAAGCCAACCCTCCTCCAGTCAGACTCAGCCGCTGCTTTAGTGTCATTCTCACAGCAGAATAACTGGCTTAATTTCCTACCTGGGAATTTGCAATGTGTAAGAAAATTGCCAGGTGGTGAAAAGCAACACTGCAGATCTTTGTCACTTCCTTTTCTTTCTCTTACCGCATGGGACGACACTGGAAAAAATTGAGCTTAGCCAAAGTGCTTCTACACAGCTATTACCCGCTGCCAGAACAGCCCCTGTAATCTGGGGGCAGCAAGGCGTATATTAGAATAGTCACTGAGCTGCTCTAATTTATGCCATAAATTGAAATCTGAGAATGCACTCAAGATTTTTAATATCACCCCAGAGTTACTGAAGACAAGTGAGAGTATTGTTCTGCTCTGGCCTATAGACTATGCCAGATCACATGCTCTGCTAACGTTATCTTACACTGATGGGAGAGGGTTGCTGCACTGCCTATAGTTGTTAAAAGGAAGTTAAAGCCAAAAGCTGCAAAGGTAGAAGTTTACAACATTTTCTGTCCTGGTGGAAAGGTTGCTTACACTTCGCCCTCTCAGAGCTGCAGCAGACCACTTCCGCACCGCCGCTTGCTCCTGCACCTGTGGCAAGGAAGAGCTCCTTTCCTCCCCCTCTCCCTTCCAGCAGGATCACACCTCCTCCCCACAGGTTGTGGTCAGCACTGCACGAACCAGAAGTCAAAGACAATGTAATTTATAATTAAGGAAAATAGCCCCAAGGTTTCGTCCGGATGTTCAGTGTGTGCTGCTCAATGCTCTCATGTCAGCTAACTGAAAACAAAATACAAGGTGAGAAATAAAATGCAACTCAAACCCCATAGATTATATATATACTCAGTTGTTAATGCTTGGCAAATGCTTATGTTGTACGTGGCCTTGAAGAACTGGAACAATGACTGGCTAATAGATTCATTGACAAGTTTGACACAAGGTGACCAGGTGTAAGGGAAACACTGCAAAAAGCATGAAAAAGTGTAGAAAAATGGTCTGTAAATCATAGCTAAACATGAGACAAAGTGAAAAGATATAGGGAGATACATATTGATTTTGTTATTGGGCCTCAAAGATAAGGATTGGGGTCTTTTCCAAGAAATGATAGCAGGGACTCAGAGAAGTAGATACATGGAAAAAATGTAGCAGCGTACTGAATAAACCAGAGAAAAGCCAGGGAGAAAGTGTGTGGAACTCAGGAGGAAATTAAAACCAATGGAACAAGAACTTCAGCAGGGCAAACAACTGTCCTATGGTATAGCTTTAATGGGTCAAATGCAAAAAGTAGTTTTGTAATAACTATCAGATAGTTTTATGACATTACTTCTCTTGAAATCATTGCCTTTTAGAACCAGGCAAGAGTTCCATCAGACTCTTTTTTTATCCTGCTCAGAATATTCTCCTTTTGCTTCAGTTCTGCATAGTTAGGCAAAAGTTCACATCTGCAAAAAACAGTTTTCAAAACACACTGAGCGGGTGGGGTTAGCACCTGAGAAAATCCCTAGATGAGACTGGCAGCTCTGCCGAATGCAGGCCTCTGCAAATAGTACCGCTACACTACCGGTAACAGCAGCACGCTGCTTCCCTCTCTGCACAGTAAACATGCGTCAGGCCTGACCTGGGAGCACCACTTCTTTGGATGAATAAGTCTCCATGCTTATTCAGTTCTTGCCCTCCCTGTTGAGACTGCCAACAGTATTGCCAATTAGTGCCAATCCTGAAAGCAAATTGTAATATGAATAGGCTTTTCAATTTTTAATTCCGGACTTTTGCACTGGTGGTGTATAAATGTTTCATTAGCACACTCTTTTCTGTAAGAGGTTGTTCATTCACTTGTATTCCTGCCTTACCTTTGGAAAAAAAAAGCTGCCTACCTGAAGTACTGGCAAAAAGTAGACTGACAGGAACATGCACTTTAGTGTGCTCCTCCCAGCTCTCGCAGTAAACTCTGAAATCAGAGTTCTTGTCTTGGGATACAGATCTATTGAAAACCCATATTATGGTGTCTTGAAGACCACCTTAAATTGTTACCTGATGTGCTCTATCTCTACACTCTCTCTCTCAAGCAGTATCCAAGATGACGAATTCAAAAGTTTTTATTTGGTGGAGTACAACCCATTGGCACCAGTGGTAGGAATACATGGCATGGATGCCAACCACAGCGGTAGTTTGGAAGCAGGTAAAACAATGCAGTGGCATCTCCCATCTCTGGGCTGGGGCAGGCACCACCACGCACACAGCACAACTCAGAAGTCCTTTCTTCATATATCTGAGGGTCTCCTTAGATCTTAGGATCGGGTGAACTTCCTACTTCAAAGCAGAACCCACTTCATTCCTTCCCAAGAGAATCAATTCAGAGTATCTCTCCCTTAAAGAGCTTTTTTTGACAATGAATGTGAAGCACAATTTACTTTCTGTAGCACTTGCAGAGCAGGAAGCAAGGGCATTTGAACATGCTGATTAGCGGCAGATCATCTCAAGAGGCATTAACAGGCTGGTCATGCTACATTGTAAATCCTTGCAACAATAGGTACATGCTTGAACAGAAATAGCCCATTCAAGTCGGTGGAACATATGATAAACCTGAGAAAAATATATCATACATCAATTGCATATGTTACCAGATGTAAGGTGTCTCTGCCAAGGAAGGAAAAATAGCTGTTGGAGGCCTCCACCTGCTGCAGGTGCTTTTATCAAATCCAAGTAGTGCCACCATCTTGTCAGCTAGAGATGATGTGATCAGGACTAAACAGCATAATTGCTAAAGACACTTTCCCTGATTACTGGTACTTGAAGAGGTGCATGAGTAGTGCATGAATCACTGACAGGAGACCTGCAGAAAATCATGCTTAGAGGAAACCTCTCACAAATGTTTACACTCTGACATTTACAGTTCTGATACCTTCAGGGTAAAAACCAAGAATTCTGCCCAACACTCTTTAGGCCTTTATGTACCACAGAGCATCAGGAGGTTGTATGGAAAGAGGGGGAAGTAAACCCCACTGATGCCTGTTTCAGGTCTTCTTCAGGGCATTTCTGTGGGGTCATACCACTGTGACTAAACATCAGAAACCCCTGCTCTCGGTTTCAGGCAGGTTCACAGAGGCTGTCAGGCTGCATGCCAGCAGGCACCAGTAGCAGTGATACTGTCTTAATTGGACTTCAGATACAGAAATGTACCAGCAGCGAGTTCTGCAGAGCTTTTCATTGAATAGAATCATGGAATATCCTGAGTTGGAAGGGACCCACAAGGATCATCAAGTCCAACTCCCGGCTCCACACAGGACCACCCAAAAATCAAACCAGATGTCTGAATAGAATTGTAGAATATCCCAAGTTGGAAGGGATATTTTGCACAAGTACTGCTGACAGAGGCACTATGCTTACTGATGGATAACCCTTCAGCAAGGAGCCTTCCACAAATTCTCCCTCCCCTACACAACATATGTGTAGCAGAGGCATATAGCGATACATCGGCAGCAGGGAAGAGCAGCGTGAGCTTGGCACAGGCCTGTTACCAACTGGCATACGACAGGAAGGTTACTCAGTCTAAGAGCCCCATTTCCAAATTCACATTCTGCTTTATGAAGTCTGTTTTTTATACAAAATTCAATATTATGACTCTCATAAGATTATTGAAAAACTATTGCTTCTCACAACACATTTTAACAAAGGTTATCACTTCTGCTTCGCAGTGCTGCAACCAGAGAAGTAGGAAGGAAATGATAATTTCTCATTTTACCATGCAGTATCCTAGTGTTCAGTCAAGAGCTCTTAGAATGAACAGATAGACAGGAACATATGGTTCAGACTCAGGATGGAAATTAGAGATAACCAAAACTCTGTCTGCAGATAGAATAGGGAGACACGAGGAGTTCTTGAGGCCCCTGCTGTGCTATGGCTACGTAGCCAGCTTCGTGGTCTGGCTGAGAGGTGTAATCAGCTATGGACTGCTAAATATAAACTAGACCTGCATGGCTGCATCCCGCGGTGTATTCTGATCACTACCTTTAGTGTTGCAAAACATTGTTTTAACTTCTAGCTTGATAGAAATAATGTAAACGTAATTTACAGCTGTACACTGAGAAATGCTGGATTTTCCAGGCTCCTGGGTCTGATGGACTTCCCTAGGCAGGCTTAGATGTCCTCAGCTGTCTACTCAGCATCCCTTCCTTAAGTGTCAAGGCCCTAGTTGACAGTGTTAGTACAGGCCACTGAGTCTGTGGACAGAAATCCTCCTCGGCAAATGTTATCCAGAGCCTCTTTAAAAAACAACATGAAAATGGGGAGCGAATATGAGATCCAGTGATTGCCCTGAATTGTCAAACTCTCCAAAGCTCCATGGCAACAACTGAGGCAGAAGCAGGTTTGAGGCAGCCCACGAGGTTTTTCTAAGTTCTGCCTGCCCTCATCCCAGGCCTCGCAATTCCTAAATAGAGCAGGCACTGTGCTTGGGGAAAAGCTGTGATTTTCTCAGAGAAATCAACTATTGTGTGGGAGCCCTAAAAATGGTGCCACAGTATGTGCACGCTATAGTTTTGTTTGTTCAGACTGTCTTGCTCACAGAAAGAATAAAAGCTAAGTCCCTGATGAACATACAAATAGGGTGAATATTCTGAGTTTCAGAATATTCAAAATGCAAAATGTCATGACATGAAAGCTACGAAGACATTACATGCTTATGAAGATACATTCAATTTTTAGTGCAGATACTATGTGTAAAGTAATATATTTAAAAGCTGATTTTTACTTGCTCAGTCTACCAGAATTAGAAAACAGTTTTGTTTTTCATTTTTTGTTTTTTTTTCCTCACATATTGCTTTACTTTTCTTTGGCATAAGATTTTCGTAGTAAAAATGACATCCTTCGTGGCCTACTTCCCATTTTCAAAGTAAAATCATATGGCATAGGGATTTTGTTTTGTTTATTCTATCATTCTTATTTTGGTTGACTATATTTGTGTCGTACCATGTATCAAAACTCAGTTCTGTATTTCTAGGGGAGACTGAGCAGGGAAGAATTGCATTGTTGTAGCCATTATTCCGACCATGATATAAGCACTTTCGTGAGACAAAGATTTTCTAAAGAAGACTGGATTCTCTGCTTACGTTATCAGCACTGGAAGCTTGTTACTGTCAAGAGAGATGCTTGATCTCCAGATCTTATGTATCTTTGCCCAGGCTTTATGCAAGGTACGAAATAAGGGTAAGTACTAACTCAGTGGATTCTAGACCAAAATTTGGTCTTTATTTGATCTATGTTTTGATGGATTAATTATATCAGTAGTACTATTCTGTGACCACTGGTATACTTTGCCAAAAATATTACCTAAAGCATAGGTTTTTCAACTTTTTTTCTGTGTTGTATTTGCTTGATTAGCAGTTTCATACTATGACAGTTAGGTCCAAAAATAAAGTAGCATCTTGGGAGTTGAAGTTGACAAATCCATGTTCTTAGATTCACTTACTGCCAAAAATTCAATTTATTTTATATCAGACCTGCCAGTTTAAAAGAAAAATTCTAATTAATAGGGAAGTAGAAAACTCTCAGCTTATACAAAGACTGCATGTTTAAAATGCAAACATTCTATTTTTTTGTGTTCCAAATTATAAGTGGTGGTCAACACTTAAAAAAAGTAAATGCTTGAAGTCAGATTCCTAAACACCTACATAAGATCCTTAAAGGCCACTTATAAATCTTCTGAAACCAGGTTGATTTTATGTAGGGAGCTAATCTGAGGCAGATAGCTGTGTAAGTATTAGACTTTATTGTGCATTTGGCCAATATGAATTGTGGAAAAACTTAAGGGCCAGTGCCAGATGGCTTCATAGCCAAGGAGATCATTCTAGATTTGGAAGCCCAACCAAACTGTCAAATGTACTAAGGAAACAATTTTTTCTGCCAGACAAAAATTAGTAAGAGTTTCAAAAAGAGATAAGCTATTATTATTATTATTATTATTATTATTAAAGTATTCTGAAGTAATGCAAGATTCATATGTATCTGATTTGCATCTTCTCAATGTGTTATTCTCTCTCTTTTCTTTTCTAAGCAACTATCTCTGAATTTTGGTTTTCATGCTCCAGATTATCTTTGCATATGTGACATTTCGTCTTTCTAGCCTGTTCATGGCAACAACTATGAAATAAATTTGAAGTACTTAAGCAAACTGGTCTTCTTTTATTAACTGTTGAGAGTTTATGCTTCTCCAGTGATAGTTTTTATCTGTTGTAGTTAACAAGTATAGTAGGGGATGCACTGATTCCCAGACCTCAGAGATATGGTAAAACTATTTAGATTGAAAAATATGATCTCACACATTAATGAATGTGTATCAATGCCCATATAAATCACTGTCTCAGCCTAAGCTTTTCCAACACAAACAATTTAAGAAGTGTATCAAAACTAAGGATGTGTATTGGAAGAATGATTCACTCTTTATACCAGATTGAAATGTGGTAGTGGGGTTGCCCAACACTTTCAATATCATAAAAGACTGTCTTGGGTTGCTTATAATTATGCAAAATTTCACCCATTCAGGCTTAAGTTTTCTATGACAAGCATTTAGCTGAGGTTGTGATCCATACATTTTGGTGTTCTTTTGTGTGGTTTTTTTTTTATTATTTTTAATTGTGGAATTTTCAACCAGAACAATTCAGCCATTTTCGAAGAACAACATACTGTTTAATACACCGTTTAATGACTATAAAATTTTCACAGCCATTCAATACAAAGCTCCTATGCTTTTATGCTTTAAAGCCAGAAACAAATTTTGTTGGGAGGATCACTTTGCTGTCAGGGATGCGGTTTTAGCATCACTATGATAATATAGCTAAATTTGAGAACAGACCTACCTTTGTTCATTCAGGACTAGTAGAAACTTCTTTGTGTGTGACAGATAAATCACCCAAAGTTTGTCTGAAATGAGTGTGTTATTCACCCAGTCACAAAGGCTAAGAGAAGACTTTTCTGGCACTGCTTTTCAAAATGCTAAACGTTGTGGGTCATCTTTCTTGTGCTTTCAGTGTCTTTGCTACTGAATCCATGTAGCAAAGAGCATGCAGATCCAAACTGGAGGGAAGCGAAAGGAGTAGAAAGAGAGGAAGAGTATAGGTAAGACACTGCAAGGAGAAGAGCACAAGGTTGGTCAGAGCAAGAACATGGAAGAAAGTGTGGCAGGTGCAACAGAAGTGTGCATAAACTATTGGAAAGAAAGAAAAGTATTACCTCAGGGCAAAAAAAAAAAAAAATGCTACAAGCCATAGGAGACAGGCACAGGGGCATATCCCTCGGGTATAACCTGCATGTGAGCCCCAAATCTCAAACTCCCTGTTAATACTTCTGTCAAATGACGAGGGTGAAACCTCACAGTTGGGTGGAGACCAAAGAGCCATGGTGAATCCTTTGCATAAGCAGAGCATTTCTTCCCCGCTAGTGGTTCAGCCACGCAAAAGGCAACAGGCTTCTGCTTGTGGTGAGTAGCCCCGGCTGCCCCCCAGCCACTCGCTCCCTCCCAGCCTGCAGCAGGACGGGGCAGCAAATTGCAAGAACGGGAGGAAAAAGCTTGTTGATCAAGATGACAGGGAAATCGCTTGCCACGGGCAAAATAGTCTCAACTTCAGGGGATTTAATGTCATTTATTGCCGATTAATATAAATCATCAACTACTGATTTGGGTATTGGGAAACAAAACCGAAGGAAATTAACAAACCTTAAAAGACTGAGAAAAACACCTTTCCTCCTCCACTGACCTCAGTGTTCCCTCTGGTGCTTCTCACTCTTTTTCCCCCTTCCTCTGCCTGTGTAGCATTTTCTGCCCTGTCTTGAATTCCTTTTTCCCAGTGTCGCCAACAGCTTGTCCGATGGGCTCAGGTGTGTCTGGTGGTGGGTCCATGCAGAGATGGCTGGAACTGTCTTGGACCTTCTGGAACTGGCTGTGTCCAGCTGGAACCAGCTGTAACTGCCCAGGGTGGCCCCAGCCTCTCCTCACAGAGGCCGCCCTGCAGCCCCCCCTGCTGCCACCACCATGACACAGACACCCAGTACTGCTGGTGGTACTCAGTGCATGAATTCAGGTGGCTGAGGGCTGTATTGTGGAGTCTGGTGATGGTCAAAGTAGTTCAACGCGACTTTTACACAGGCAGATAGTGATAGGAAAAGGGGAACGCTTTTAAACTAAAAGAGGGCAGATTTAGATTAGATATACGGAAGAAATTCTTCACTGTGAGGGCGGTGAGGCACTGGAACAGGCTGCCCAGAGAAGCTGTGGATGCCCCATCCCTGGAAGTGTTCAAGGCCAGGCTGGATGGGGCTTTGAGCAACCTGGTCTGGTGGGAGGTGTCCCTGCCCATGGCAGGGGGGTTGGACCCAGGTGATCTTTAAGGTCCCTTCCAACCCCAACCATTCTGTGATTCTGTGATTCTGTGAAGATTTAGATGGAGGTTGAAACTCCCTGAAAGTGAGGGCCCAGTGGTGGGGTGGTTTGGTTTGTTTTTCTGCAGTACAGGCTGTACAGAAGAACAGTATGGCTGCATAGTTAAGCACCCCAAATTTAGGAAATATCAGAACTGAGGTTTCCCTGGTAACCTTAGCTTGCCTCTGTCAGCATGCGTATGCTTTATGGATATCTTTAATGATGTGTTCAGCATCCAGCCTTTTCAAGAAGACTCTGCCCCATTCAATGCACAGAGAGGCAATAATCCAGGAATTAATTGGACTTAGGTGGGGAATGAGACAATCACGTAGGTGCCTCTTTTACTTGTAACAGAAGCTGGAAAATGCGTCCAGAATGATAAGGGGACCGTGAAACAGAGTGCTATAGGGAAAGCAAGAAAACAATCTAATGAAGCTATCTAATGAAAACTCAGAAAGCTGGGCAAGAATTGAAATTGTTCAGAAGGAGAAGGTCAGAAATGCCCATGTAACAATTAAAACATGCTTTGCTTTATGTCACTTAACTACTTTGTGTTACTTAACTACTTTGCATTACTTAAACTCTAAAAATCTACTTTTTTTTTTTTTTTTTTTTACTATGCTGTGCTTTACTATAAGGAAGATACTTGAAAACAACTCAAATACAAATTTTGAAAAATACCTTGAAACAAAATAATTGCAAAATTAAAAATTGAATCAGGATATCTAAGAGAAATGTCAGGATATTCTTTATTTCTTTCTTTTCTTTTCTTTTTTTATATCCCAAGACAAAGCTTCATTTCAATCAATGTTGTTAAAGAGAAATTGGATAGGAAAAATCCACCAGTAGAACTTTAAGTAAGCCTTACCAAGCTCTTTGAAAAACTGGCCTGTTGCATCTTCATCAAAGTTCACCGTGTGTGTCTTTAGCAGTTGAAACTCCTGTTCCCCCTGAATAAGATAAAATCTACTTCACTCTCAGAACTATTGCAATAAGAAATTAATTCATTTACAAAATACTCTTGTCTTAAAACAATAAATGTCACAGAAAATGCCAGGAAAAAAATTAATGCTATGTTCATTTTAAGGATTGGGTTTTATGACATATGTCAGGTCTGATGTCATCCATGAGGCAAGCAAATATAAAGGAATATAAAAAAGATGCCTACTCAACAAGCATTTGACGTATAACCTATAACATGAGTCTGTTTTTTAACAGTTGTAATGCATACGATTATGATTTTGTACAATTACTCAGGAAATTTTGTTTCTGGCCTATTCAAAATTCATTAGCTTATTTAGTGATTTTAAAATCCTTTTAACATTACAGGTACAGAACACAATATACTCTGAAAAAAAGTGAGTAAACTCTTAGCCATCTCCTGAAAATGAAAATAAGTAATTACTTCCAATAATGCAATCAAGAACTGAATGAAAAGAGGTTCAATGACTTTTTGAAGAGTAGTTTAAAAGGCTCTTTCAACAGCCACACTTTCTCCTTTCAGAAAGAATGTTTTCAAGTTTTCAAAACCATTTATAATCATTTTGATGTGTTACATTTTTTCTGTCATTGCAGTGCATTTAATGTGATAATTAGAACTGCTAGCAAATATAGGGGAACTTTATAGGGATATTAAATCATTCTAACACAGCTCTAGGTCCTGATGGATTTAATAATGACTTCTAAAATAAGATTCTAGGCAAATCAAATGATTAAATGCTTGATCCAGTCAAAAAAAGACATATTGTCAATGACACAAAAGCTAAAGAAATCTTGGAAAGGATTATATGTACATATCTCTCAACTCTATGTCATGATAATTTGTCAAATGAAAAACTTACTCAATTTTTCAGTTCAGCTGTTTAGGGAGTTAACAATAATAAGTTCTCTTATCCCTGCAGCATCTTATTCCAACTCCAGGAGGGTCAAAGCCATAATTATTTTCCACAGGGAAATTATTCTGCTATTAACCCACTATTATATTTTACGTAGTACAGTTAATGCAAACACCCTATAGTGTTGTATAACTAAAGCATAATTCATTAAATGAATACAAATTTTAAGTAAGAAAAGTAATGTAAGGTAATCCTTTAACTTTTCTAACTTAGAAAACTGAGGTCAGAAAGTTCATCAGGAACCAGAGGGTTGGTAGCAGAGGAGAGCGCCTGCCCTTCACTGAGTGCAAGTGGGAGGCTGGTGCCTTGGGAAGATTTCAGCAGGAATCCAGGCTGGCCAGCTGTGACACCGCACCTCTGTCCCCTGTGACAAGGCTCAGTGGAAGTAAAAGGAAGTGAGATAAATATGTAGGTAAACCTGTTGTGACAGACTTTGCAGTTCCTAGTAATACGAAGAACTGAAGGTTCAAAGAGATGCTTACACATCTGTAAAAAAATAATTTCAATGCATAAGCAGTGTTTTTGTCTATAAAATAATTCCTTCTAGTGGGACAATAATTTTTCAGGTTATAGACATTCTTTTTAAAGTCAGAGTATTTATCCAGATTGTGTAAATACTTAAAATATGTGTAATAACCATTTGCCTAACTTGAAATAACTGTTAAACTTTTATTTGCCAAACTATTTTGGCTATGCAGTGTGATATTTAAAACCAATAAATATAACCAAGAGATCTGAATGTGCACTAAGCTTATGGTTTGTCTTTCTTTATATTTTATGGATATTTAATATGTCAATTATATACATTTAAATATTAATATATATTTCAGACAAAATTAAGATCTGAATATGGTAAAATGTATACATTAGACCATTGATTTTTAAGGACACAACGTTATGTCACAGAAAAGAATAATACAACTTTGAAAACACAAATCTCAAATTATGACTTACTGTGCCACAGAACCCTAGTTCATTAAAGAGTTTCTTAAAAAAAGAAACAAAATTAAATATGCAAGGTTAAAGTGCATAAGTCCAGGAGAGGGCTGGAAGGCAGTCAGCCACCTAGAAGCAAGCACACCATTCTTCAGATGGCTGTCAGGTCCCAGGACCTCAGAGGAAAACACCATTTATTCTCTGCATTTCCAAATAGCTACATCTGAGTTGAGTGTTAGATTCAGGGTCTCAATTCTCCAACTGTCCAGTTTGAGAACTTGGATGACTGCACTCCAGCTTCTTTTCGGACCAAGTACCCAGGATTCCTTCCAGCAGAAACCATGACAGGTTTCTGGGGTGTGAAGAAACAAGGGTGTACACAGTGATCTCACCCAAACATACAACTGGAACAGAGCCAGAGCACATTCCTGGACGTGGGAACTAAGGGCTGCTATCAGCTCCCACAGTACCCTTAATATCACAGTTACACCTACGGGCCTCCATGGGCATAGGCTCTATTTCCATGCAGTATGCTAGAAAGAGGAGAGAGAGTAAGGTCATTGGCAAGAGCGGATGGTTCAACTCTCCTGTGAGATTGAGTTCTTTAGGAAAAATGTAAAGAACAGAATCGTAAGTATGTTGCATATAATATGCACAAAGACATAAATGTATGTATATATGTCACAAAGCTTTAAAAATTTTACAGACTTTCTTCACTTATTTCTTGCTGGGTCTCAATGTTATGAAGCAGAATGTGAGAGAATCAGTCATTTCTGATATCCTGGAGAACAGTTTAATGATTAGATCTGGCTCTCCTCATAAACTAGAAAGAGACCTGGGGGTTAAGTGCAATGTTATATCTAAGGACAATAAAGCTTTTCAGTCCACTATGATACAGACTTGCAGAGATAGAGTGTTTGAAGCTAGAACGTGTTCCAGACTGGGTTTCTCATGTCTGCCTTACTCATGTTTAAAAGAGTGTATTTCGACATTGTTTCTATGGTAGGAAGCTAAATAGGTGTCATAAATGTTATAGACAAATACACATTTGTGTAAGAAATTCCAATGCAGAGTGCTCAAAAATCATCAGGTTTTGTACTTGTACCAAGAAAGTAACTGCAGATATAGCACAGGAGTCAAGAAAAGGAAAAGAGACAAAATTAGGAAGGAGAAAATCAAAACAAGGAAAAAGAATCTTCTGAAACTCCCACATACATTGACTATTCCTTGTTGTTCCCTTTTTTCTTTTCTTTTCTTTTTTCTTTTTTTTTTTTTAATAGTAGGTCACCCCTCCATCTAGACTATCAATGCCCATTGGAAAGCAACACAGACTCAGGTGTCTCGAGTATCAACTTTTTTTTCCTAGCTGTTCAAGTAGATGTCAAGGCCTTTACTTCCTGGCAATATCTATTTTTAATCTATCTTTCCTTGTGGATGGTCAAACTCAGGCAAAATTATAGTGAACCACAGAGTTAACTTTAGGTATGGCCCTGCAAAGAATGGAATGTCTCTACAGCTGTGTCTAGTTGTGTCATGGAAGGGCTGAAAACCAAAACCAGGGTATAAAAGATGAACACAGAATCAGGCTTAAGCCATGCAGCTTCTCATTTCAGCAGGCTGCTTTGCAAGAGTATGAGCAAGCGTTTCACAACCTCGAAGCATCCTAGAGGCAGATCTCTGCAAGCTGGGAGTAATCTGACTCAAGTGGTAAGAGACAGTGCATAACACTTTAAATCATAGCCTAACCCCTCAAGCAACCCTCAGCTAAAGGCTGGGGGTTGCAGCACTATCAAAGCAGTATTTTTTAACACCACTAACACTACTAATGACTAAGAGAAAACAAAGAATGAAGGCTCTCAGTTGTCATGTTATTTCATTCTGAAAACTGCATACCAACCTGTCAGTTTTAAAGGGTGATCTTGGCAAAGGAACCTTGCAACCTGGTATTTATGGTAAACTCTTCCTCAAATGAAAGACAGTTCCACATCCAACCTACCTAAAATGAGTATTGAGTCCAGAGAAAGAAGTTTACCTATTTTTCAGCAATGTTTGTTTTTTTAACAAGTAGGATTTCTCTAGGGAGGTCAGAAGACATTCCTCTGCAAAACAGCATTTCTAACCAATGGCAGCACTGTTCCTCTTCTTTGCATGCAGCAAGCACAGAGCGAGAAAAAAATAAAATTTGACTGCTTTCAGCATGTTGCCATTCATATTTTGAGAAACATACAGAACTAAATTGTCTGTTTCTTCCAAATATGCCCTACAATTGCATCCACAGAAATCCAGAAATTATCACGCAAATCTTGCCAGCTTCTATTCTCTTTCAGTAATAACAGTTTTCTTGGCAAGGGTTTCTGAGTCAAACTTATACCCAAACACAAATGGGACTTTCTGCTCAATGTTGATATTTTAGAAATGGGTCCTTTTTCTACTGAAGTTCATACAACGTTATGCTATTTTTCTTCAACGTGAGGAGATGTAAACAATAAAACTGTTTTGACAAACACTTTGAGTTTGCAGACTTTGTGCTGTATGAACATGACTAAATTGATCAGAGAGAGACATTCTGGCCAGCTCAGGGCTTAGTTCAGTGGTGAGATTTTATTTTTGTATCTCTGCATCTGGGTCTGCAGGAAGAATCTGAGGGCTTTTTCCTCTTTGGTTTTAAACCATTTAGAAATAAGTGCTGTGCATAAACAAGACCATATAGAAGGGAAGAGAAGTAAGCTGCTTTCTAGATAAACCCTCGTCCAAAAATCTTTCTGTTTAAAGTTAGAAAAATGTACTTTTTACCATAATTTCATGTTTGCTTTTTTTTTTTTTTTGAGTTATTGCTATTACTGTTATTCATTTCATCAGCTTTACTGGCATAAATGGTGCTTTTATTGTTCTGTGATGTGGCATCCTGTATAATGCAATACACCTACCATAAGCTTAAAAGGCAGAAAATATAGTTGGGAAATACTAAAAAGTTTTACGTTATTTGGTCAGGTCATTGTACCAAGCATGTCTTTCTAGTTCCCTTTTTGTTTACAAAAGTCATTTTAGCTCTAAAAAGTCATTCATGTGTTTCAACATAGCTAGTGAGAAAGGATGGTAACTGGAAGAGGGCAGAGTGGCTCTATTCCACAGTATAGTGGCTCTATTCCTGCTTAACAAATTTAATTTCCTTTTATGATAAGATCACCCATCTAGTTGATCAAGGGAAGCCAGTTGATGTAATCTTTTTGGATTTCAGTAAAGCTTTTGATACGGTTTCTCATAGGATCCTACTGGACAAAATGTCCAGCATACAGCTAGATAAAAACATAATACAATGGGTGAACAATTGGCTGATGGGTAGGGCTCAAAGGGTTATGGTAAATGGGGTTACATCAGGCTGGC
>VXAA01004770.1:99628-121960 GCA_013399115.1 Anseranas semipalmata | reverse complement strand
GAGTCAAGCTGCAACAGGGGAGGTTGAGGTTGGATATCAGGAAAAGGTTCTTCAGCGAGAGGGTGGTCACGCACTGGAACAGGCTCCCCAGGGATGTAGTCACGGCACCAAACCTGACGGAGTTTAAGAAGCACTTGGACTATGCTCTCAGACACATGGTCTGAATTCTGATTTTTGGGTAGACCTGTGTGGAGCCAGGAGCTGGACTCAATGATCCTTGTGGGTCCCTTCCAACTCAGGATATTCTATGATTCTATGATTCTATCTATTTAAAAATTTGTTACAATAAGCCCACATGCCTTTCTAGAAAGAAAATGAATATCCATCCATTTCTTGACACAGACTGTACTAGCTGTTTACACTTGTCATCATGCACAGGGGCAAAATACTTGTAGTCCTGCACTTTAATAACCACAGTGCCAAAAAGGATTGAAGGACCATATGAAGAATAAGCAGTGAAGGTTACTAGTTCAGACTATGCGGCATGCAGAGTTTAATTTGATTTACAGCAGGCTCAGCAGAAACATGGTGTTTGGTGTACGTACTGCAGGGAAGTAAACTCTTCTTCTATAAGGAGCATTTAAACTGTCAAAAATGTGAAACAACAATCAAAATACTGTGTTATTCAGTCTCTTCAAAAAGAGGAAGGTAAAGAATGTGCAGAAACCAATTTTAAAACCCACAATTGCTAGAATACTTATTAGCTTGTGGGGCATAACTAATTGTTTGTCGTTAACTCCAAAGAGCCGTGACAAATGTGCAACTTTTTGGCTTCTCTCATAATTTGACACTTGGCCAGTGTAGCTGGGCCAAGCCATCACTAACAAGTGCTGAATTTTACTCTGTGTTAGATTGTGTAGAAATGCAGAGGTGGGTAAGCACTTTCCTAGTTTTACTGCCTGAGATGGAGAGATGTATGTGGCCCTGTCTTTCCCAGGTACATTACCTCTCTGTGCAGTGCTTCATTTCTTCTGAGCTCAAAGCCCAGCTAGGCAAAGTAACATCAATGTGGAAAATGAAGTATCAGCCACATAATGCACATCTGTAATACATGTATATTTCTGTAATCAGAAACTGTGGCAGAAGCATTGTGATTCTGTCTGTCTTGAAATTTGCACTTATGTTTGCCTATTGAATCATGTAGCAGTAGTAATGTTGGTACAGTATACAGTTTTTAGTAGAAATAAAACATTCTAATATATAGCTCCTAAGCTACCTATTTGAATTAAGTAAAATGTGATCAATAATTATTCATGCTTACTTTATACATGGCAGGCTGAACTATACATGATGTGGGTAGTAGCTATAGTTCATGCTTACAAATTATCAATGTCCCATAGTGTGCAAGAACAATCTTAGTTTTCTACAAGACAAAGTGGCAACTATTGACAACAAAATACAGGTTTTTTATGAATTTGCTACTTGAGTAAGTGCCAGGCAGCTTTTGCATAGCAAGTGTTAAGCATGTGTTATGAAAAGGGGGGCTTGGCACTGAGCAGAGTAGGGCAGTGGGTAATGAGCTTAGGTGAACAAAGGGTTTCCATCTCGCTTTTGGATGTAATGTTTCTACTCAAGTCCTGTTTCCGCTACCTCTCTCACATGAACCTGACTGGAATTTTAACACTAGCCTATGTCTCCTGGACAGCCAAATTTAGTAGAGGTTTTCTCGGCTTATTTAATGTGCAGATAGCCTCAGGCTCCCATAAAATGCAGTTATTGCAGCTTTCTTCCCAAATGCAGCCACAGAACCTCTCCTTCTCCCTGATCCTTTGATTAACAGCTAGGAAGCTAAAGCATGCAATCAGAAATCAAGAAAGCAAGATTACTACCTCAATCAGATGGGAGAGAAATGTGCATGTGGTAGGAGAGTCTCCTTCTGCCCGCTGCCAGTGGGGCACACCTCACCCCCACAGCTGACGCCGTGTTGTTATCCAACAAGGAGTTCAAGATTCATGGAGAGTGAGGAAGAGAAAGAAGCTGCCTGGCTCCACAGCCAGGCATCCAGAGCACTCTGCTGAGACAAGACCCAGCTTTTGGCTGCTCTAATGGCCACATTACATTACACTCTCCTCAGGCACAACACAGATACACATCAGCCATTAGAATACAAGTTTATTCCTTCCATGAGAAATGTCCTAGATGTTAGCTTTATTGTATAGAGACAGACTTTCAAGAGAAGAGTGACAGAAACAGTAGGTCTTCAGGAAAAAACAGGTTAGAAAGGGAAAAGTGAGTCCTACTTGTCTGGCCTATTCTTGAGGGAGGCTTTGGGCTGTAGATCTTCAATAGTTTCCTTCTTGCTGGCTCAAGCCGCGGAGAAGAGGCAGGATGAAAACCTATGTGGTTGTCATCTAGTTGCTGGCTACCTTGACTGAGTTCCCTTCATGTCTAGGAGGTGTTTATGGGAAGTGCCTTACTTTACGAGGCACTGTATGGGGAAGCAGCACATCTAAATCAGCAGAGCACAGATTAGTAGAACAGGTGGAACACAGATTGCACTTCAGTGTGCAATATTTCATATCCTTATTTTTCTTTCAGTAGCAAACTGGTCAGCACTTTTCCATCACCTCCTTTTGAAACATGTGGTATAGTAGATGGTTTAGTAAGACAAAGATGTAGGACAATGTAACACCTACCTTTCAAATCTATACATCTTTGGCACTAGCCCAAGGTAAATATGTGACCCTTATTCTCTGGCAACATTGTTCAAACACTGAATTAATGTTTGCTAATGGAGTTAGATTGCCTCCATCCAAAAAAGTACATAGCCACAATCCACAGAATATACAGCATAAGGTGCAAGCCAATCAACCAACATTATTTAACTTTAATCCCCAGACTGTCATTTCTTTTTAGGTCTCCGCTTCACTTCTGGAATTACAAACAAAAGTGCTGGTTCTGATTGATAGCTTTGGCCACAAGAAACTAAACTGAGATCACCATTTTGTTTAACATTGTCATTAAAATCCATCTCTGTCATGTTTGCAATAAACTAAATAAATGATTGTGTGGCCACATCTTGCACACACAGAATTTATCTCAGCACTTCCTGCCTGAAGTCTGTCCTCAAACAGTTGGGCTGAAAGCTCACTGGATCGGGTTGTGTACCTGCACAGTACCCTGAGGAAGCAGGCTGGACTCTGGCACTTTGCCATCTCACCTCCATACACACACACACACACACACACATATTGCTGCCATAGGGTGCCTCTGGCTGGGCTGCCAGCATCCATCTACCACAAAGGCACCTCGCGATCAGACCACCAAAAAATCCGCTTTACCCTTATGGCCAGAAAGTTCAGGAGTGCATGGGCAAGGACAGGTGGACTCTCTGATGGCACTTGCAAGTATATACTGCTGTGGTGCATGCTAAGGGACAGCGAGGGTCTAAATTTTCTCCATGGCCTTCTCTGAAAGTCACCTTGACAGGATTTACAACCCTTTGGAAACAGAGTGAAATTAGTTTTATGTAGAGCCTCAGCCTTGGGCTTAAAACGCAGTTGATACGTGTTGTTTGTATATCATGTTTAACACAAAAGGGATGAGAGCTTTGGCAGACATGTCAACATTATGTATGATTGACAACAGATCACTGTTACGTGGTATCAGTGGTTTTCCAGTAACAGCTAAATAACTGTGGACTAGGAAATAATTGATGCCAGAATGTTGAACAGGGAAATACTGGGTCTTTCTGGACTGAGGAAGCCTAAGCATAACATGAATTCATTCATCAGGTTTGTAGCCAAAAGGAATAAAGTGTATGTTGGTTGTCTTGTTCAGGACAGAAGCAGCATCTACTTTTCAGCAAGATCCTTCTATATAGATCCTCCTATTATTTGCACTTAAATCGGGTATAAAGTGAACTGACTTTATACGAATAAATAGCCACAACTAAAATACCAGTCATGCACATCTTTCATATACAGACGTAATCTCTACAACTCAGTGTGGACAAACTGCAGTCAGTATCTCACACAGGTGAGCGACCTCTAAAAAAGCCTTGAGAAAGTTACTGGATATCAAGCAGTTACCTGGTAACTAGAGTTAACCTAGTTACCAGGTAACTGGAGACATATTAAAAATAGAGATTTATATTAAAAATATCATGGGGCCAAAGAGGAACTGCCACAGAGGGCAATCCCTCTTGAAAAGTTCTACTGCCTGCTACTCCTCAGTGTCTGCTGTTTTCAGTATCAGGCTGCAATTAGTGAAAGGATGAATTCCCAAATGCACAACATGCCCTACTCCCTCCTTCCCCCTCACTGCTCCAAGCACACAAAAAAACCAGTGGTACCCACTAATGAAGCAGCAGCTTTGTAAAGTTGGTTCCAACTCCTCATTTTGATTGCTGCTTCTAGGAAGCAATTAAATATAAGCAGCAAAATTAACTATGTCCTGTTAACCTCACTCTGACAAAGGTTCTTGGAAAGGCGACAGAAGAAGGCATGTACAACTGTGTAAGAGAGAGAGAGGTCTGATTTGTAATAATTAAATAATATGTACTCGGTTTTATTATTACAAACCTGTTTGCTGTATGCATATGAATTACTTCAGTTGCTGATTTGTCAGGAAATGAAGAGAGGAAGGAACAATTGCAGAAATATCAGGCTATCAGCAAACATTCAGGACCATTGACTTTGGTGTAACACATGTTGATTCTGCTAAACTACCCAAACCGGTTTAACCCAGCCTTAGAAAACACAGCAGAGCACGATTTGAGCACAGTTTGATGGCTGGTGTCAAAGGGTCAACTGCACAGACAACCACGACAGATAAAATACAAGACAGAGTTTATAGGTAAAGTAAAAGATCAATATTGACTAACAATAAAAAGAACAATTAGTAAATTAACTCAGCAAGCCTATTTTCTATTAGCCTTTGTTGTCCTATTAAAATTAAGTCATATTTCAAACAGAAAAAGTTTTTTGTAGCTCCCTTGTGAGTGGCTACAGAACCCTTAAAGGAAGAAATGCACATACCTGGAGGAGTCAGATCTGCTGGGGCGTCTGTGGCTGATCCACAGTGTTCTGTGACCCAGAGCAATCCAGAAGATTAGAAGAGATTGCAGAGCAAGGTCAAGGTGCAGACTGCCTTATGCCACAATTAAGGGCACCCATTTTCAGTTCACACTGAGAGGGATGCCTTTGCAAGCAAGAAATCTCAGAAACCTTGTAGCTTGCAGGAGTTGCATTAGAGAGTTTCTTACGTGCCACTGTACTGAAGCCAGGTCTTTTGAGAATTTCAGTGGGTGTCTTCTAGCAAAAGCATTGACTGTCAGACATTTTGCTTAATAAGAATCAAACAACAAAATAGCAGCTCTTCATCTGTACAGACACATTTTGTGCTTTTACTTACAAACAGCTTTAATAGAAATTCTTATATTTTCTCCCCACTGCTGTGCTATATTCTTCCCCAAATGACTGTGTGAATAATATGCCACCAGTAATGGCACTTAATTTAATAGAAATGACTTATAAAAACAATTTAAATATCAAAGCTTAAAAAAAAAAAAAAAAGAGTTTTTAATATTCTTCTTAGCTTGCATTACTGAGGGATCCTGAGTTTTGTGTTTTCCTATAATTTTTTCTTGACTCAAAATCATAACATTTTTTTCTTTATGACATCACCATTGATTGCTGTGGAAAAGTCCATTATGTCACAAGCATATTTAATGATTCTGGAATAACGAGAAGTGGACCAGGCAAACTTTTAACATCAACAATATTGAAAAAGGAGATATAAAAGGAGAAACTAACAATAGCAACAATAGGAGGTGCTGAAAGAAATGCCATTTAAGAAATATTTAGGCTAGAGATTTAGATACAACAGATGTAGATAATGTTTTCAGTTATGCAAGTCTGTTCTCCCTAAAATTTACTTGTATTAAAAACAAACTGAAGGAGAGAACTATACTGAATGTCTCTGATTTCTGATTTTGGTTTTATTTTACAAAATTTCATGTATACAATTACCTTAACAGTGGCAACTAGAGTAAGGAAATTCTGACCTGTGTCATATAATTAGGAAGCTTTTATACCCCTCGTGTTTAGAATAAAATAAATGTGCATCAGAACATAATACTTCATTCCCCTGCAATTTAAATGGGAAAAATGAAACCTGGTGTAGAGCTTTCAGACTAGTATTCTTTGAGACACATTCTGGCTTCCAGCTCCCTGGCCAAGACTACAAAGTCTGTCTGTAGCATAACAAGTTGTCTTGTTTATTTTGCTGTCAGAAAGTCCTCCACATTTTGAGGGATAATAAACAAACTGATCAATTATTAAGAGTAGTTTTGACTTGTCAATCTGTTTCTCCTAATAGCTTTCATAATATTTATTTTTCAGAGCTACATCTCATTTTAATTTTGACCAGTTTATTGATTGGCTTTACCCTCTGTAGCCCTCTGCTTTCTTGCTAACTGGGACAGTTTTCTGGCTGCTTGTGCAAAAGGACTGAAAATATTTTATATTCACATTTCATTTAATTTCCATGTATCTCCATCCAGTATATTATGAGTGCTCTAAAACAACTCTCTTAACGCTTAATGAATGCCAGCTATTCAATGTCTTCTCCCCAGCTTGCTTGGCAATATAACCTTTTTATTTATTTTCTTTAACTGGACTGTTAAGTTATAAGTGAACCCTCAGTTATAGCTGGCATTCAATCCCATGTTTCTCATAGACGTTTTATGGTTACCAATGTCTTTAAAACAGTTGCAGAACAATGACATTAACACGTTTGCTTTTCCTAGTTGCTGATTTTTACCCAAAAGCTTTTCTGACAAACCTAGTAGCACAGAGTCTCATTTTTCTGTGCCATACTGTAATGGATAATGTTCTAATGCATTTCTTCCCACAGCTTTTCCCTGCTGTATTGCATTTTGCCTTTGTTGTATAGGCACAGCTGAGCCTGAGTTACTATTGGCTTAGCTTCAGCTTGCTTTGAGATTATTCTCACGTGGCCTGGTTTAATTATTTTCTGATTTTCATTTTATGTCTTTGAACCAGTAGCTCGGCTTATCTAATTTTCCCTAGCTTTTCTACCTGAAAATCAGATAAAATAGCTCAAGATTTTCAAAATTTTATGTGGAATTATACAATTATACAATTAAAAACCCTGCTCTTCAACCAACCAAAAAAATCCCCCAACCAGTAATTGTTCTTTCTCTTATTCTATGCAGTTTTGAAATGTACTTTTTTTTCTTTTGGTGGTTTTTGTTTGTTTGTTTTGTTTGTTGAATGTAGAGCTTTCCCATTCTAAAGAGATGTTTTCCCCATATCTCATCTGATAAAATATCACAATTACTTTGTTTACTAAATCTATAATTATGACCCTATGTAGCTTTCCTTTTAAAGTGTTTTCTTGAAACACCTCATATTTTGCCTTTTCTTGTCCTTCCTCAAGGGTGTGAGATTGTTTACTCTTAAGAAATAGAATATGAGGTGATAACATGGTTCAGTGGATCGTACCTGGCTAGGAATCAAGTGCTGTATTCCTTTATCACAGTGGATAAGACTGTGCCATTTATTTTCCTTTTTCCCTTTAGGTTAAGAAATTTTGAGGAAAGGTTATGTACAACATGGGTCAGATCTTGGACAAGTCTCTAAGACCACTAAAAACACTATCACAAATTATTCAAAATAATTTAGCAAAAAAGATGAAGGTGTTCTAGCCATTTGTGCCCACAAACTAGCCAATACAAACAATGTCCTTTTCTGCTACCTCACAAGGAAAAAAAGCAAGGCCAGGCAAAGCAAGGAAGCCATCCCACCTGCTGAGGGTATATTAAAAGGGTCATAAGAGCAATGCTGACCCTTAAAAAACAGTAAAATAAGCAACTACACAAATGAACCTATTTTTAGAAACACATTGTTACAATTTTTGCTTGTCCCTAATCTTCAAACCACTGATCCAAGTTTTAGAACACCACCTTTTTGCAGCTGCACAGAGAAGTTTCCCTAACCACATCTTATTGATATACTACTACCCAACAGCAATGATAAAATTAAAAAAATTCTCCCCAAAAGCTACCATCAATGACCATATTTTGACAGTAGCCATATCTGACAGTCAGAAGGTCTGCTCCCCAGAATGCAGGATCTCCACCCCTGCTTTCAGTCCTTAGTCATGACATCCCTTTGTCCCGGTGAACAGCAGGAGCATTTTGAAGGAGGCCACTTGTCTACCAGATCAAAGTCCTGACACAAACTATGCATGTACCTGAACTGAATCCAAAGGAGAGTCCATCAAACAAAACAAACAGATATACATAAAAATGGCACCTCATGTAAGGCTACAGACAAAGCCATAGCTTGTGATAGCAGCAGGTAGGAAAACAGAGGAAACAGCAGGGAGCTGGGAGGAACCTTCTGGAGATACCATGAAAAATCACCTGTCTACGAAAATTACAGCAAAACAGCATGCTGCTGAATTTCAGCGAGATTTCTATGCAGATGGGGTTTTACTTTTTCTGCACCTGCTGTTAGTAAGCATTAGACCATAAACATCAGCAAAAATTGATTAAGCATATTGCTTAAATGAAACATTAGTCAAAGAAAGAAAGGAAACACGTCAGAAATTCTAGATCATCAAAGACAAATGACTTAACCTGCAGCAATTTAAGGCAGAATAGAGTCATTGCTACTTATGAACTAATGGAAGTCAAATTCAATTGTGCTTAAAGTTTTGTAGGTTTGTTTTCATAAATGAAACCCAACTTTTTTGTTCAACAGCTCTCAGAGTCCAGTAGTCTTCAACCCCAACAAAACTATGGAAGTCAGATTACTGGTCAGCTGCATGAAAGGGTAGTTCTTATATTGCAGCTCTCTGGAGGAAGTACCCCCAAGTACTCCCCTGGTATTAGGGGCTGGAAGTGTGGCAGGGGAAGTAGGAGCAGAAGGCTCTGTTGACCCTGGAATGTACAGGCTGAAAGGCGACTCCTTCACTTCTTACCAAAATTTCAGTTCGGAAGTGTTTTGGCACAATACAATCATCAGGAGCTCAAATGTCCCCTGCTCTCTTATCTCATTGTGGAGCCGAAGCATCCAGCAGTATTTAAAGCAATGTAGTAGAGAGCAAGCCATGAAGTTACAGACAAATGGAAAGCCTGAGCAGCTGTGCAGTTTCTTTTTCCTGGTAGAACAGACTTACCCAAAATTTGACCTCTAGTATTCAGTGACTATTTTCTCTCTGGCATCACAAAAGATTTGTGAATAATTGCAAGCTGTGTCAGTCATTTTTGGCATGATTTAATCCATGTTCCAGCTGTTACATTAAACAGCATGAGGCACTATAGGTAAAGGTTACCTATAACATATTGAAAGTCTTGTTTCTGCATATTAACAACGTATTGCAGAAGGGTTACATTATGCAGACATGCTTAGTTACAGATAGGCTCTGATAAATAATAAAAATGTTAACATATTGCTCTAATAAATAAAATATGTGTCATATGGGGCTTAATTGCCGAATGCCTGTGTGTCTCCAGATAATCCTGAAGTTAATGGAGTTTACAGGGATCAGACCTGTTCTGTTTTCTGTGGATGGAGATTCTGATTGCAGTGAAGAAAGTTTTTGAACAGATGTCCCACAGTGATGCCTACATGAGTTGTATGTCATCTCCAGACAGTTTAATAGAATACAGATTCTTTTCGTTGCTAAGTCAGACTGCCCACGGAAGTGGTTGAGTCACCATCCTTGGAGGTGTTCAAAGGACGTGTAGATGTAGAGCTCAGTGACATGGTTTAGTGGAGGACTTGGTAGTGTTAGGTTATAGGTTGGACTGGATGATCTTGGAGGTCTTTTCCAACCTAAATGATTCTGTGATTCTGTGACAGGTGCTCTGAATACCATGCTACCTGATAACTACCCACAATCATTTTGAGGCTTAATCAGTCTGGAGAGAAGAAATAGCCATCCACAGCTCCATACGCCTGGCTTAGGAGTGATCACTGACTTCTCTTCAGGCTGAGCTTTAAAGGATCTTCATAAGTAACTCTAAAATAGTTTTCTTCCATCTCAGCTCGTCCCTAACAGAACAGTTATAATGCTGGAAATTCTTTAAACTCCTCAGAGCAGATTCCTCCTAGCCCACATATAAATGCTGGAGAATGTTTAACCTTAAAGAAGGTCAGCTGGAAAGTTCTGGGAAAGAAAACTGCTAGTGTGGAAAGTTCACAGTAAAACAAGAAAAAAAAAGTTATATTCTGACTTGTAAACCTTATTATGTACTGATGAAGTGTATAACTTTAAAATCATATTTGTAATTCCCCACATAGCTGACTAATGTACTATGGCTCTTCAGAAAGTAAAAGATAGCATCTTAGCTGAGTGTTTCAATTTGCAATATTTTAATGTCTTTTCACACTACATACTGAACACGAAGCTTTCCTATTGCCAATGTTTCAGTTCTTTATTCTCATATGCAGACACATTTTATACACCAATCACTTTGCTACCCAGCTTTGTTTGCAGAAAGCAGGAAGAGAAGTAATATTTAGCATAGTAATTATCCTTTTAGCCAGGCAATTTTTCTCTTGAAAATAGGATCTCAAGTATCTACTGCAATTCAGTTACTAGAGCACCTGGTCTTACTAGATTTATTCAGGCTACATACCATTTGATAAGCCTTTAAATGAAATCAATTATATACATTGATGGACTGAAATTGATTTTATTTTAATTGACCTAATTCATATCTAAGAATATATTCTTTCCTGTTTGCATTGTGAAAGTTCTGATAGGCAATATTTTGAGGTGCCACTAACTGAATACTATTAATGAGAACACATTACCTTTGTGTTCAAATGGTAGGCATTCATTTCAGTGCTTGTAAAAATATCAGGTGGTCTGATGCTTAGGAACTTGACCATCAAGTTATCTGAAAGCAAAATAAATTGGATTTCTTCTGCCTGCTTTTTTTTTTTTTTTTCTTGGTCCTGTTTTTCTGGCAGTGTGAAGTGGTATGTACTTATTTAGTTCCAAAGCAGGGATAAAATAGATATTGATGTGTCAGTAGCCTGAAGCAAGGGGATACTGTCCAGCCAATGGTAACTCTTTAAAAAGTATATTTTGAACTAAAAAGCTGCGGCACTTTTAAGAATTATTGATCTCCTCCTTAATAGCCAGAGGGAAGTTTGGATGTATATATTACAGGACTAGCTATTTCAAGCAAAAAGACTCAGTACTCATAAAGCATTACCCGTCCCAGGGTGGCCCTACTAGCTTTGACAGAAGCTGGAAACTCATCATGACCAAGACAGCTGATTAATTCTCATAGCAAGAGACTAAATAATGGCAGGACCGATTTACTAAGTGCTGTTGCACACCTGGTTTGAAATGATAAACCTCTGCAAGTTCCATGTTCTTCAGAGATCTGAGAGTGCTCCTGGGGCTCAGCAGGGAGAGAGAGGAACACATGGACCTCAGCTCCACCTATACCACAGGGACAGGCAGATGGTGCTCTCAACATGGACATGACCCTTACACACTCAGAACGATACATAGCCTACACCCTCTGACAGGAATCTAGACTTTTTACTCATCCACAGAGCAAACTGTCAAGTTCTTGCAAATTGAGACGGAGAAGCACAACAGACTTTCAGAGCGTTGTCCTTTCCCAGGCAGTGCTGTACTTCATGCATTTGCAGTACATCACCTCAGGCTCCTTGTTCTCATGCCGCCTGGTCTGTGGCCACACAATGGGAGGAAAACTGCTGTGCTGCACTGAGAAAGAAAAGAAGGTGGGGAGTATCTAGGAAGCCCTTGCGACACCCAGTTTCCTTGAGCTGGGAGAAGGCAATAGAGGGAATAGTGTCCTGGAAAAAGCACTTTTGAGCCCAAGTTCACCAGCTGTATTGTTAACAGATTCTTTGGTGTATACATAAAGATCACAGTTAAGAATAGTTGAGGCCAATAAATTCCATGCACTTCACTATTTCATCACATTTTACTGTTATAAAATGTGAGAAATATTAACCAAAAAATGCAGTGGAAGTGGACACAAAAAGAAGCTGAGGGAATGGGAAGAAAGAGAAGAGAGAAATCAAAGCTGCTTACAGACACTTGCACTTTTAAAATCCAGCTCTGGAAGGGGGGGAAGGGAAGGAGGTTTAGGCCTTAGAGATATAAATCCAAGTGAGAACAGGAAGGAAGGTTTAACGAGGAGAGAAGGGAGAGAGCAAGCAAATCTCAACAGCCCTAAAGGGAGGCATTGCTAATAAAGAGACAGAGGAGACGTGCACTGAACCTGATTTAGGGGAGGTCAGCCCTAACAGCCAGGGGCTAAGATGCTCGTTTCCTATGCTAAGTCACTGGTGCAGCTAGGAAGAATCTTGGTCATTAAATCTGTTCTGTATTTTTTCTTAATGCTTTTCTTTTCTAACTGTGTTCACAGACTGAGACAACAGCAGTCAAGACAAAATAACACAGGTATCAGTGCATCAGACTGTAATCCCAAGGAAGATTATGGGCTATCTACACTGTGACTGGTTATATCAGTTATATCACATTGTCACTGTTAATAAGAGTCGCTATGCATGACCAGAGGTGTGCTTGTGCCCTCTTCAGAAACTTACCAATTTCTAACCTGGTATGTGGCCCCCAGATCTGGATGCAATAGCTAGAAATGGTGCCTCTGTGGCCAGCTAGGGCAGGAATGGAGTCTTGTTCCTGATCTAAGATTCCCCTGCTTCATCTCTCTGGGTTTCCTGGTCCCTGTTGTACAACTGGGACATGGAAACTGAAAATCGTGGGACCTGAGATCTCCCCTAACCTTTAAGAGCTGCAAAACTCTCTCTGCAACTTCCCTAGGAGGGGAAGCAGAGGGAGGTGCCGGTCTCTTCTCCTGGTCACTGATGTCAGGATGCAAGGGAACAGCACAACGTGTTGCCATGGGAGTTTCAGACTGGGCATGAGGAAATATTTCTTTACTGTGAGGGTGGTCAAACACTGGAACACGTTTCCTAGTGAAGTGCCTGATGCCCCATGACTGTCAGTGTTGAAGAGGCCTTTGGATAATGCCCTCAGCAACATGCTGCAACTTTTGGTTAGCCCTGAAGTGGTCAGGAAGCTGGACTAGATGATCTTTGAAGGTCCCTTCCAACTAAACTATTCTATTCTATTCTAAACTCACCTTTGCATGGGCACTTGTTGCTGGTTGCTTCACATTCAGAGGACAGTGAAGTCACACGAGGAGGTGCAGATCTCTCTTCTCCAGTCCTGAAAATCCGCGAAGGACAGAAGAAACGTGACTGTGACCACAGTCAGATGTAACCACTGTGATATAGGTAACACGCTGTATGTCTGGAGTCTCAACTCTCTGCAGCAGTTCTGGTTTTAAGGATTGAATAGGGGTAGAGGAACTCCAGAGTACCCAGCCTGGGCAAGTGTGCACAAAAAGCTCTAAACCTGCTTTCCTGGGCCTTGTCACACTTGGCATCTCATCAGCAGCAAGAAGGAAGCTACACAGCTGTCCAGCAAGTTCAGTGTACTGCATGCTAAATGACTTAAGAAAGATAAGCTTTGCCTATTAATATCTCGTCCTGGAAAGTCATAGGTTGTGTGCGATGCATAATGACTTGGTGAAGACATATTTACTGGAAATGCTTGGTATAGAGGGGCACAGAGGCAGATGGATAACTGACAAGATCTATTTTGCTCCTGCCAAAATACAGCATGAACATGACTGGCCCGTGTCTGGATGCCGGCAGTGTGAAAATGAAGTCAGAGGCCTAGAGGGAAAGCTGTGGCAGAGCTCAGCCTTGCTATGGCCTGGAGATGATAGGAATGCTTAGGGACAGCAAATGAAGAAAACAGACAAATATTGTTATGGAAAACTGTATTTCCTTAAACTTAGCCTCTCTTTCCTCACCATTGCATTCCTCTGAGGTCCCATCTGCCTCGAAGCTGGAGTCCTTGAGTCTAGAAGTACCGAAGAGACTCCCCACGCTGCGAGGAGCAGCACACGCACCAGAGCTGCCAGCCACGGCTCCTTCCTGCACAGCAGCAGAACCAGCGGGCTGTGGAGGCCTTTGATGCTTCCCATACAAACACGGACTGGTGCCATGCCAAACCCAAAAATTTCCATGGAGCCACTGAGAGGTAAGACCAGGGCGAGCAGCAACTGTGCACTTGTTTGTACTGGACCAAGAGCAAAAGAACTGGGTATAAACCTCCCTAGCCATTCACTCAAAACACTACAGTTCCTCCATTTTATGCTGCTTGCTCAGCATTCACAAATGTATGCATCCACACTGTTAGGAAAGATTTTTTTTGCTGTTGAACCACCAGTGTGGAAGCCTCTCACTGCTCCTGCAGCCAAGCATTTCCATATCCACAGACCTACTGTCCTCTGTTTTAAAAATACACACACTAATTTATATAAAAAATCTCCCACACAGGCAGACCATGACCTCTTCTCTGCACTCCCTTCCCTCTGGCACAGGCAGGCACGAGCCCAGAAGGAGCTAATACTGCACACGTGCACATATAATGCATTTCAAGAATTCGGAAAGATATCCCAAATGTCAGTTCATTGCACAAAGTTTGTTTTAAACACCACTTCCCCCAAGGCACACACCAGCTCTGACAGACCCTCCACAGCATCTTCGCATGCACTGTTCTGTGTAACATTAATGAAAGCTTATGAGGCTCGTTAGGCAAACCCAGCATAGCCCAGCAGGCTGTGGCACTCTGCCAGTGCTACCCTCCCCCCCAAATCGTGACAAGCAACTTAAAGCAATGTAAAACGTTATGCTAAGTATATACCCAAAACAAAGCATTGCACTTCAAAGAAACTGCTTTTCCCTCTTCCCCACCGCCCCCATCCATCTCCTAAGAACTAGAAAGAGGAGCAGGCTGCTTGGTATTTGGATGCAGCTGTAATGTAGCTTGCATAGGAGACATGTACTGTGCTCTTTCACCCAGCATCTCCTGCAGTGCCGTCTTTAAATTTTTGATAAAAACCAAGCTGAAGGTACGTGCTTCCCCTTTCTGAATGTAAAATATTTTTATCATTTTGTAGCGGATGGACATAAAATATGGATGCATATCTGTTATTTCTCCAAAAAATAGTCTGGCATGAAGATGTCAAATATTATTCCTGCCTGGAGAGATAGAGAAGTCACAAAAGCTCTCTTTTCCCTGTAGTGTAGGTCTCTCTGAAGTTTATTCTCTGACAGCTCTTCTCCTAAACACACAGGGACCAAACATGGTCCTGCTTTGTGTAATCTTTTAAACTATACCAAAATGTGGATAAAACAATGACAAATCAGAATAATAGCATTTTACATAGACTTTACCCAGGTGTAATTGATTGCAAAAAGAGCAGGTTAATTAATATGAATCTCAGTATTTTTGATCAGGTGAAATTATAGAGGCATGAACATGAATCAGCACCATATGCTGGTATGTTTTTGTTATTTCATTAGGAGCCAGATGTTTCTGCCTCTGCATAGTATCTATTATGATTTTAGCATTCGTTTTCAGATAAATAAGAATTTCCACTTTCAGAAGGTTATAGGAGAGCTGTAGTTATCAGCATAATTTACTCTTCTATTTTAGTGACGTTCCTGGCCGATAAAAATTTGAAACAATTGACCCAAGGTTCAGTGATCTCAGTTTGGGTACAACAAAAATGCAAAAGCAGCCTCTCATTTCACCTGTAGGTTTACTGTGATCCCAGCAGAAGCTGGGACTGAAATACTGGCTGGACTGCAAACAAAGCTGATGGTAAAAATCAACTAACTGAACAAACACCATTTTAGCTGAATTGAATTGAAAGTGAATACACAAGTGGAAAATTTTCTAGTCTGCAGGAGGAGCAGCATGTACAACATGCTTTTTAAACTGATGTGGCATATGCACACATAAAACTGCATGTATTGAAGTATCTATGCTTGAACACCAACGTATAAACACACACAGTCTCATTGTAAACCAAGTTCTGGTGAATTCAGAGATTTCCATGAAAACAGGAAAGCTGGCTGATAACTTTCTGTAAGCTAGAGAAAACTAGTAATTTTGTCTAGAAATACTAGATGTTTAATTCTAAGTTGCCAAGCAATAGTAATGAGACTTATTAAATCCAAAAGACTGAAAGAATCATCTTTTTCCTTTCAGAGATGACAGAAATGGGTTTTGCTTTGTCTAAACTGGAATCCAGATTGTACGTCTGATACCCTCAGAACCTGGCCCAAGAGGACTCCTCACACCTTGGAGCTTGGTTTGCAGATTACATCTTTTGTTTTCCTTAGGAATTCAGCTTGATTAGCTTTCTCATTCAAGTTTATACTCACAGACTCTTGCAAAAACTTGCTTAACTTTTTGTGGTGATAAATTTTACCAAGTTTTTTTCTGATTGGCTGTTTGCATCAAATAGTGGTGCCAGTAACTCCCTCCCCATACAAGCTTTCATACTGTTTGCCAACAAACCCTTTCCCTTCATTGCCCTCCGTCACCAGCCTTGTCCTCCTCCTTTTTTGTGTCATCTCTTCTGACAATAAAACTAATTCTCTAACTTCTTCTACTTCTACTCTAACAGTCTAAAAAAGACCACAAAAATCTGCCTTATCATTCTGTATCCTCACATCTCCTTTTATTCTATCTTTTTTAGACTGCAGGCTCAATGCTCTTTAATGCAACATTAAAAATCAAATAAATCCCCAAGAACAATAAATCCAAAGTGCTATGCCTAGTGTGACAGATGAAAGGATTGTATTTCCTTTTCAGTATTTTTGTAAGATCCATCCAGTGGAATCCAATTTCAGGATGTCTAGAAACATATTTTTAAGGCTTCACATTTTTCTTCTTTAAAGATTTTTTCTCCTTTCCTCTATCCAAGCTTATATGACTAGTTATTAGGGTGGGAATTAATCCTTTCATGCGGTACAGTTTTACTTGGGCTACCTCAACCATAGTGACTAACCAACAGCAACAATACCATAAACTCAAAGTATATAACCAGTACTGGGTACCTATTTTAACTCAACGTTAATGGATATGGAAAGCAAAAATCATTTCTAGAATATGTTGAGGAGAGAAAGCAATTACGCCTCTGGTGGATTTTAGTGTGAATACAGACAAAAAAAAAACTACTGGAAAATTGAACTACTCTTGCCAAAAAGAATTAAATGAAGCCAAGGCTTGGGACATCTGCTGAGTTCAAAGACAGAAACATAGAGCATGGTTTGAGTAAGCTAAGGGGTAAAGTAACCCTGCAAGAGGGGATAAAGTATGGTTTTCTTAATTCTCCACTACAGACTTCAATCAAATCTGACATTAAACTTTATTCAAAAACTGAATCTGACTGATAAAGGTATTTTTTATTAGATCTTTTCATCATGATTTCAAAAGGCACTTGATGTATCTGTCATATATATGAACTAAATTACATGTTCTGCACAGTACATTTAGCACTAAAATAAGCATTTTAGGCCCAGTCAATCATCCTCAAAACAGAGTGGTGCATTTTCAGGAACTATTGATGAAACTACTAAAAAACAAGCAAATATGCTTTAGCACAGAAGCTATCTAGCAGAAGATAAAGGAATTTCCAGAATGGTGGCTGTTTGTTCAAAATTATTTTGTCTCCTAAAGCATATGTACTCTTTAATTATCCAGTCACACACCAGGTTCCCCACTGGCAATCTTAATTCTGGCATTTGTAGCTGTTGAGTCTGTGAGTCCTGATAGCAATCTTCTCATATATTTGTAACGTAAATATATAATATACATGAATAGCTTGCACAACACAAAATAATGCAGGTTAAATACATTACCCAAACAACTGCAAGCTTTCAGTTTCAGAATGACAACAGGTTGGTTGCTTGTGTTTACAATCCCATGGGTGGGGAGTTTGAAAGGGTTTAACAAAGCTGGCTTGTGTCTTTTCACCACTATGCTGAGACAAATATTTCCAGATGTGGTATTACTGAGGTTATATCATGTACATGTCTGTGTGTAAATAACTGATTAAGCACAGGAAAGGTCTTTCTTGATTCTCCATTCTTTCCATTAAAAAACAAACAAACAAACAAACAAAAAAACATTTAGCACCATTAATTAGATTTATTCTCATTTTGTCTGGTCATCCAAAATGAGGTCTTAAGCCTTTTTTAAGATTTGGTGCCAGAAAAGATAGCTAAAGACATGGTTGGACTCATAAAAAGCAGTCTGACAGCTCAAAAATATCAACATGTCTTCAGCTTCCAAGGACAGCCAGAATATTTAGGTTATTTTCTATTGAAAATTACCACCTAAAAATGAAAACTTTCATATAATTGATCAAAATGAAACCTAACAAACGTAAACATATTAATAACTTCTGCACTAATGTATATGTCAAATGCTTGATCCTAAAAATACTTCATTTGATTAACAGGAGTAGTCCTGTCAGGTAATCTAGTATCTTGCCCAGATGAATAACATTATTCACCTTACCTAATTTTCACCTTGATTTTCAGGATCAGCCCCAACATGTCACATTTCACCCCCCCTTACTGTAGTTCTGGTGATAACCATGGAGATACATTTCATTTTTCCAACATTTTCACAAGTATTTACCTTATCTCCAAATCCTGGGATTCAAAAATACCTCAATGGATTTTCAATCAGAAGAAATATTGTATTAGGGTTGACTTCTTCACCTATTTCCACTGCCACCACACGGGAAAATAAACATGTTCTATGATAAAATTAATCAACTCCAGCGATCTTTTGACAGTAGTGCTCTAGCTTCTTCTTTCACTGCTTCATCAATCACAGATAAATCATGACGGCTGGTGAGGCACCGGAGGATTGGCATGGCAGTGTGTCAATATCTGTAACTGAAGTATTGTTGTTGCCTGGTAAATTATCAGCAACAGGGATTGTTGACTGAGCAGCAATTCCCTGGAAGTTTGAAGCCATTAGGGCACATTACTTTCAAAGTCCATCAGTCCTGGAAGATTAAAAGCAGTTTAGAGGTAGCAAGGGTATAACATTTGTGCTGGGCTATCCGTGTCCAGGCCCAGAGCATTTTCATCGATAGGTGTGGAGCTTGCAGCTGTCTCTCAGCATGAGGCTGGGGAACCATCACTGAATGGACAAGTTACTAACGCTGTTCCCTGTGGAACCTCTGGCCCTATGACAGGTCATTTTTTAATCAATGACTTGGAAAAAAACCAAAGTCATTACATATAACATTTCCAATGGTCACAAAGACTGATGGAGGGCCACACGAGAGAACAGGTCCTTAACCCCATGTAATTTTAATGCCTGGAAGCTAGACACAGAAAATGCATTTAATAAAGCTAAATACAAAGTCACACAGTGTCCAAGTAGTGATTGATGATCGATCTCTGTGCCCATTATCACCCTAAAGTGATTACTTTCTATCACTTTCAGGTTTCAAACAACAGCCAGTTCTGAGCCATTCCTGGTGGAATGTGTGACTGTGGAAGGTGTGACTGACAGAAGACAGGTTTTCTAAGTCTTACAGATTCAGTGAGTGGAATGCTTTATGCAGAACTGGAATACAAGGCTACTCTGCTAGAAAGAGCTCAAGCAGTGATTTACCTGGGGGCAGTCATTAACAGGTCATGCTAAGGTCAGTGCCTGGCCAATCAATTAGGATGTGAAATTATCAGTTATTCAAAGCAAGGGTGATTGTATATAGTTTCCTTATAGTTACTTTAACCTGTTGATGTTGGAGGTAAACAAAACAAGAGGCTCTTATCTCGAGGTCAGGTCACATTGTTTGCCAGACACAAAGTAGGAGAGAATAATTGTAAGTTTGGACTTAGAATAAGCAGAGACTGTATTGCTGTCCCATTTCTGATACCTGTAATTGAAGCATGTATCGAGGATTTTATAAATGAATACTTGCATTTCCTCATGCCCCTACCACGGCTGAAGTATGATGTCTGCGGAATACTTGGACATTCAGTTTCTCAGACCATGATGATACATATTTCGCAGTGCCTAACACCATAATACATGGTACCAGCATTTCCATCTAGCTTTATGAATTTATTCCAGAGTTAGAAATGCAAGGAAATACATTTCCACCTTTTATTCACATGTTTTATTTTATTTTATTTCATATATGTATTAATTATTTTTTATTTTTATTTACATGATATTTCTTTCCACCCCTCGCCTCTGCGAAAAATATATTTAAGACTTATCAATAAAATACCCATTTGTCAACATTCGTCATGTAATTTTCACAAACTTGACTTACATCAATGAAAAGAATTCTGCACACCAAAGTCAACATAACGTCATCACAACACCAGCAAAGGTGGGCAGTTTACATACACTGGTATCCTGCCCTGGTGCCTTCACCACATTAGAACAACATAAATTCCCCACAACTATTAAACTCTGACAATGTTGTCATGGATGGAAATGATATGCACTTCACTCATAAGAGAGAAATAGCAATGTATTTTATTGATATAATGTAGTGATCCAACAAAGCTGAATCGTAAATAAGACAGCAACTCAACAAGATTTGAGATGGCGAGGTACGTTTGGATATTTACTGCACAGAGGACAGGGTTGGAGAGAGTCAGGAGCCCCTCCCATTGAGTCATGAGGTTCAGAGTGGATGCCCTTGCTTTCCAAACTCCTTCTCAGAGAGGAGCCTAGGTGTGGCTGGATCCATACTTAGTCCCAGACTTGGTCAAGAGTTTATGTCCAAAGGATTATATGTGCACCATTGATTTAAGATATAATCTTAGCAAATCTTACACAGTTTAGCAAGCTACTAGTCACTGAGTATCTGCTGCAGATGAGGAATCTCTCAATAGCAAAGAGTCTCTCAGCCTCGATGGGTAGACCTTGAGAAGTGTCCCTACTCAAGGGGAGATCCTGGTATGAAGCCTGCTGCCATGCAGGAGAGTTCCAAGGGCTCTTGAGCTGCTCGCTATTTATGGGATAAGATGATTGACTAATAGCCATATTTACGTACTGACTGCAGATGTTAGTTTCTTCCAAATTTGCTTGAGTCGTACATTAACCAGCACTGTGATCAGGTGAGCGCATTGCTCAACTACCCCCTGGGCTATTGTATTGTTATCTGTCTCTCCCAAATCCACTGTGCGTTGATACAGCCTTCACAACCAGATGACATCCATCACAACTGCCACTGATAGTTATCAGCTTAAGCAGAGTTACAAGAAATAAAACTGAAAAGGGGTGGGGAGCACACCATCACACTCCACAGACACTCCACTCCACACCCCGTGACTACAGCCAATTCATCTTATTCTCACAAGGTGGTGGTATGGTCACTTCTTGCCCCTGTGCCACAAATAGTATATCAACAATTTATGCACTTAAAGATCCACAGTACATAGATAGTGAAGTATTGCCATTTGCTGTATATTAGTTTGTGTGTTTGGGGTGGTTGGAGTTGGGTTATTTGTTTTATCATGTACCAAGCCTTTATACACAGTATAATTATAATTATAAGCAATAGGCACATTAGAGTTCGAGTTAGTAAAATCACAACTGGGTGGAGCATGACATTAAAAGTTCCTGTTGCTGTTGGAGACCATCCAAAAAGAGTTTCCCACCAATGGTGTTTTCCATCCTTCTTCACTCCTTCGAAGACATGGTGCATCTGTTCTGTATCATGATGAATGCTGATTACAGCTTTGCATCCATTGTTTTGGATGTGTTCTTGCAATTGACACAGGTCATTGTGTTGTAGTAGTTTATTCATCGATGTAAGGTTCATTCCAATGGGGGTAGGCAATAAATCCTGACTCAGTATATAGCTAGATTGTAGTAATTGATAAGACGTAATAATTAAAGTCACATTCTATAATTTTAGTAAAGTTACAAACACACAAATTTGAGTGGTTGTTTGTTACATAAAGATTATCTACACGTATATAATCACAAAGAGTTCTCATACAAATGTCCAGTCCATCTTTTGCCTGTTACCTCTCCCAATTATTGTCCTTACCTCAAACTCCTCAAGAGCCCCGTGTTGGGTGCCAGAAAGGACTGTGGTGGTTTAACACCAGTAGTTGGCTCAGCTCCACCATGTGTCTCTCTAACTACCCCTCCTCAGAAGGACAGGGGGAGAAAACATGACAAGAAAAAGGTTTCTCATAGGTGATTCGTGGGCTGAGATAAGGACAGGGAGATCATTCACCAGTTACTGTCACAGGTGAAACAGACTCAGCATAAGAGAATAAGTGTAATTTATTGCCAACAACTAACAGACTAAAGCAGTGAGAACTAAAAGGAAACAAAACCACCATGCCCCATCCACCCTCTTCTACCTCCTCCCCAGAGCGGCGCAGGGGAGTGGGGAATGGGGGCTGCGGTCAGTCCCTA
>VXAA01004770.1:43669-99275 GCA_013399115.1 Anseranas semipalmata | reverse complement strand
CACAACCAGCGTCGCTCCCTGGCTCGGCTCTGGCCAGCGGCGGGTCCCTTTTGGAGCCGGCTGGAGCTGGCTCTGATCTGACCTGGGGCAGCTGCTGGGCTCTGCTCACAGAGGCCACCACTGCTACCAAAACCTTGCCACATGAACCCAATACAGCAAGGCATCTTTATCAAAAGAAGAAAAATTTTCCTACTTTGGTAGATTGCAATGTGTCTATCCACACAGTTTAGTTTTAACTAAACACAGACAAGGTTCACAGGCAACTTGATTGCACTGTGTAAGTACTTGCAGGCAACACAGCAATAGGATAATAGAGAGCTTGTCAGTCTGTCAGACAAATATATGACAAGATCAAATATCTGGAAGCTGGAGTGAGACAGTTTAAACTGGTAATAGAATTTTATTATTGTTTAAATGAGAAATTATTAATTAAGGAATGATTGCAAAGATTGTACTGTGATATGACCTATCACTGACAACTTTCAATTAAAGCTTCAGCGTTTTTCTGGGAGAAGTACTATAGTTAAACAAGAATTTGTTTATTTAATCATGCAGTCTGTGCTGTAGAACTCAAGACAAAAAAAAAAAAACACAGATTGATCCATTTTAGTTTGATAATTTAAGCCTTTATCATATAAACATGTCTTTAGTCTCAGAAAACAGGAAAAAGATTATTTTTCTGTGTGGAAAATACATATTCCAAATTTTATAACACATTGCTGGAAAGTAGCAGCATTTCTGCTGATGAATCTAAGTGTTTTTTTTTTTAGAGTATGATCTGCAGAGTCCTGAAATGCTTTAAATTTAGAGTTGGTGGTTTTTTTCCTGAATGAAAATGTTTCTATTCCTGCAGGATAGCTTGGGCTTAGCTATGAAAACACAAACCCATTGTGGACAACTCTGCTGTGGATGCATTCCATCAGGCTTTGTTTCTCTGCTCCACTACCTTGATTTTAATGAAACCTGTCCTTGTGCTTCTGCTAACTTTGAATTAGCTATTCTTTACCCAGTCAGACTGATTGACTTTTTTGTCTCATGACTGCCCAAGTATGAACAAACTTCTTTCACAACCATCTATACCACCTACAGATTGTGTTTTTTTATTTCCATTCATTCTTGTAAGCATTGAAGCACAAGAGACCAAACACTTCAAATTTTACTACCATTTTAGTTAAGAAAACTCTGCTGAATTCCATGATTGTTCCCTCAGTCAAGATCTTCCTTTTTCATTGTACTGCTTCAACTGCTTGTACCAAGAAGGATCATCTTTGGGCTAACTTGATAAAATATGTTGGAGGATTGTTCTACTTTGTTTCTTTCCTTACATGTTATTCTTGCAGAAAATATTCTGTAATCACTTTAAATCACAGAAAGTGTATCATTCATTTTTGCTTAATTTAAACAAATGCACAATATTTTTTTGTGGATTATTTGGAAATCTGTTAAAATATTATGCTTACATGCTGTATTTAAATATTTTGCCATAAATGACAGTGATTTGATTTCTAGTAATATTGCGACTGCAGTTTTGCTGTACTATCAAGTACTACCTCTATGTTTTGTATTTCATACTATGCACAGATAACCTAGGACCCATAAAGTTTAACCAAAACTCAAGAATAAAGACCAAGAAATTTGGTGTAAATTCACCTCTCAAAATTAGATTTAGTAGACTTTATTTTCTAGTTCCTGTGTCTTCAGTTATTCAGTTACTGAAATCAGAACTGTAGAACTTTTCACATCCTTCCGTCGGTACGTATTTTATATCCAATAACTCTCTGGAGGCACAGGACTGGAGGGAACCTTAGGATGTCATTAAGTGTATTACTGCTTTGCCCCAGAAAGAACAATTATGCCAATGTCATTTCTGACAGATATTTTACTGGTTGGTTCTTAAAGGCTTTAAAAGATGGAGATTCCACCAATTCTCTAGGCAATTTATTCCAGTGCTTCGCTCTCCTTCCAATTAAGCTGCAGTTCATACCCATTATTTCTAGGCAGAGAACATGAAGAATGGATTATTCTCTCTTTTTGCAGCCATCTTTTATGTATTTGAAGATTGTTGTGTTCCTGCAGTCCTCTCCTTTCCAGGTTAAATAACCCAATTTGTTCAATCATTTTTCATAGGTCACATTTTTAGACACCAGAACATTCTCATTTTTCTCTATTGCATTCTCTCCAACTGGTCCATGTATAATTTGCAAATTACTCTGAGTGAAGCCTTTAAATGCTGAATCAATAGGAAGGATTCCTTCATGTCTTGCAGGCTACACTTAGGGTTATAAATTCCATTTGATCCCAAAGAGCTGTGGTCTTTTTTCCATCAATATGACATTGCTGAATCATGTTGAGCTAGCCCCACTGTATGGCCAGCTTTAACCCCTATGTCCCTTCCCTCAGAACTGCTCTTTAAATTACTTTTACCCATCCTGCCTATGAAATAGACAAGTCCTGCCTAATGTCTGTTTCCTCATTGACTAGGACCTGATTATTTTCAGATCATACCTCCAATTTGTCAAGATCACTTTAAACTGTTATACCATTCTCAGTATATTCATCCCCAGCTTGGCTTCATTGGCAAATTTAATAACCATACTCTGTGCTCCATCAACCCAGTTATTAATGAAACTACTGAACAGCATATGGATTAGAAACAAATGCTACACTATACATCCTTCTATTTTGACAGTGACCCATTGATAAATACTCTCTCAGTATTGTTTGCAAACCAGTTCTGAATCTATATTCACACTGGTCATGTTTCTTTAGCTAGCATGTAAGGTTGTCATTGGACAACACTAAAAGACTTTCTAAAATAAAGGTATAGTATGTATACATACTCTTGGTCCACTATACCTGTTTTCCTGTCATTGAAGGGAAAACAACTAATAGCTAACTGAAAATATCAGAATGTAATTGATTCAAAACAAAATGCAAAGCCTGACTGGGTGAAATCTTTGCAATGGATTGTGAGTGCCAAATTGTGATTGTCTTCCCACAATGGAGTTGCCTACCCTCACACTTGTTCTTCTTTTATCTAGGCTCCACAGTGTCTTGGGAATCTGAAGGACTTGGCATACCTCTATAAGTAGCAGAGAAATTTAAGCTGCATTTAACTGTTGTTAAATGAAAAAAAAAAATATTGCAAATTGGAAAAAAAAAGAAGAAGAAGAAGAAGAAGTTAGCAAACGGTATATGTCAGAAGGTTTAAAATGTAGAAATCTGATGAGGGAAGCTAAAGATGACAGAACAGTCTGTGTGTGGCAGGACTGAGTCCAATAAGAAGTTGCCTTTGAAATCTATTTTGAACAAGTGAAATTCATGGTATAGGCTCATTGTTCAACAGAGATGGTAGATTTATTCACAATGGTGCAGAAGTAGAAGTGTTTTGAAACATTTCCGTTCTGTATTTGAAAAGACGAGATCACAGAAGGATGATTCTTGTATGAGGAAGTACTTTCTAGGCTATTCGTGACAAAGGACATTAAACAGCTACTTCATTTAATCATTTTTTTAAATGAGCAGGCTGGGAAAACTTGTATCTAATTCCTAGAAGCACCATTTGAGGAACTCTTTGTCTCACTTATCTTAACATTTATTAAATTTTGGACTACCCAGGAAATTCCAGAAGAGAGAAAGAATGATGACATTTTGCCAAGAGTCTAAGGGGGCAAGTGCAATAAGCGGGATAAATGCAGGAGAGAAAGATCTACTCGAGAGGCAGCATACGGTTTTAATAGATAAAATTTTGTGGTGTAACAGATTTTCAACAGATTTATCAAAATTACTTTTAAAATATAGAAAAAAACTGATTTTTTGCCCAGTTAGAACAGATGGCAGGCTCTGCAGTGTTTCCAGACACCAGCTTCAAGTTTTGAAGGAGGCTCAAAATGAGGTAAAACAAAAAATAATTGAGCTGTCAGACATATTCTCTAGTAAACAATAATTCATATGAAACAACTTGTCACAGCTCCATCAGTTATATGAGGTACAGACCAAGATTAGTCTGGATGTAATTGGCAGCTGTTTCAATACTTTAACAAATTAGAGAAAACACATATCCTCCTGCTGATCCGTGTTTTGTTATGTATTGCATTCTCATGTTTATGCTTTTGTGAACAGTATTATGGAAGCAGCTGCTTTCAAGATGTGCTCCACATAAGCATTCATTTTGTATTATCATCAGCCTTGTGATCTTACCTGTACAGAGCTACACAAATTTAAACTTTGTCTATTATTATCAGAAAATGGACAATTGCCACATCAGTGTCCAACAAATTTGCATGAGAAGAGCTGATGTGGGCCAAGGAGAAGGTCAGCATTCCCTAGAAGTCAATCCCACTGGAGAACCAAGAACAGAGACACCAGAACTGGCCATTCCTGAAACTTCAGTCATCAAATCTTATAGTCAGTCAGCTTGCTAACCTTTGAATCCAGCTGAAAATAGGACAGAAACTGACATTAGGAGTTAAAGCAAAGCCCAACCCAAATTACTTTCAGAAACAAAAACCCAACAACTCAGGAACTCAACACCATTGAGAATTCAGCCCAAAGGACTTAGATGAATGTTTTTGTGGATTTAGCATGTGGCAGATACCTTTACTTGCCCTCAGGAAAAAAAAAAAAAAAAACAGTTTTTTCTTTTTTAATCCATAGATAAAGTCTCTTGGAGCTAGCTCCATCCCTCAAAGCCAATGTTGCAAGCACCTGGCTTATTGCCTTTTTATGACAATGCATCCTTGGAAGACTGGGACTGAATCCTGAGAGTGCAATTCATCTTGCCCCAGAGGTATTCCGAGAGCATGATTCATCTAGTCCTAGATTAGGCATCTAAACTAGGTCAGATGAATCAAGACTTAAAATATCTATTCCTCTCCCTTTTCTATCAATAGAACTTAGGTGGCCCAACAGATGTCAATGTCTTCATTGTGGATAGCTAAAGGTAGGAGAGAAAAATCCAAAACCTATGCTATCACAAAATGGAAATAGCCTATGTGATTTCATTTTATCACCATTTCTCTAGCAGTAACAACCCAACATATACTAGCAACATGTTAGTTATCCAGTTCTGTTTGTGTGGACTTTTCTCACAATATCAGTCTATTATTTAAAAGGTCTGAAGTCTGGGTCAGTATACAAGCATTTCCCACATCACAAAGCTTTAAGCACTTGTTTACTAACCACACCAAGAATCTCTAGACACCTGCATAAATAGGTCTACTAGTTGCAAAGACTGCAGTTTTAAGCCAGGGTGGATCAAAATTTACTTGTTTTTCAGCTTTCTATACAAGATCAACTCTAATTCCTCTGCACTGACATCTAAACCATTTTTGGCTCTGCTCCATACCCTATTCTAAATCAGACTGTCCTCACAGTTATAACTGAAGGACATAATACTTTGTTTCACTTGTAAATGTCAAGAGATGTAGCATTATCACCTATGTTACCAGTAGCACTAATAACATTGCAGACTAGACTGCTCTATCTTCATCAAAGGCTATGCATCGGTTGAGACACAGTGCTGATGATAACCTGAGTCAGCTATCAGTGAAAAGAGCTCTTTATTATGTAGGTCACTGCCAGGGCTCATTTCAGCAAACACCTGCAAATCACACTTCACCAGAAAAAACTCTTCTCGTCAAAGAACTTAAAAGCAGAGCGCAGAGAAGACATGTGAGTGTACTAGGATCCACGTGCCTAAGTAAGCACACAAAAAGCTCTTCATAGCTTGCTGAATATTTGTTTATTGTATAAACCTCTCTCACACCATTTTGGTTTGCTTTTGCATTGATTTTTTCAGACTCCTTCCAAGCCATGCTTTCACTCTACCTATTCAGAGGCTGTAAGAAAGACAGCGGACTAAAACATGCCACAGACAACATACAGCAGCATAAACAAAGCCAGCAACAAAAGACACTACACAGTAAGACCAGTGCTGAACTCCAACCATAGGTGTTCTGGAAAGAAATTCCTGCATATTAACAGAGTAAAAAAGTCTTTAATTTATCCTCAGTTAACATGTGTCCTAGACAGCTATACACATGAAAATTGAATGTTGGAGGAAAGAGTGCTCTGAGTGACAAGCTAGGTTTACCAGCCCTTCAAGTATAGGTTTCTCTTATTATGTGCACAGTATTAAATGATTCTGCAATTTTTATACTAATTTTTAGTTTTTAGACTAATTTTTAGACTAATTTGCAATTAGTCTGCTTTTTTTTTTTTTTCCTTTGCCAGTAATTAGTGGGGAGGGAAGTTTATGAAAATGAACTCCAAAGTATTGCTCAACACTGAAATCTAATTAGCTGACTATACAACTTATACTTACAGCTAGTGTGTTTAAATAATGCATCCCACTTCTGTTTTCGTATGATGGCTGCTGCTTTAGAAGTTTTTCTGTCTGTTCTTTATAAGCAAGAGAGGATGCATTTAGGACACCTATGTATTTATATGTATTAAAATTACACACTTTAGAATGAATTAATATCTATGAAAATTATTTTGTGTATTAAGTGAATCTTCCCGCGATGGAATCCTCTTGCTCTGCTTTTCACATGCAGAAAAATAAAAGAAATATCTTGAGCTACTATGCACCATCTGTGTAAATGTCAGCTAGATCCCTACCTAGAGGGTTTGGGGTTTATTTCTCAAGAGGGCAGGTGTTGGTTTTGCTTTTCTTGCCTACAGTTTGCACAGCTGAATAATTTAAAAAGGACTCAGTGCTGAAAGATAAAATGAAGATGGAGTATATTGTTTCTGGCTACAATCCCCAGTGCTGTAGGTGGCATTTTCTGCTAATACAGCTTGCAGTAGTATTGCTAACAAAAACATATTTGAATCACCGTAATTAAGGCTATGTCAAATAGGATTTTTCTTCACAAAAAAAATACATACACAAATAATGCTGATCACAAGTACCACTAATATATATTTAATTCCTATATACATTATATCCCTAAAAGAATGATTTGATCTTTCAGTGAGCTCACCAAATGAGAAAGAAATGTTCTGTGCAAGTATTTATTGTCTTTGAAGCTCAGGATTTTTTACCACATAATTAGTGAGCTGACAAAAGGTATCAAACTCAAATTCTCTTCCCATCAGTACAATTAAAGTTATATATAGCAGGGCTGACACTGATGAGAGTCCATTGAAATAGTCAGAGAACAAGCATATAGAATGGGGCTTTGTCCAAATCAGAGTATTTGCAGTATAAATAAGGGAAACAGAAGTTTGAAAAGGTCAAAGTGAAGAAGCAATTTGCCCAGGGCCATACATCAATTAAGTGTTAAAGCTCCAAACTGACTCAAGATCCCTGGCTTAACTAAATGATGTGCCTTCTGTTTGTGTGACAGTATAGGGGAAGGTGCCTCTTTTGAAGAAATGCCGTGATTCTGCACCAGGTGCTAATCCCCTGTATTTGTCTCATGGGGGTTGTTCTTACTTGCACTCCCAATTTTGTGTGCAACTCAACTCCAATTTTCTTCTGCACAAAATTCAATCTCTGGCAAAAAGAGCTGCATGTGTTCAGCTGTACACTGTTGTTCTTCAGACTGCTTCTTCCTGAACTATATGTATTGCTTTATTAACAATGACAGTATTTTGTCATTGAATATTCAGATAAATTCTGTGTCAGGTCAAAATGGTTTATCTACAATCAATCTCTGATTGATTTGCCTGTACAGCTGAAATATTTGCATGTCTCCTCACACATCAAGATGAGAACAGACTGAGCAGCCCAGTGAAGCATCCCTGAAGAGTCAGTAGTTAGAGGAGGGTCAAGGTGAGGGTCAATACAATACCTGCTAGAGCAGCAGTGAAGTCACCATTTTGAATTTATTCTCAGCTGAGCGATAACCTCATTTGCTCCTGTACATTGAGGGAGGAGAGAAAAAGGGAAGAAAGAAGGCACAGGTGAAAATGATAAAAAGGGTAGGGAAAGAAGACTTATGGACAGAGGGAAACTGCAAAAGAAAAATGGGAATGAAATCCATCTATAGTTGATATATTCCAAAGCAACATTAAGAATTAGCAGCTCAGCTGCTCTTTGCTCTCTCAGTGCTGTTCTCTTCCTGCCTTCATCTCCCAGATTCATGGCTCATGCTGGGGGCTGGCAGAGTCTTCAGTAAACCACTCAAATCACCCCTCCAACTGAACAAACATTGAAGACAATCCACATAGCAACTTTTAACATACGTGAAAACTAAAAACACTTAATTTAATCTATTTCCTCATAAGTAATGTTTTCTAGACTTGCCAACATTTGAATCCCTTTGCATCCCCTCTGCTCTCACTTAAAATGCTTTATTGGACTGAGGCAATACTGCAAGGGCACACAGCAGTCCAGCTGAGGCCTTGCGGGTACCAAGGAAAGAAGGAGGATAACTGTATGTTTCCTCAGGTTGAAGTTCACATTATGTACCACAGTGGGTTTGTCTGTTCTTGGGTTTGTTTGGCAGAGGGGGAAAGGCAAGGGATTATGTTGTTGATTTGCACTCAGTTTATGAGCCATACAACCTACAAATAAGGATCTGCTACTTAGTTGTTCCCTTTTTTATTTATGCAGCTGACTGCTCCTGCCTAAATGCAGTTCCTTACAGCTATCCCCAGTGAACAGCATCCTATTTATTTCTGACCATACTTTCAATTTGTCAAGATTGCTCTAAGTTCTAATCCTGTCCTCCAACATACTCACAGTCCTCTGTGTCATTAGCAAATCTAATAAGCGTGATGTCATTCCTTTCATTTTTGGAGATCCCCTGAGCTTACAGCATTTTTATGACCTTGCTAAAATTGTTGGGATAATAAACATTCTTTTCCACAACACTTTAAAATAACAACAAACAAACGGACTTTGAGGACGTTTGTCCTCAAGCATTCAGTGCAGGTCTCCAGGAAGATGGGTTATGCCTACACTGCCTTGAAGGAAATCCCAACACCAGTGCCAGTGTTTTGTGTCCAGCCTCTCCCACAGGCCCAAGCATGCCCAGCAGCCCAACACTCTCTTATCATACCAGCAAGGTCCCAGTAGGAGGACATGTCCAGGGAGCTAACCCACGGTTTCCACTCATGCAATATGCAAGCTGTCTTTGTAGCCCCTTTGTTGTGGTTTAACTTGGCTTGGCAGGCAGCTGAGCACCACACAGCTGCTCACTCACCACCACTCCCCTCAGTAGGATGGGGAGAGAACTGGGAAAAAAAGAAAAGTAAAAGATCGTGGGTTTGAGATAAAGACAGTTTAATAGGACAGAAAAGGAAGGGAAATAATAATACTGATGATGATGATGATGATGATAGAATGTACAAAGCAAGTAATGCACAATGCAATTGCTCACCACCCACTGACTGATGCCCAGCCCAGCCCTGAGAAGTGGTCCCCCCACCCTGGCCAGCCACGCCATATTAATTTTTCAGCATGATGTCATATGGTATGGGACATCCCTTTCGTCAGCCTGGGCCAGCTGTCCTGGTTCTGTCCCCTCTCAGCTCCTTGTGCACCCCCAGCCTCCTGCTGGCAGGACAGCACGAGGAGCTGAAACGTCCTTGGCTCTGTATAAGCACTCCTCTGCAACAACTAAACATCAGTGTGTTATCAGCATTATTGTCATCTTATATCCAAAACACAGCACCATGCCAGCTACAAGGAGGAAAATTAACTCTATCCTAGCAGAAATCTGGACACCCTTTATAAAGGCTTTCTCAAAATGGGGCAGGTGTGGCCATTCTGACAGTTTATCTCTGGGGACCTAAACCCCTAGCAGAGCAGGAGAATTTGAGGACGCTTGTCCTGCACCATGAAAAGGGCTGCAGTTGTCTGCCATTAATGGAGATGGCCAAAGAACCCAGCTGTGACCCATTGTGGAGCCCAGGCTCCCTGCCAGGAACAACCAGAGCCTGCAGTTCTGGAAAGCGCTCCTGCACTGACTTATTAAAATTTAATCTGGCTGTATCTACCACAGCAAACTACACACACAGCCTGCCACCAGCCCTGACAGAAAGCAATAACTGGAACAAGCCCTGCCACCAGTACCTTTCCCCCTGACCCCCCAGCAGAGCGATGGATAATCGGGCAGTTTCAATGATATACTGTCTTAAGATCATTGTGTACAGGAACACCAGCTTTTTAGGCACTCAGATGCCGGTTAACATAACTGCTCAGTGCTACTGATGACCTGAGTATTGCTAAATCCCATTCCGTCTCCTTCTAGAGCTGGAAATGCTCAGATTTTCCAAAAATCAAATACTATATCATTTTTCTTCAGCTGATATTATTCCTAGATTTAGAGAAATGTGATCTCCAATGGAATTTAACTCATCAAAAGCTGTTTATTGTATTTAGATGTTTGTGCCTATTGTCTTCAGTTGCTGTTTATTTGGAGAAAAGGAACAGAGAATTCTACTTCCATATAGCATGTTTACAGATCTTCCCAACACCTCCAGCTCCTTCATCTGCTTCAGTTTAAATAGTAGCTTTTAGGAAAGCAGAATCATACAGAAGAATCAGCCCACAAAATATAAAATAAACTCTTTATCTGACAGATTTCTATGACCCTCAACACCACAGTGGGTATTGTGCACATACTAAAAGATCCTGCTAACACTTTTTAAGAAAAAATACCTCAATAAACAAAGTGAATGAAGTATAGATTTGCTTGACATTCAAACAAATATTGTCGAACAACAGTGCTATCTGCTAAATGCGCTGCAAATAGGCTTGTTCAAAATTGCTGAGGAGGAGAAGCTAATTAGACAAGGAGTCCATCTCCTTGTTTCATTTTCCAGTTAATCAACTGAGCAATGTTAAGGGTCAGAATAACTCTCTCACACTTACAGCAAGGGGAAGAACAGGAGATTCTTGTTAGGTTCCTGGCATAGGAAATTAGCAGGTAACTTTCTGATAGAGGGAGATGGATTCCTTTGCTGGAACTAGAGGGAAGTCATATTAGTATTAATAGATATGTTCATGGAAAGCCCCATCACAGCTAGTGATCATCATTTATCATCATCACAATTTCAGCAAGAGATCCTAATTGCTCCTTCCCTCAATTACTCACAGGAAAAAAAAAAGAGCAGTATTTTACAGTGTTGGATGCAGGAGAACCCACTTTATGGCTGGTAGAAGATATAAGATGTCTGTGGCAGATTTGAACAATTAATTTTACTTTTCCTCAAGCTTAGCATAAGAAAAAAAATTATGCCAATTTTGCCTTTAAAATTGCAGCAGTGTAAAGGCTCAGTCATTGAAAGATACTGAAAAGGAACTCTTGTGGGTGCTGAATCTCCAAGGGGAAAATAATTTATCTCTGTTTGTCTTCTCCTTCCCTTTACCCACATCTCCCATATTCCAAAATCTTTTCTGACTTTGGATAAATTTCCCATCATATGTTCATTACATGAGAATAACCATTCTCTCCTCTATCTACTTCAGCTATACCCAGCTGGTAGGAGATGTAGAGTAGGTACAAATGAGTGCTATACAGCTCACCAGCGTGGGACACCGTACCATTAGCACCGGAGATAAATCAGAGGTTGCATGCCCAACATGACACTCAGTCATGGCATTTTTTCTTTCCTATATCCCTCTACCTGGGACCATAACACAATGCTGCAGTTCCTCCCTGCTAGAGAAAGCCACAGGCTCACAGAACAGCTGAGGTGCAAGTGGACCTCTGGGGGTCATCTTTGACGTCCTGGATTGGATCCCCACATTTCTTGCTGCTTGAAGCCAAGGAAACAGCAAAAAAAAATTCATGCCTGGGGCAACAGTTCTGTTCTTTACAGATAACTTAGAATGATGAAAAAAGACATACATTTATTCATCCCTCCTGTATCACGTAACTTAAAATTCTCTTTGCTCTGTGTCCTCTGTACACTGCAGACAGCTGGGCATCAGCCAGCTGGGAGACAGAAGGGGGGCAGCTCCACAGACTATTCTCATCCCCTTGCTGCTACCTGTGAAATCCTCCCTTCTCTCTTCAGTCTCTGGGGCACACTGAATGCAGGAGGGCTAAGAAGAGTGCAAATTTTGTAAATATGCTTATTTCCAATAAAATAGCATTGTTTCATCGTTGGTGAATAGGGGAAGAGCAACTGACATCATCTACCTGGATTTGTGCAAATCTTGTGCAAATGTTTGACACTGTCCCACATGATATCCTTGTCTCTAAATTGGAGAGACATGGATGAGACAGATGGACCACTCAGTGGGTAAGGAGTTGGCTGGATGGTCGCACTCAGAGAGTTGTGGTCAATGGCTTGATGTCCAAGTGGAGATCAGTAACGAGTGGTGTTCCTCAGGGGTCAGTACTGGGACCAGCACTGTTTAATATCTTTGTCAATGACATGGACAGCAGGATCAAGTGCACCTTCAGAAAGTTTGCTGGTGACACCAAGCTGTGTGGTGTGGTTGACACGCTGGAGGGAAGGGATGCCATCCAGAGGAACCTGGACAGGCTTGAGTGGTGGACATCTGTGAACCTCATGAAGTTCAACAAGGACAAGTGCAAGGTCCTGCACCTGGGTCGGGGCAATCCCAAACACAAATACAGGCTGGGTGGAGAATGGATTGAGAGCAGCCCTGAGGAGAAGGACCTGGGGGTACTGGTTGATGAAAAGCTCGACATGAGCCGGCAATGTGCGCTTGCTGCCCAGAAAGCCAATTGCATCCTGGGCTGCATCAAAAGAAGCGTGGCCAGCAGGCCGAGGGAGGTGATTCTCTCCCCAGAGTGCTGCGTTCAGCTCTGGGGCCCCCAGCACAAGAAGGACATGGACATATTAGGATGAGTCTAGAGGAGGGCCATGAGGATGACCAGAGGGCTGGAACACCTCTGCTATGAAGACAGGCTGAGGGAGTTGGGGTTGTTCAGCCTGGAGAAGAGAAGGCTCCGGGGAGACCTTACAGTGGCCTTCCAATACCTAAAAGGGGGCCTACAGGAAAGCTAGGGAAGGACTCTTTGTCAGGGAGTGTAGTGATAAGACAAGGGGTAAGGGCTTTAAACTAAAAGAGGGCAGATTTAGATTAGATATTGGAAAGAAATTCTTTACTCAGAGGGTGGTGAGGCACTGGAACAGGCTGCCCAGAGAAGCTGTGGATGCCCCATCCCTGGAAGTGCTCAAGGCCAGGCGGGATCACGCTTTTGGCAACCTGATCTAGTGGGAGGTGTCCCTGCCCATGGCAGGGGGGTCAGAACTGGGTGATCTTTAAGGTCCCTTCCAACCCAAACCATTCTATGATTCTATGAAGTATGTGAAATATGTATATATGTGCTTATTTCCAATAAAATTTGAACCATTGGTAAGCAAGTTAATAAGAACATTATAAAGTCTGGGGTGCCTGGCTGTCCACTTGATTAAATATTGATCTCTGAGAGGAGTTTATCATGTATTGTGTGTATCAGGCCTCAAAACAAATGAACAAAAACAGTGCTTTAAATGAACAGACCTTGGTGTGACCAAACTTTCCCCATTCATCTCATACTGCCTGGTTGCAGAAGGCTTAGTATATTGACCTCCAACTTTTTTATATTGATTTTACAGCAGATGGTTAGATCATGTACTTTATGTCCTCAGACTCATGTGTTCTTTATCATTCCAGCAGTATATTTTGAGCTGATGGGTCTTTTATTCCTAGTATTTTTTTATGCATATCTTGTCTTGGATTTGCAAATTCTGCCATTTATTGCCAGTATTTTCAACAATATCTAAGTCCATCCTTTACAAGAACATGTACTCAGAGACTTTTTGTTAATTAGTATAAACTAGGAAAACAAATCAACACACCTTATTGCAAAAAGTAATAAACAGGTACATAATTCAGAGGTCATTGTATGATTGTCTTTGCAGTATGATGTGCAATTGCTTAAATCTTGTCTGATTAGCAGAATAAAAGACTAAATACCCTTCAAATTTGAAACAGAAACATATTTTGCATGCATGGTGTTACCACCTCTTTTTATTCCATAGAAGAAAATTATGTAAACATTATTTGGATGCAATAACATTTATTGCCCTTGTGTTTGTTCTAACAAATTCATTATTTCCTTTGCAGTCAGTTTTAGCAGTGATCTTTTATTAGAACACATAGGCTGTGTTTTCATTTAATTTTCTGTAGGCCTTTTTTGTTTGGCTCATTTATCTTTCGTTATCCCTTGAAGCCATCTACAATAATTCAGTTCACTACCGCTAGACCTTCTGACAGAGCAAGAAATAATCAGCTCCAGGCACCGCTGATTCCAAAGTCAGCTAACAAGTATCTCATGATTCTGACCATTATATGCTTTTTAGGCTATTGGAGACTTTTGGATATCATTTCTTTTGCCTTCATCTTGTCAAAGAGTTACTTCTTCCTCTTCCCTCTCTACTGAAATACAGTGTGAGGCGTGTTACAAAGCCAAACTGGAGACAGATTTAATGAAATAAAACTCTCAGCTGGTTTGTTGTTCCTAGTACTAGTTAATCTGTTTTAAAACATTTCTTTCCAAAATACCGTAGTGCTGTAGAATATTTGAACATGGAACAATTCGTTGTTTAAAACACTTTAAAAGTAAGACAAAGTCATGTAAATACAATATCAATTTTCCTTAAGCTTGGTTAGAAAAACAATTGGTTCTTAAATGCTATATTGTGGTTTATAGTCAAGTTAGGGTACTTAATGATTTGAGTAATTTGTCTTTTCCTGTCAAAGCCAGTGTTCATGAAAATTTCCCAAGTGACAGAAAAATGCATGGAATACAACTGGGGCAGCCACAGTCCAAGGTCCCTGTGCTATCTGGTAGTGCATTACAGGTCAGGTCTGGAGTAACGATTTAGATAGAGAAGCCCTTTGTCGTAGGATGAGACACAGTTCTTAGAGTTTTTTTCATATCTAAATGTAAGGACAGTACTTTTCTGATAACACCTGGATGGTATTTCTGTTGTGCAGGAAATCTCGTATGTTGACATTCATTTTTTCCGTGAACTGGAATGAAGACAAAAATCTTCAAGGTCTCTTACACAATGAAGCTAACAAAGACATAGCTTCAGATGGAAACATTCAATGAAATCAAATGCTTCTTTCTGATTTTGACTTTTCAGATTTGTTTGGAATTAATATTATTCAATTCAATTTTGGCCTGATAATTGCCACCAATTACCAATTACCAAATGAAGAGTGAAATACAGCCACAAGACCTTCTGTTTAATTTTTGGTCTGACATTTGTTAACATCACTGTTTGCTTTGCATTTCTCCAACACTTTTTCTCTGTTTCACCAAAGATAAACTATTTGCCTTTATGTTCAAGGTCCCTCATGGACAATAACAGCCCTATTACCTTTCTGTGCTGAGAAGTTAACTCCCATCACCAAATAGCTCACACTGTCAGCTTCCTCCCAGTCTCATTTAAAATGTTTTCTTCCTTCTCTTTTTATGCTTCTTGTACTTGATAGGAATTCCCTGGACACATTTGCAAAAGTACCAAATAATTCCCATTCAGATTCCTTTTTCAAGCTCACCTTTACTGAGAAACCTTCAAAGAGTGAGAGTGATTTGGCTTTTGCTGTATTGAGATCACTGGCTAACAATCTGACTAATATTGTTTCATTACTTGTTTTTATCACCTTATCTGGCTGTATTCATGCATGGTTTTGACTTCTCTATTTGTAGGCCACCTGGGATAGTTCCCGTCTTTTTTCTTTGGTCTCTACAATACTTAACAAAATGAAGTCCAAATCCACGTAGAGGTTCCCAAGTATAATTTGTAGAATAAAGACAGAATGAAAGAAAAGTCGTACTTTAATCCAGCAGCATTGTACTTGCTGCATGGAATATTTTGAAGCATCAGATACACTGCTAATGAATCCAGTACATCTACAGATTTTAAGTGGATTTCTTTACAATGTATTAGAAACAATAACAATGTATTAGAAACAATATTGTATGGAGTGACTACAAGTAACTGTTAATCCATTTTTAAATTCTTTATTTTGGAGTGTTTGACATGGTAAACTCATTGTGGCACTGAGGTTAAAATTTTGTAAAAAAAAAAGAGAGAGAGAGAGAGATTTGAGAGGGCTACCTGCTGAACTATGAGACTGTGTAGCTAGGGAAACAAATTATATTCAAGTCCACATCCCTCTGTAAAATAGATGTCATTTAGGAGAAGCTCTTAACAAGAGATTGCTTAATTGGAAAAACATCCTTTTCAATCACAAGTGGCTGAGCTGAAGAGTGTCCTCAGAATATCAATATGAGCTGAAGCTATTAAAATGTCACAGTTAACCTTTTTAAAAAGCTTAATTTAATTAGAAAATAATAATTAGAGTATTCTTACCAGTAAGAAATGCCTGCCCCAGATGAACTTCCTGTAAACTCTCAATTTCAATGGATAACACTCCTGGAAAATATTCAGCATATGAACAATGAGATTGAGTTTGCAAATACTGTGATTAACTTACAGGTTTGCTATTGAGGGTAATTACTGGAGCATGCTGGAGGGCAGGGACAATTTACTTCCTGATCACACCTTGTAAAATGTTTTTGCACATGTCAGCAGCTCTTAAGCATAATATATATATATAAAAAAAAAATCATCAGACCAATCAATGTTCTTATACACAGTATAGTTTCCTTGCTTTTGCTGAAATCAATGAGAGTAGAGACCTTGTGAACTAAAGGAAGGCAGTCTGGCACCCTGCAGGGTACCTCTTCATTTAAGCCTGCATGAGTTAGAGCTTCACTCTGGCTAGCATTTTGCAGTTATATTTTCATCCAGATGAAATTGTTACATCCCATGTCAGGGCTGGAGAGATATTTCATTTTAGTGGAGGGGCTGCTGGAATAAGAGCAGTCATTTTCAATGGAAATAGATTATTTGAGGCAAATTGTGGTTCTAGGATATAAATATGCTGGCATCCTACCCTGAGTAGTATTTGGAGACCAGTTAATGTAACTTCATGGAAAGATCACCTACCAGCTTCCATAACTAGAAATAAATGTCCAATAACTCTCATTGGATGTGGAGCTGGAGAGTCACTATTTTGGAAAAATAACATTGGAGTGTTGCAACAGCACACTTAGGACTAACGTTTTAAAAAATACACTTTTAAGACACAGAAGGACACTGTCCTTTGTCCACGTTCAGTTTGTTTTTAATTGGATTGATTCTTGGTTGTGGAGTTATCCTGACTGGATATCCCCAGTCTGGTCACAGTGGGCAGCCAGAAGTGCCCCTTTCAGGAATAAACATTTCGGCCCCAACAGAAAGTATACTTTATTGTGTACTTTGTATTCAGCCTTAGTGAGAGAAGAGACATGGGATGTGAGTCTTTAAAAGGCACTCCCTTCACATAACACACTTGGTGTAGGAATCTCTTCACTGAATTTCTCTGTGCAGTGAAATCCCATGGCCATTGTCTGCACTTGTCAACCAGCTCCTCCTGGGTTACTCTGAACTTGCTGCCCTTTCTCACTGTCACAGGTTCAACGCGAAGTACAGAATGCTGGCACCAGAGTGGTTAAAAAATAAAATGCAGTCAGGTCTTTATACCTCGACACAGAGACATGCATTGTGCATTTTGCATTTAGCTTCAGAAAGCTAGGAGACCAATAGAAGTGATGCCCTATCTTACAGCTTTGAGACCGCACTCAGCCCTCCCTAAAGTTGAGATTTCAAGAGATAAATGGCTCAAATCAGTCTATGGAGACATTTCAGAAATCTTGGCTCTTTTAAGCCATGATTATGTACTTGCCTCTATAACAATTGCTACAGAATTCTATTAATTCTGCGGTTCTCTTTATGCTGATTTGTAAGTATCGTATGAAAGAAATTAGAGCAAAGATAGATTTTGGACTCTGGCATGACCTCGTACAGCAAAGCAATGCACTTAGGCCTGCCTCTGCAGCTGGGTTTTCCTTCCCTTCCCATACTGCTTGGGAAGACCCTGCTTCACAGTCTTAGCTGAGTTTCCTTGACAGCAGTTGCTGTATCCAACCCCGGTCCAGTCTGGACTGGATCACTGACCTGTATAACATGGTTGTTTAAAGGACAAGCACATAAGATGCCTGCAAAGTCACTGGCCACCCCGCGCTAAAAATAAATACGACTCCTGCTTTAAACATACAGCCTTTGGTACAGGAAGCCTGTGCTAGGGATGACCCAAGGAGAAAAGTAAGCTTTGAAAGGAGCAGGGAACAGTGTTCTGAAAGGTGGGATGGGAACGTGTGGTGGTACGACAAGGTTTTAATGGCACGATGGCAGGAGCTGATCTCTCAGCCAGAAGCTGTTTAGCTGTTACCTGACCTCTCCTGGGCACTGCATCTTCCCTTGCAGCTAGAGAAGGAGAGCTCTCACAACAGTGACCCTTGCCGTGGCTCTGTGAAGATTCTTAGAAAAATTGCTCCTGTCTCCCCACAGCTCAGCTGCCACTCACTGCTGGTTATCGCGCTCCCACAAATTTACCCTGTCCTGCCAGTCCCTGCTGGCTGCATGCTGGGGTATGTGGCCAGACTGCTGAATGGCTGTCTTGAACATGAGTAAAGCCATACGAATGTCATTATTAACCATAAACTGGTATAACAGAGTGATACAAAGTACACGTTTTTGCAGGATAGCTGAAGTGTTGCTCTTAGAGCAGATAAATGAATTGATGCTTCCTCACTGTGCAAACCTGGACTGAGAGGAGGAATGATTTCACAGTTTTAAAAAGTTCTTTAAGCAGTGTGTTTTGAGCGAGTCTGCACCACAATACAACTCAGAGTGTAGTCTTATCTAAATCAGTTTTATAGCAGATAATTCAGGTTGTTGTAGTAGAGAGCTCAGTGAAGGATATAAACGCACCTATGAAATCAGAGAAGCACTTGGATGATTAGCAATATTGCTAGCACTTCCTGAGCTCATTAGTTTAAAGTTGTCTTGGGTATGGCTGTGCTGTAATGCAGTCACAGAAGCAATTACAGACCTTGCATCAGCTCTGTGCAACCTGCCTGGTCTTGTGAAGGGTGGATATGTAGTGGTTAAATCCTGTATCTCTGTCTTGCTAGATTACAGGCAGATCAGGATTTTAGTTTCCCTAAGCAGTTGTGCAACTTTATGCATGTTCATGCCTCTACTGAAGACTACAGAACTCTATACTCAAGCATTTGGTGCTTGGTATTAAGCACCAAAGTTTTTAAGTTACTGTGACAAAATAGGGCTTCCAGAATTCATGAGCTGTCTTTGCATTGCTCAGCACTTGCCAACAGCACACCAATTTAATGAGATTTCCCCCTTGTCCTGGTGCTCAAGTCCTCAGATTGCTTCTAGCTCAGGAGGAAATGCAGTCCCGAAGACTTTTCATAACTCAGTACTAAACAGAGGATGTGGCAACATGTTCCTCTGTCCATGGCCCTCTGCCTCAGGAGTACGAAGCTCTCTTACTGAATACAGCTATGGTAACCCACTCTTCTTCCTTCCCTTGCTTTCAGATATTCAGCTTCTTCCCCCTGCACGCTTCTCTGGGTTGAGTTGCAAAATGCAGTCGTGGGCAGTAGGGTCCTTTGCTCCACCTAAGGACTTTTCTGAGATTGCAGTCCTACTGTATTTTGTATTTCTAGTTTACATGGAGTTTCTGGGGATTGCAACATTTTCAAGGCTCTCACAATATTTTATACATCAAATACGACAAAATGTATTCTCCGTACATTTGCTTATTAATCTTGCAATCTCTTGGTCAGCTCTACCTCTTGCTACAGACCATCCATGACATTAATAATACAGAAGATGGGTTAAGTAGAAGACATATGAAGTCCTCCCTAGCCAGCTTGCGTCAGCATTAGCAGTTCTTGCTGTCCTGTTACGCATATACTTAAACTCCTTTGTTCACCTCCTGCTGCTGTGCTGCAGTTTCCTCCCCATTAGACTGTCCTTCCCTAATTCTCTCAAGACTGTACTTTCATCTTTCTTTAATGCAAAGCAGGTCATTACCTTGAAAAGGCTTGTATGTCACTTGAATACATTGTGCAACTGACTACATGTGGGTAAAGGACACCAACAAATTATAATCCTAGGGTTAAAAAAATAGTATGTGAGACTATGCTGCACTGCCTAAAGCAGTATGGTTTAGTTTATGGTTTATGGTTATGGTTTAGCAATATGGCACTATGCACAACCTAAAGAGATACTTTTGTCTGAGATAATGCCCCTTCTGATTCTACTCTGGAGACAGTCCACATTATTTAGCCATCCTTTGTTCTGTTGTGTTGGTTATATTCCAAAATCGTAGGATCATAAGGATTTGAATACTCAAAACCTGCTCAGAAGTTCCAATGCACAAACCCACCACAGTTCATGAGCACTTTGTGTAGATATTTGCCCTGTATGCTGATTCAAACAGAAAACGGGCTTTTGAACAGGAAGGCTGGAGCTACTGGCTATTTTTCTCTTAGCTGAAGAGGGTCAGATAGCCAACTGCCAGCTGAGTTTTACCTCTTTTAAAGGCATTTTTGTGTATCAGTATATTGAGAAAACTATTGCAAACATCTTATGATACTTGTCTGGCCATGGAAAACACAGCAGTAGCAAGTCTTGTTAAGAACATAGAAATCTGCAGCTTGGAAAGGAAGTGTACAATTGCAGTTGATGGATTTGAAAAAGCAACAGAGACCTAAAGCTCCCGCACCAATGCAGCAATTGTTGCTTCAGTTTCACATTGGAAATTACTAGTATGGGAGAAGCACAGAGGAGCCCAAGTCAAAGATTAGACCCTACCATGAGGAGGGTTGCACAAATCATGACTGAGAACAGAAGCAACCACTACCTTATTACCACTTTTGTAGAAAGTAAAGATCACAAGGGGATAAAAACAAGGGGATATTGATTCACATACACACAGGGATAACATTTACTATGAAAGGCCATTTTTTAAACAGACCTAGGAGAGATATGTCTACACTTTTGTTAAAAACAAACAAATCAAAACTATCTTTTTACAAAATGTATCCTTCGTATGGTTTTTTTTTTCTTCAACACTGTGAGTCACATGCAAGCTATTCTATCATCTCCTTGGTATAAGATTTCCTACTTCGACCCATTTTCAAAATTAACTAACATAACAAGTTCCAGGATAACTGCCAGATCACAGGATTTTTTTTTTTCCAACTGAAAACTGACACATAATAATACATACAGAATCTGCACCAGCTCACAACGAAGGGCCCTAGAATATAAGATCTTCCAGACAGAAATAATAGCATATTGCAGCTCTCAGTATCTCATAACTTGCATTGTGATTCTAAGTGGGAAATCCCCTATGGCTCTCTGAAAGTATATATAATGAATTCAACACATTATTTATGTAAAACTCTATCCTGTTGAATATTCTGCTCTTAGAAGACATAGCTTTCAAAATTAGATTTGCCAATAAAACTCCTTTCCTTCATTGATAATCAGCAGAGTATCCCAGTCATTCCCTTCAACTTATTCATGACTATGGTGGAGAAGGAGAGGAGTCTACTAAGGAGTAATCTCTGCTCCACAGGATCACTTAGGGAAAGCCATTTAAGGGAAAGAAAGAAGGATTATGCCATGTCCACATAAAGTAGAGGTAAAACAAGTACTACTTACACTTTAGAATGTGCTAAACAGAAAAATCTTTGTTTGAGAGTTAAAGTAAGGCTGGTAACAAAGAACAGAGAGGCTTGGGACATCTTTGAGTGTCACTAAATTACCAGCAGTGCTAAAGCATAGTTTTCATTTAGTCTTGCTCACCTAGAATCTGAAACAGGACAAAACCCCTTCAGATGAGATCAAACACTACCATCACACTGGCAGACATTCATATAGTGACCTCTCTTCCTTCTCCAGAATGGCAGATATTAACCTAGTTTCATAGAGCAAATATTAAGGAGTCTACTGACATTTTTATTGTTCAAGATAAGGGACTTGCATCTAGAAGTTTTCTAGATCCATTTAGCAGAATTAGCCAGGAATTGTTCAGTACATAGTTGTATATATGCCACAGAGCTTTCCTGTCACCTTACCAATCTGTTCCTATGCAGTCAAAGCTGTGACTGCATCTGCTTCAGGTATTAAAATCAACTGAGCTGTGGTTGCACAGAGCTCAGCTTTGGACCCTTAGTAAAATCCCTATGCAAGTCTTGCTGTGAAAGCTACCTCAGCTTGCACTTACAGTAAATAGTCCGCTTACAGAGGCCCCTTTTAATGATTCAGTAATGAACTTTAATTGCAGAACTAATTCCATACATATTCTACAAAGCACTTTAACAGGCAGCGAAATTCTGCTGACTTCAGAAGGACCCAAGCATCTGCTCACACGCCCCTGAACTGTGGCCAGCCCTCCCATTTCTGTTCATGCCACAGCCACAGACAGTGTCGATGCTCAAAGCTGTCAGTGGTGTGAAATCTCCAAAGGCAGAGTACGGCACAGCAATGGGAGCAAGCCCTGCTGGTGACACTTGTTTACCTAAAAAATCTCACCGGTGAGCTACCACCAGATCAGAGCTGCAGGACTGTATCTCCCTGGAAGGGCTCGGAAGGGCTGCTTTTTCTCCAAGGAGGCAGGTGCAGTATCACACTTCCAGCAGTTTCAGCACTCACACTTCATAACAAAGGCAGTACAGAAGACAGCATCAGCATTTCTGGTGTGCTCATTTGCTTGTATAATTTATTTAATTAGAATTCATATGTGGTTAGACCACAGGTTTATTGAACTTTAACAAAAAATTGAATTATTTTCCTAGGTAGCAATTAAGAATTAGTGATTGATGCCTACCTGCTACATACTTTGTGATATTTTTCTAACATGTGTCACTGTACTAATATTATAGTGGTTTCTTGTTATGAATTACTTTGTTTTGTTGCCAAGTATCCCATGAAAGGTATCAGCCACAGCAGACCAAATATATATTTTCAGATTTCCAAAGCAGTCAGCCAGTAAGGTCTAATATCATTTTTTTATTTAGATGGCACTGCGAGGTTTGTCAAAGTCACAAGTTTCACAGAGAAAAGTGGCCATCCAGACTGTTTGTACTGCAAAGAAAAATCATGGCCTTTACAGAATACAGAGCAGTTAGACAGCAAGTTCTTCATCTTATTAATCTGATTCAAATTAATAAATACAATTTTTAACCATACTTCTGTGACTGGATGAAAGTCAGGGGAAAAAAAAAAAACTACTATGACCCCAAAGGATTAAGATGAAGACACTTTTTTGTCTTCAGCAAAAGAAAGCAAAATGTTCTGTACCGTGAGATATGCATTAGTCTAAGCATCACTCAGGTAACCAGCACCCGGTGCACACAAGGGACTTACTCATTCCCTGTCTCAGCTATTATTTCTGAGCAAGCTGTTGATTTAATACTACATGAAAAAGGCAAGACTAATATTCAGTAACTGTGATGCAAATTAGCTGCATCTTTCTGAAATCTTCTGATTGCAGACTATCTCTTGTTTTATTCAAGCAATTGCTGATATCCTGGTTGCATTACGAAGCTGGGTTGTCAGCCCATTTGCTTGTGTCAACTGGATCAGCTGGCAGGAACAAACAAAGCCAATCCATTCAAATCATTCTGGCAGGGTACTGCCTTGACAGGGTTTTTCACCATGTGGATTTTGTACAATAACATTATATATTGAACACAACTGTCAATAGCGGCCATCTATGCAGGCTTGTTTACTTGTTTGTAGCACCTTTTTCATCTGTATTTGCTAAGGTCTGGGTGCTCACTGATGTGCAAATACGTGATATGATACAAAAGTCACTGGATTCACAGCAATAACCCACACACAACAAGATAATGAAAACAGAGGTATCGCTACCACAAATTCCAAACATTTCATCTATTTGTGTAAGTGAGAGGGTCAGTGACTGCAGAAACACAGGCGGGCATGGCGCTTCCTCAAGACCACGTCACTGTGAGCTGTGTCGAGCCCTGCACCGCACCGCCCCCCTGCAGCAAACCAGGCGATGTGGAGCTGCGCGCTTTGGTTAGAAGAGCCTCCAGAACATACACGTCCACCTTCTCGTGCAGTTACCTGGTTTTCAGCAGAGCCTGCTGGTAAGCATGCTGAAGAATGGATTCCTGAATTCTGCCAGCACTTAATGAAAATCTGTGCAATTAAACAAGTGAAATGATTGTGTTTTTGTTACTAATGTCATTTCACTTACCTTTAGCTTACAGTTACATATTTCTCACCTACCAAATGAAACACAAGATAGTCCATGAGGGCTGCCGGATTCCCACAGAATTTTTTTGCTGCCTGCAGTCTGTTCCAGAGCAAGGCAGGTGCAGTCAGCTCTTTCACAGGTGCACAGAAGTCACCCTGCGCTCTGTTTGCAACGCGCTGTGCTGTTCAGGAAGGTGGGATGTGGGTAGGAAGTACGCAGGGCAAGGAGGACAAACAACACTTGAGGCATAAGGCAGTGGAAGGACTTGCAATAGGGCATACGTGGATCTCCTTTTTTAGAATAAATTAGGATCCTGCCCATCTCTTATCTAGCCCTGGGACTTGTACAGTGCAGGCATATGGCAGTGTGACAGGCCAGGTTTTTCAGGCGGATGTGTCACTTGTCAGGAATGCAGAGGTGTCTTTGCTGTCAAACAGGAAAGTAATATGTGAGTTACAAAAGGTATCGATGTTGATAGGGAATATAAACAGTGCATAGTTCACACACGTGAAGAGAAATGTCAGTCTGAGGCAGCTCATCTGGTCACAGGGGTGTGCTTTCTGCACTAACATCAATGGGGATGGCTCATCAGATGGTCTGCTCCTGAAGGGCAGTCATCTGTGTTAATGATACGGCAGTGGGAGGTGCCATTTAGCTCTGAGGGCAACTTCAAAAGGAGCAAAAATATTTTGTGGGTTGGTGGTCGTTGTTGTAGTTTTCAGTAAAAGAAACCAGTTAGAACAGAAAAAAGGCTGAGCTTTCCTCTGGACAAAGAACGCTCTGACAACCCAGTGATGTTTGGACAAAAGAATCCTTTTGGACAAAGAATCCTGTTAGTAAAAAATGCATTTCTCCAGTTTTGACACAAAGTGTCTGCGTGTCAGGTCCTGGGATGATGGGCAAGTGCACAGGCTGGCCTGTCCCACCAGAGTGAGCAGGGAGAGCCGTCCTGGAGGCCCACCTGCCCGCAGCGCAGCACGGGCTTGCCGTGGCTGAGTTACTCCAGTGTGTGAAAGCTTTCACTGAATGTCACCTAACAGACACATGCATCATTTAAAGCAAAAGAAAACAACAACAACAAAATCCCTTTTAAAGATCCCACAGTCAGGCTGCAGTCCATGGACCAGCAGTGCCGTACAAAGTATCATACCATTTGTCATTTTCTTTTATGGAAAAAAAAAAAAATGCAAGCTAACACTATGTATGCATTTTCCTATGCAGTGGGCATAGTCAATGGCCAGCTCTCTCCTGAAATTAAGGTATTCACTGTGGTTCAATTCACCACTGAATATTCAGAAGTAGCCTTCAATTTTCCACCAAAACATGAAATTGCTGGACAAAGGCCCTTTCAAAATTAATCATCCTTCAAGAAAAAAAAATCATGTTGAAAACAAGTAAAAGCACACTTACATTGTCTGTAAGAAAGGTGGAGTTACAGGGATCTATACAAAAGATAAAGATCTTGTTGGCTCATTACTTTTGCCTGTAAAACAGCATGGTGCCAACACTGTGGAGAAGGAATAATGCAAACTGGTTCCATACATTTCATTTCCATACGGGTCCTTATATTCTGGTCATCTCCATAGTGTCCGAGAAGCCTCAGAGTTGTTCCATTACGCAATATCACCTCTCTCGTGCTTCTTCTCCTGCTCTCCCTACAGAGTCACTTAGTCTTTGTTGCAAACCACAGAGGAATAGATGGCATCTTATTAAAAATAAATACAAATAAGTAACTAAATAGCAAAGATGGTAAACCCACCCTATTACTTGGTTACAATACATGCCCACCATATTACTTGGTTACAATACATGCTTCTTGTGGTTTTTATTCTGACAGCATAAAGCTAAAATTCTCATAAGTAATATTAATAATCAAAAAAAAAATCCCTTTGGTTTCTTTATCTCACATTCTGGGGAATACATAAAATTGTGATTCTGTTTATTTTAGAATATTATGGTTTGGGTGAAGACAAAAATCTGCAATATAAACATATTTTACAATGTCGTGTCAGTAGGTAAAGAAGTGTTTCATATTAAAGTTTTATCTTTCATCTGACAGTCACAGTTTCAGTACTGCTGATCTCTTTATTCTCTTTTCTCTCTCTTCTTCTTCTTCTTCTTCTTTTTTTTTTTTTTTTGGTGAAATTCCATTTCTTAAAATAACAGCCTTCTTTGTGAAATGACTATGTTATCATTACCCCAGTAATCTCACTTTGAGATTTTAGACTATTCATTTTAACACCAATTCTAATCTGCCTTTTGATATTCTTCTTTTCCTCTGTTCAAACAGGCTTCTGATTGCCCTGGCTCATCACTGAGGGAGCTAACACTGAAGACAAAAGGAGCTGACATCCCACAATGTCATTCAGCAAACCCCATGCTCTTCTCTAGCAACAGCTACTGTCGAGGAGGTTAGGACACGGTCACGACATCTCACTGTTAAACTCTTCTAGCCATTATCCACATACTATTTTTAAACACTACATCAAAACATAGCAGTTTTGACATAAAAAGGGAAGTTGTAAATCTTTTAAAGTCTTAGGCTCTTGTGCACGACTATTGTTTGGAAACAGAAGAGAATGCCTTTTTGCTTCCCTATTCGTAGCTGCTGGCTGGTGCCTTTATAATGCAAAATGTAATTCTCTGCACATGATTTACTTTTTCTATTTTAACAGCTGATTATATGTTTCATAGCTGTGCCTTTGATTTCATAGTTTCTTTGTAATTTGACTTAATAAGAAGTGCTGTAGTTTCACAAGCCTTCAATGAAACTATAGGAGTGCTACTCAAAAATGTATTTTCTATTTTTTTTCCAGTTTGTTTTCAAAAATCTTGTTGATAGCAATACATGCTCAGGAGCTCCTTTGTAGTTTTAAAATAAACTCTGTTTGCATTATAAAAGTGTTGCTTACTGGGAACGCGATATGCCAGCTGTTCACTCCTTAAACCATGCAGGAAAGAGGAAGAAGGTAATCCAGCGCATATTTAAGCAATATCAGCTTCCTTGTGCTATGCTTTTGTCCCAGTTAGGATTCAGCCTCAGCAGGGGCTTATGTGCAAAGAGATGATGCGTGTTACACACAAAAAAATATTCCATACTAGCACTGCTATCTAGGGGTGAACACTCTTTTCTGTCTTGCTGTAACTCCCTTTGCCTTTAAAACTTCTCCAGAGACTTTCAACAGCATGTGAAAGGTCAGACACAACAAAAACAAGCACTGAATTTATCTCCATTGCCACCTTTCTTGATCTGCTTAATATGCCAAAAAAACAAATCAGCATGGTGATACTGCATTTTAGGTTGCAGAATGCAGAGTCTCTTGCCATGTAACGGAGAGCCATCCTGATGCTAGACAGGGGAGCGGCATGACCCAGGCACAGCTGCTCAGTGCAGCAGCGAGTTCTCATGCTCTGTGCCTGAGGATGCCATGAACACACAGTAGCCACTAGCAGATGTACATATATGCTTCTATAGCTCATCTTACAAGCACTTCACAAACATTCATTCATTACACCTCAGCATTCTTGTTTGGGGTATCCTTGCCTAAGGCAACTGGTAAAAAAAGGGGGAACTGTTACACATCAAAACAAAGGGAAGAATATATTACAAAGCATATAGGTAATAAACTTGTTTGCCTTGTAGGCTGTTTCTGGGCTTGGAATTCATTTGTTTATTTTATTTTATTTTATTTTATTTTATTTTATTTTATTTTATTTTATTTTATTTTATTTTATTTTATTTTATGTAAGATGTTTGAAACTCTTTTCCTCCCCTCTTACAATACTGTGCTTTCACTGTTTTTGTAAAGCATTAGGACAGTACTTCTTTTCCATAATACAGGCTTCGGTTTTCCAAGCCTTTTTTGTCATGAGAATGCATTCTAGGTGCAGAGAATCTCAGCTCTGTGCTTCTGTGTCACACTGCTACACAGCTAACTAGCACACCACCATGTAGCGCAAGATGGGCAAAGGCAGGCAGGCAGCAGTCCAAGAGCCATTCGCTGTTAGCATCTCTGATGCGGCACTTCCACATCACTCCTAACACAGACCTTTGTTTTGTAGCATACCTCAACTCTAACCAGCAAAGGAACAGAAAGAAAAAGAAGCCACAGCAACTAAACCAACAAATCCAAGAAAAGTAAATAATAATAATAAAAATAAATTAAAAAAAAAAAAAAACAGAACAGGTTATATGCAGAAATATAGAGGATGAAGACACCTTTTACAGATGGAACCAAGGAAATGTTTTTTCACCCTTTCTTTTTTTAATCTTTCAGTTGTAGGCTTTAAACTTAGAACCCATTTTTGTGAATTCAGTAGTCATGGTTGCTACGGAAAATCTGTAATGCTCCTGCAGGGTAGGTAGCAGATAAAAGTGAGTGTCACAAGTCAAGTCATTTGACTGGAAGCTCAGTGGGGCAGTGCTTTTCCTCCCTGCCTACCTGAAGAGTATTGGTAATGCTTATGGGCACTGTGCAAATATTAACAAATCAGCTGAGAATTTCTGAGCTGGCTGGAAAATGAAGAACAATGCAAATAAGCAGCAGGGGATGTGGAAAATGCATGCAAATCAATCTATACTTTCTGGTCCATAGGTCCCAAGCCTCATTACCTTTGAAACTTTTGCTTGCGCTTAAGCAGCACTCTAGCTTCTTCCTCAAACACGGAAGCAGGGTCTGCCATCCACAATTTAACGAGCCTCAAGGAGATCAAAAGAACCAAGTGAGAGAGATTCCAATTGTCATCTTAAAATAAATTATTTCTGTATTTGTTTATTTATAATTATTTATCTTCTTTATCTCATTATTTTTACTTCTGTTTTATACATATATTTTTGGGGATGTCTAGGAGAGGACAGCATTGTTGCTTACTTGAGAGATGAGAAAAAGCACTAATGCGCCCTTTATGATCAAAGTAGTATAATATTTATCATATATTGCTTTTCATCTTCAGTATGCTCTGCAAACATGCATGTATTAAACCTTAAAACATTCTTATGAGGTATGTAAGATAAGGTCATCTTCATTTTCTATGTGGAAAAAACTGTCAGAGAGAATTTTACTGCTCTGTGCATGAGGAGAGTACACTGTAGATCAGAAGCAGCGACAGTGTGTCTGGGTATGGAAGAGAAGTCCAAGCAAGCCTAATAATCAGAGCAATGAGAGGCTTATTTCTTCTTTCATTCCCTGTCAGTGAAAATTTTAATTCTAAAATTTGGGTTGCTAGGGGGATTTTTTCCTTGGAGAAAAGAGGTTAAACTGTAAAATAAATAAACATATGAGACTGTGTATACATATTATATATATATATATATATATATATATATATATATATATTTCCTTTGCCATATAAGTGACAAAGGAAAAATTCAAATGATATTCTTATCATGTGACAAGAACGAAACTCAAGCAGGTAGTCTCAGCTTGGTTTCCTTGCATGCATTATGAAACAGTCATTACTAATAGGCATGACTGCTACTTTTTGTTCTGCAGAGCTTCTATTCCTTTAGTAGAATGAATGGTTATTCAGTATTCAGTTTGTCTTTTCCTTATCCAACATGCATTTCCAACCCGTCTTTGGTGCCAAATATTCAACTACAGAAATACAAATATCTTTGAGGGTTTCCCCAGCAGGTCCTCACCACTGCCAATTTAAGGAAAATGTGCCTTAAGAAGTTACACCTTGGGTCATCAGTCAGAGCCCAGAATTAATAGCTCCAGCACAGACTTCTGTCATTTGAGCCTCTTTGCAGATGTTAAAGACAGAGGTAGCCACATATTCCGTGGCTATGTCCTACTGTGGTGCAGAAGTGCTTGTTGGCACAACCCTCATTTCTACCCTCCAGGTGAGCACCATTACATCCTTCTTTTCTCAAGAAAGAAGAACAGACTGGGAAAGGGAAGGATCCAGAGTTTGCTTTAGGAGGTTGTTAGAGGACCTCTGATCAACTTCTCAAAACCAGCTCAGCCACTGTACCCCAAAACTTCCTCTCTGTGACCTCCCACACCCCCCAAAAGAAAAGATGACTCGGCCTGAGACAGAAACCTCACTCAGAAGGAAACGTCCATATGGTGTTTGTTCTAGAGGGGCTGCACAAAGCTTACGTTGAGGCTGGATTACCAGCCTCAGTCCTAACACTTGTGTATGGGCTGAATGTGCATATACAAAAATATTCTGAAAACAAATACAGTTGGGGCAGCTTCTACTTGGTCTACGTGAGATGACAGGGAGAGTTACACTGAGTGCAGCCTCACTGAGCAAACACAGCAGGAAAACCACATGCGAAATGCCAATATTATATTAGTCCTGAGGACAGTGTAGCTCCTCTCAAATGCAAACATATAATTTAACAGCTTCTACAGACCATGGTTATTTCAACCATGTACATAAAATAAGCTTTTTCCATTAAAATTAGAGTGAAAGGTGAATGTTCATGTGTGTTACTTGGAAGCCAGAGATATTTCCCGAAACAAACTCAAATCTTGCTAAAAACTAAAGTGACCTCAAACGTTGGTCATTGCAAAAAGCCGTAGTTATAAACTGGGTCTATCTATGGAGTACTCATGGTGCTAGCATTTTCATGCACGTCCAGTATTGGTAATCCCTGGCATTTAGTGACACCTAGTGGTGTTTTCTTGAGTAGGACAAGCACATTCGGTCTTTCTGAAATGTTGGACGTTTCTGTTAAAAGAATGGCTTCTCTGAATACTCTAGGGAAGATTTCCTCTCTGCTTCCCTGCTGCTTTCTGAATCGTACGGGAAGGTAGGAGAATAAGGACTGCCAATAAGCACCACACACGCTATAAATGAAAGAATAGTTTCATAAAATACAGGAATGGGAGAAAAATCATTGTTCTCTCTTCGTATCAGACCCAGATGTCTGGGAATGGATTCCAGCATCCTCAGAAATCACAGCAGAGAGAAACACACTGCATTGCTCTAAGGGCTGGAATAAGACCTACGTGGTGCAGGGCTGCAGTCAGTTATTTCCTGTCTTTAGGAATACACAACAGGATACTTTATGGGGTTCTGGTGATTCTCCTAATGTTTTTAATGTTCTTCTGATATTTTTAACTTACAGGACTCTTTGCTATGTCCTTTCCCCTTCTTGACATAATCTTCTCCTGGTGCCCAGTTTATGTGTAATTCATACTAAAATCATATCTTACTTGCCTAGGTGAAGGACCTTTTCCAGCAGGTGTCACTGCGAGGTAATAAATGCAAAATCCACCCCCTGCCCAGCCTGTTAGGATCTGGGTGGGAAGCAGGACTCCCGTGGGCCTGGCCAGGCAAGAGGCCAGCACTCCACAGATGGGCAGCAGGCCCTGAGATCTGGCTGGTTCCTAACCCTAAAACACAATTGAGGCTGCCAAGAAAGTCTCAGGGGAGGAAGCCACAGGTTTTGTCTAGCATCTGGTGAAGAAGGATTGTAGGCTTGCCCTCACCTGGGTCATGCCATCAACCTCCGGCAGCCAGGCAGCATGCCTCTGCCTGAGGTGCCCATGGGCTGGGCCTCCAACAACTCAGCAGCAACAGAGCCCCTACTCTTGAATGTGAAATATCTGAAGTCCTATGCAGGTTGAATTCTTGCAGGTATATGTAGCTTGGGCTTCATGAAGTCCTTTATTTGACATCTTTAGAACGGGGCTGGTTTTTAGAAGTCTTTTAAAACTGTGACTATATGTGCCTGCCTAAGAACTTGCTTTAGGAAGCCAGATTTGAAAACATCAGCATAACTTTTTCATTTGGTTGTGGTTGAAGTAAAAAATTCTGCTGTCTGCAGAACTCCAGTTCACGCTTGTTAGCTTCTTTAATCTCCATAGTGGTTTTGCATTTTTGCTGTTATAAAATTCAATATCTACATGTCTGGGAAATTAGCTAATTCACTTGTAATAGCTTTTACAAGCAGTTCAATTACATAATTTATTTCATTACTCTCATACAAAATATACGACAAGTAGGCTTAGACAAAGAAATAGATGAGGAAGTTTTTTGACAGCACTTTTTCTCTGAAAAAAATGAAAAAGAACGTTTTGTAGGACTACACCAACTTTTACTACCTTTCCTTTAGAAAGTAACAAAGAAGGACAGAAGCACAGAAACCAAGAGTGTCCAAAAGCTGATGAGGAGGACACTCTGCTGGGCTCTGTACAACCTGCTATATTGCAAATCACACTTGTCTCTGGTTCTCGGCTGTTGCCTTTTAGAGTGCCAGGACAATAAAGCTCCATTGTGCTGGAGCATCCTCTCATTTTAAGTTTTTCATAAGAATTTTCAAATGCTCTTCACCTTGTCTTGATTGTAAATAAATTATTAAAAAAAAGAAAAAAAGAAAAAAAAAAGTAGTTGCAAGGCAAGGCAAGGCAAGGAAATAAACTAGCAAAGGGAAAAAACAAAGCATCCGATGCACAATGCAATTGCTCACCCCCCACTGACTGATGTCCAGCCAGACCCCAAGGAGTGGCCCCCCCTCCCCATCCAGCTCCCCCAGTTTATTGCTGAGCATGATGCCACGTGGTATGGGACACCCCTTTGGCCAGCCTGGGCCAGCTGTCCTGGTTCTGTCCCCTCCCAGCTCCTGGTGCACCCCCAGCCTCCTCGCTGGCAGGGCAGCATGAGGAGCTGAAACGTCCTTGTCCTTGACTCTATGTATCCTGTGAATATAAAAAAATTTCCATTGACCTCTACTTGGAGAGAAAATGTGTTTTTATTTCAGGAAGTATGCATTAGAAAAGCCTAGGGTTTTGTTTTCTTCTATTCCAATACATGATTTTCTAATAGTTGCTACAGAAAGAGAAACTTAATGTTGTTTTTTCCTATCAAAAAAATATCTATTCGCAAGAAGCTTAACCTACTTAGCTTGTCCATGACTGATAGCATTATGTGGTTATAAGGGTTGCACAAACATGACTTTCACAGATAATTTCTGATAACTTGACAATTCTAAACAATGCTGATGCCCACTGCATTGGGAATCAAGTGCCTTTATTTACTAAAAGTAGTTGAAATCCTGCACCTTCATTGTGCAGTACTCTGAAAAGGTAATCTTAAACAACAATTTTCTGTTTGGTCAGTAATTTAGAAATGGCCCAGTAGATTTTGCCCTGTTGTCATGAGTTAATAAAAAGTATGAAAACTTTCTTTGTATGATTTGGAAATTTGAAGCTATTGTGAATTTCAGCCTTTGTACCCCGCAAAAATACTTTGACAAAGACAACACTGACTCCACAGAGCCCCTGAAGAGGTGTTTCAACACAAGCATCAAATTCTCCTTCAGTTTTAAGTTTCGCTACTTAAAGCATGCAAGGTGACGTGAGAGAACATATTTCTGAGTCTGACTTTTGTCTTTCGATCTCCGAAGATAAACTTCCTTGAGGTGAGCAGATTAACTAGTACAGGATGCACATTAATTACTTCTGGCCTGCACTATTTTTCACTTTTTAAATTACTTTTAATGAAAAAAACCCTTTCCTTTAAATAAGTTATAAGAATGTATGTAAAGTGTGACCTTTCTTGGATTTTTCCCTCCATTAACTGCTTCTTTTCTTGTGCAAAACTTATCCAGTACCATGACTGAGAACTTGATCATACATAGATGTACAAAGCCTACTCAACACTACTCAGAAACTTATCAAAGTTTCAGATCTGTGATATGTGTGTTATTTTTTTCTTACTCTTCATGATTCAGAAACTCAGTTAAGCAAAAAGACATTACTGGATTTGTGTCACAGTGAAACACTGCCAAGTTTAAGCAATCTTCACATAACTCACAGTCAGGTTTTATATGAAAAATTGATGACAGAGGAGACAATGGGACAAGGTCTTCTGCTTTCCATCCAAGGGGAGATCACTGCAGAAGGGCTTACAGACACGTGTTTATCCCAACTTTGGCCTGTGAGCAACAGCCCCAGCTCTTCAACTAGCCCATGTGCAGTACTTGGAGCACAGCTTTTCAGACCCAGCTGACAATGCTTCATCCCATTCACCATGCCTTACACAGGACCATGGTCATTGCTTGAATCATATTTGGTTTAAATGCCAGTAATTGCCTGATCAGTAGAAAATTCTAGATACTTTGGTTACCACTAAAGAAAGATTATGGGGACTGAAGAAAACAGTGAACAAAGAGCCATCAAGAGCCAGTATGAAATGTTAGATATAAGTTAGATTTTTCATTCCACTACCTATCCATGTTACTGATTAAGAGACATTATTAAAGACTATTCCATCTAGTAAAATTATTGACTTGTGAATGCTTCTTGTGCTATGCTTTTGTGATGCCACTTGTGATGTGGTATAATAAAATTAAAGAAATCTATACCCTCTTTATTGAGCTATGCAATAGAATGTTTACCTCAAAGGATGCTTCATGTCCCTTTTATTTTGTAAAGAGTCTGCAACTCCCTGAGTTGTCATTAAACGTGATATGGAGGGCTATTGCCAAAATCACTCAAAAGACATAAAAATAGCAGTGTCTTCTAAGATTGTATTCCCCTCTAATCAATACTGGAAAGGAAGAAAGAAAAGTGATTTTCACAGAATCACAGAATATCCCGAGTTGGAAGGGACCCATAAGGATTATCGAGTCCAACTCCTGGCACCGCACAGGTCTACCCAAAATTTTAGACCATGTGACTAAGTGCACAGTCCAAACGCCTCTTAAATTCAGACAGGCTTGGTGCAGTGACTACTTCACTGGGGAGCCTGTTCCAGCGTGCAACCACCCTCTCAGTGAAGAACCTCTTCCTAATGTCCAACCTAAACCTCCCCTGCCTCAGCTTGACACCATTGCCGCGGGTTCTATCACTGGTGATTAAGGAGAATAGGTCGGCGCCTGGCCCTCCACTCCCCCTCGCAAGGAAGCTGTAGACTGCGATGAGGTCTCCCCTCAGCCTCCTCTTCTCCAGGCTGAACAGGCCAAGTGACCTCAGCCGCTCCTCATACGTCTTCCCCTCTAGGCCCTTCACCATCTTCGTCGCCCTCCTCTGGACACTCTCCAGCAGTTTTACATCCTTTTTGTACTGTGGTGCCCAGAACTGCACACAGTACTCAAGGTGAGGCCGCACCAGCGCAGAGTAGAGCGGGACAATCACTTCCCTCGACCGGCTAGCAATGCCGTGCTTGATGCACCCCAGGATACGGTTGGCCCTCCTGGCTGCCAGGGCACACTGCTGGCTCATATTCAACTTGCTGTCAACCACAACCCCCAGATCCCTTTCTGCAGGGCTGCTCTCCAGCGTCTCATTGCCCAGTCTGTACGTATAGCCAGGGTTGCCCCGTCCCAGGTGCAGGACGCGGCACTTGCTCTTATTAAACTTCATGCGGTTGGTGATTGCCCAGCTCTCCAATCTGTCCGGATCTCTCTGCAAGGCCTTTCCACCCTCAGCCGAGTCTACAACTCCTCCCAGTTTGGTGTCATCAGCAAATTTGCTCAAAACTCCTTCTAGTCCAACATCCAAGTCGTTTATAAAAACATTGAAGAGGACTGGCCCTAAAATGGAGCCTTGAGGGACCCCACTGGTGACTGGCCGCCAGCCTGATGTGGCCCCATTTACCACAACCCTTTGAGCCCTGCCCGTCAGCCAATTGCTCACCCATTGTATGATGTTTTTGTCTAGCTGTATGCTGGGCATTTTGTCCAGCAGGATCCTATGGGAAAAACAGGGGAAGAAATTATGTTGTTATATTGCTTTATAATTCTGCGTCTAATTTATTTCAAAATGGAAAACAAACTAGAAACTAAGATGTTTTTTCGTAATGATCTCTCAGAGACACACAGTTCTGGAATAGCTTTCTATAGCTTTTCTAAATAATAGCTTTAATAAATAATAGCTTTCTAGCTTTTCTAAATAGCTTTTAAGGAATAGTGGGAATGAGAAACAACCAATTTTAAGTTGGAGCCTGAGCAATTCACAAACAGGCTGAAAGTGAACACCTTCAGTAGGAGTGGAGCTGATGACTCAGAAGTTCCCTTACTTCATTTAAGAACCTGAGGCAAAAGGGATAAATAAAAGAAGAAATGTTCTCAGTTTGTTGCAGTGCTGTTCCTTCCTGTAAGAGAGAACTTCTTCACTTTGTTTCACTTCTAGAAAGCTGAATTTATGGCTGAGCGTGGACTTAGTTCTCCAGCCTCTTTAAAAGCTGAAGTGATACTCACAGAAATTTTGAGTCAAACATGCCAGGCCACAGCTTCTCTCTTTTAGTAGCAAAGAAACAGAGCTTTCAAAAACCATCTCCAGCTTTCCTCCATTCAGAGTCGATCTGTCTCATTCCCCTGGCACCATCTCCTGCGCTGGGTGAGGTGGGACACCACAAGGCTGTTCACATAACCCAACACTAACTGTTGGTCAGAAACCACTTTACTCAGCTATCAGGAAAGCCCCCCTGTTTGTCCAGCCCCCGCTTTTGTGAAAAACAGGGTGATATATATAGATAACAGATTACATTCACGTCCTCTTATAACCACATAGCCAAAGCAAACCTCTCAAACAAATATATCTTCAGTATGATTGTCTCTTGCCCTGAACCACTGCAAAGTATGTTATCCCAGAGTGGCAGCACTTGCTTTGTCCGTGTATATAACCATATGTGACTGATAATTGGATCCTTTAATCCTTGCATTATTTTACAGGAAAAAAAAAATGTTTTCTGTGCTTAAACCTCATGTTTTATATCCACCTTCCTCTGAGCATTCAGAAAGAACTGAAAGACCTAGTAAGAGATCCACAAGCAGCCCAGCTCACCTCTTAGCTTTTGCCTTGCCAATAGTCCAGCTGTATGACTAACAAACTATGATGAAGCATTTTCTATTGACTGCAGTTCCACATTATCTTGCAGTAACGTTGAAGGCCTATCCTTCACATATTCCTCATACCCAGCTGCACGCTGGAGCCTGCATATTGACTAGATACTGTTTTGTTGCCAAGATCCCTTGTTTGAGGAGGAAACTGAGCACTAAGCCATTTGTTATATAAATGAGAAAAAGCCACAAAGATTAGTTCCAAACTTCTCTGATTTCAAGGTTGCTTATGTCCTCTACAGTTCAGGTTTACTCTTTGGCATGTCATTTCACTCTTAATATGATTCCGATTTTCCTGTCATGTTCCCTCCACAGCCTCCCCCTCTTTTTATGAAAAAAAAAGGAGATTGCAATTATGATAATTATGCAGAGTTTCACTGCTTCATACAGCCACTTTCAGTTCATGTCCTCTACAACATTGCTTTAAGGTTCTTGCTCAGAACTTGCTAAGTTAACCCACCAGCATTTGACAGATCTAAATTCACATTTTTTGCTTCAGACAGCAGAAGAAAGTACTTTGAAAATTTTCAAAGTAAAATTTTTTAACTGGAGAGAACTAAGTAGGTTCTGCATTCTTCAAAATGGGAAAAATGGGAAAGGGATGTTTGCAGAGGGCAGTCTGGCATCACTGTATTGTAAAAAAAAAAAAAAAAAAAGTGCTTGTGTAGCTTTGCTTAAAATGTTTCCTTTTTATCAAAGATATCCCCAGATTTTTACCATTATGTGTTTTTTTTTTTTTTTTTAAACCAAAATGGACTTTATATGCATTGGTTACATAGCAGGGCCATGCCTGCAACCATTCGTTCAGGTGCTGTCTGTGAGTATGCCACAGAAGTGCATCATGCACCCTCCAGCATCCAAATTAGCCTCCTCGCTGTGCTGAGATGTCATGAAATTCAGAGAACCTGCCCATTCAGACCCAGCCTGCCACACGCCATGACTGACCACTGAACCACACTTGACCAACTCAGAAATGAAAGCATGATCCTCTGTGGTCAGCAGGAAGAGACTTCACTGCAACAACTCCCCCAGCCAAAGGGAGATAAAATAGGGACAGAAACAGCAACAGCCTAAGCAAGCATTTTTCTTTAGTACTATTTAATTAGCAGCAAAATCTCAGAGAATCAGACTGCACAGAGACTGGCTGATGAGATAACCAGGAAAATTAAATATTTATCAAGTAATAATAGACTAGGAAAGAATGACTTGTATAACCTAGGAAAACACAGGCTGATAATCAGTGTGCAGGAGGAAAGAAAACATTTAGAGTGAAGTTGGCAGAAAAACTTACAAATAAACTTACAAATATGATGCAGCCAGGAAGAAATATAATGCTGGAAGCTATAGAAGGAAGTCTCATCAGGGATTTCTAAATTCAGGAACAGCCTCTGGTATGAACGGTGAGGACCAAAAAAACCCACTACTTTTAAGATGGAGCTATTTCAGTTCATGACAGAGACTGCAGGAATTGGTTACCTGCGATAGCAGGGCATTAAATTCAGGCAGCCACAACACCCCTGGTACTCCCGTGTTAATGGCAGCCAAACTAAACTGGAAACTAAGATGGATTGTGAACATTCATGATGCATTAAAAGAAAGCCAAGAACTCCGCAAGTTTACAGAGTTCATGGACAGAAACACTTTACTCACAAAGGGGCCATAATCAGGGCTGTATGAGCAATCTGTTTGTGGTCAAATAAAAAAAAAGTTGCAAAAATGTTTGGCTGGATATTCTCACCCAGGCATACAAGTTTGGATTTCTCAGTTGTCAGAATACCCTAACTGCTAGTGTAGCTGGATATTTTGGGTAGTGGCACAATTTGGTCATTCTTGTTATAAACTGATGCTCTAGGTTTATGGTTAAGATGCTCAGATAGGATGTGACTCACTAGACACCATCCTTGCTTAAGAGATTTTTCTGAATTAGCAATGATATAAAGCAGAATAATCTAGATGGGGAGGTTCAAAATAGACCATGCCAGGATGTCCTAAAACATGGTAATTAGTCACATATGCAAAGCCCTCATGCAGTCAAAGTAAGTTCAACCAATTGTAACTTCCGAACAATCGTTCCAACCACTGAGCTTTGGAAGATATGGGGGATAACTAAAATCATGACATTGTTACTCCAATTTGGCAAATCTAGTTCCTCCCTGGCATTCTGTTCTATACAAAAGTGGCAAAGACCAACTTGTGAGCTATTTTAAGATGACCAAAGTAACTTTTAATAAAGCTAATTAAATGATCTCTCAAAAATATTTCCCCCAGGTTATCTATTGAATAATAACATAGGAAGGAAAAAGAAAATGGCCAAGACTAATAAAGCCACAAGTGAGTATGTAAGCAATTCTTGATGATTTGGTTAGTTATAATTATTATTTTTAAATCACTTTGTTCCAAGACAGGAAAGACACTTGAAAAGATTTTAACTAAGAAAAGGTCATGACTTTGTGGCTCAGTTATCGAAGTCCATTCTAATGCTGGATAATATTCTGAAAGAAAAAGTACTATAAAGAAAAGCTGATTGTAAAAATGTTATACTAGCAGCACAAATACTCTGCGCTGGTGCGGCCTCACCTTGAGTACTGTGTGCAGTTCTGGGCACCACAGTACAAAAAGGATGTAAAACTGCTGGAGAGTGTCCAGAGGAGGGCGACGAAGATGGTGAAGGGCCTAGAGGGGAAGACGTATGAGGAGCGGCTGAGGTCACTTGGCCTGTTCAGCCTGGAGAAGAGGAGGCTGAGGGGAGACCTCATCGCAGTCTACAGCTTCCTTGCGAGGGGGAGTGGAGGGCCAGGCGCCGACCTATTCTCCTTAATCACCAGTGATAGAACCCGCGGCAATGGTGCCAAGCTGAGGCAGGGGAGGTTTAGGTTGGACATTAGGAAGAGGTTCTTCACTGAGAGGGTGGTTGCACACTGGAACAGGCTCCCCAGTGAAGTAGTCACTGCACCAAGCCTGTCTGAATTTAAGAGGCGTTTGGACTGTGCACTTAGTCACATGGTCTAAAATTTTGGGTAGACCTGTGCGGTGCCAGGAGTTGGACTCGATAATCCTTATGGGTCCCTTCCAACTCGGGATATTCTATGATTCTATGATTCTATGAAATACATGTACTGTTACTGAGGTGGGAAAGGCAGGATGACATACCAGGAACACAGAACAATATGTAAAAAGTTTGCCTACTGCCCTGTTCTAAGTGAGTTTCTTCTTAGTTCTTTCTTGGGCTTTCTCCGAACTTATGCTTTCTACAAGAGTTGTGTTTCACACATAAAGTGTTTCTCTGCCCAGGAGCAAGCCCCAGGGGAAAAGAAAAAAAAAAAAAAAAAATCAGATATTTATATTTCCTCCCACTTGCCTCAAGGATGAAAAAAGGAAGGCATAAAAAAAAAAAAAAAAGTATTTTTTTTTTAAATCTTTGCTGTAGCTTACTCCCACAAGTGTACATGAGGAGATCATAGACAAGCTTTTGTCAAATTGTTTTTGTTTCCACACCACCTATCCCAAAATAACTTCCTCTAGCAGATACAGGCATACTGGGTAAGCCAAACAGGATGGCAAGGAAGAAGGTTTGCCATTTTCTTGCTTGGCTACTTCTGGAGAAAAGGCACTAAGTTTCCTTCAGTAAAGTCTTACATGTGATGGAGAAAGTTAAGAATGATCTTTGATTCTGCTTTAGACTGCACAGGGAACCATAATGAATGCAAATCTCAAAAGATTCTTACACTGTATTATCAGAGCAGTCAGAGGCTACAACTTAGTAAAACTGGTGTTGTGGTTTAACCCTAGTAAGAAGCAAAGTGCCACACTGCCACTTGCTCACTCCTCTCCCCTGACCCTCCCCCCGAGCTTGATGGAGGAAGAGAATTGAAAGGGCAAAAGTTAGAAAACTCATGGGTTGAGGTAAAAACAGTTTAATAAGAATGAAAAAGGGAAGGGAAGGGAAGGGAAGGGAAGGGAAGGGAAGGGGAGGCAATAAACTAGCAAAGGGAAAAAACAAAGCATCCGATGCACAATGCAATTGCTCACCCCCCACTGACTGATGTCCAGCCAGACCCCAAGGAGGGGCCCCCCCTCCCCATCCCGCTCCCCCAGTTTATTGCTGAGCATGATGCCACGTGGTATGGGACACCCCTTTGGCCAGCCTGGGCCAGCTGTCCTGGTTCTGTCCCCTCCCAGCTCCTGGTGCACCCCCAGCCTCCTCGCTGGCAGGGCAGCACGAGGAGCTGAAACGTCCTTGTCCTTGACTCTATGTAAGTACTGCTCAGCAACAACCAAACCATCGGTGTGTTACCAACACTATTTTTATTACAAATCCAAAACACAGCACCATATGAGCTCCCGTGAAGAAAATTAACTCTGTCGCAAACAAACCAGGACAGTAAGACATGCTCAAAGGTGATCTAGAGGGACAAAGGTCTCGTCTCTCAAAACACAACACTTAAGACTCTGCTTCAGTACACAGCTCAGCCAACTTGTGTCTGTTGAATGCTGTTTTCATACTACTGGTCTGAAATATGCCAGGGAAGATTTCCTCCAGTTGTCCCAGAAATAAGCCAGTAGCACTAACTGTGGTGCTGCAGTAAAAAGAAATTACCTGTCTCATCTAATCATATTGCCTTAATTCTTATAAATGTTCTATCTAACACATCAGGCAAAACTCTGCATTCACGTTCATGGAGATCTAGCATCACAGCACTAACAGTAGTGAAACCCTGGATCTACTCTTGTACAAGCAGTATTTAGTCCGCACTTGGTCTTAACAAAAAAAATTTAGTTTTCTACTTTTTCTTTTCTCCCAAAGAATCTTCACCCAAATATACTAACTGCTGGTTCTTCTACACTCTGCATTGACTACCTAATTTGTTTAGCAATCTCTATGCCTCATCTGTACTTGGATTTTTTTAAGCCTCTGGAGAAGACCTCTTTTGAAGGTCTCTGCTCAGCCAATTTTGGGGGGTGAATATTGTCATTTTCATTAAGATAGCATAGAACTGTTTGAATGATAAGCTGTTTCACAATGCAACTTGAACTCAGAAAGGATGAAAGAGTATGTGGTGGAGACTTTCCCTATCACAGTGAATTTCCCCTAGGGGGTGTGGCTGAGGGCTGGGTGGGATTTTTTTTTCAAAGACCATATCAAAACTGCCTTTTGAGTTTAGCTACTGATGTATTTCTCTGGCAAAGAGGACTGTAACTATCTGTCAAATCTTTTGCAGACGTGCAGGTCTGCTTATCGGAAGCAGAGCTATTCAAGAAATAACTTGTAGCTCTACTTTAGATCCAGAGGAAAGATACAGGACTTCAGCATGTAGTAATAATAGGCCAAAATTGAATTTAAATTTGTTACAATATTGAATTTGTTGCAATATGCATGAAACAGATCGACTGTAGTCAGTTGAAACTGAACTTTTCATCAGAGAAACAGCCAGCTAATTTACAGTAAAAATACACTCAACCAGAAGAAAATGAAGACCTCAACTGCCTGCACTTCAGAAAAGGTAAGATTTCAAATACAAACGAGATATTCCTTTGCTGGTGCGATATATTTGCAGTCTACATTCTGCTTCAACTTCCTGCTGGTTTCTGAGTGCGCTTTAATGAGCTTGCCTGTCCCACATTACCCAACCTGTCTTAGGATGTATTTAGCACTCTGAGCAAACAAGATTTCAGACCTCTTCTGTTTCAATAGGATTCATGGGCACAAGGCCCACTTGTGAAAATGTACTCACAAGCTCACAGCCTGCCCTGTTCTCCCTTTGATGTGGAAGGGTACAAGAGAGGGAGTTCCATATAAAGCAGGACGAGGGGGCTGGCGGGGTGTTCCTCGTTGTGCTTCCATGTCGTTGGAGCTTTTTTTTCCTTTGAAGTGTAACAATTAACAGGCGAGGCTGGACAGAGTGCAGAGAAGGATTCTGTGGGTTTTTTGATTAATTTACATTATGTAACCAGGCTAAATAGAAGAATTTAAGATTGCGTTCTGGGGAGAATGAGTGCCTGTGTTGTCTTTTACTGTAGAATTTAATATGCAAATGACAAGTGAGGAAAAACATTGAGAGAAATCCAGTACCATATCTATAGCAAGGCATAAGTCTAGGTCTGAGAAACCATTTAAGCCACAAATGAAGCAAAGTTGGTGGTCTCTTCTAGTCATTACTGCACTTTTGAGCATATCACAGAAGACAGCATAGTTTATCCTGGTCCGAATAACAGGAAAACTTAAGACATTTATAATTCTGAAACAAGTCCACGGCAGTAAAAGAGCTGAAATATTAAACACATGAAAAGCATTCCTATGCAAAATTTACTTCAGAAGTAATAGTTCAGCTTTTATTATACATTAAAAGGTTACTATGGCAACTTGATACCTGAGCTATAATCACAAATGGGTTCTTACTTTTGTGGCAAATTCCAGTTTTTGAGATTCAGTTGTCTATTTTGATTGGCAATGTATTTTCTGTACTCCTTACGGTTGATTTTTTTTCTTTAAATCGAAGTAACATCCATAGTGAGACCTAGAGCTCCAGCAAAGATTATTGGGTTTCTTTCTCTACAGTATGCTGTGCCCTAATTCTATTCATGCTGAATTCAGTTTCTTGCTGTTGCAGTGACTTACATGGTTTCCATCTGGGATAGGTTATTTTAAATGTCATTATCCTGATCACTTCAAATCAATATAGATAGTACATACAGTCTTCTCCATCTCTTGACTTCTACTTTACTCTAGGTCTGTAACTCTGCAAGCCACTATCAAAATCTCTCTCATGTATGACTTGAATTATCTCTTTGTCACTTTTTCCTTACTGCTCATAAATTACCACTATCTTCTTTCTATTCTTTGTGGGAAGTGTTGTCAAGGCTGATATTTGGATCACTCAGATAAGAGGGGCTTTGACCCTGCAAGCACACACTATATCTACCACCCCTCAGCATTTTGGAGCTTACTCCCAAGCCCAGACAATCTCATTACTAGGAAACCCCCTGTAACACCCAGTAGAATTCCATTTGTATTTCATGAATGTGCCCTTCAAAAATCTGATAAGATATAGCTGGTGCATTAGTCACACACTCCCACTGTAGACCAGGCTCAGAGCATGCCCTAACTCTCTCTTTAAGAAAATGATTCATTTAAAACAGAATTTTTTTGCTATTCAATACTCAACCTGAAATATACCATAGTTGCCAAGATAAGTTAATAATTTGCCTATCACCAGGTAAGTCTGAATCCAGTCTCTGCTTGCGTCTATCTAAGCACAGAAGGGAAATTTCCTACAGTAGTGAAATTTTCTAAAAATTTCCCTTTATTGCTGGTTTAGCAGCAATAGCTATGGTGGTTCTGGTGGCTTCTGTGCCCAGAGTTATTTTAAATGTTCTCTGATCAGACTTCATGGATGTGGAGTTTATAGTCACACCTGATTTACAACTATGGTGATTTTTGCCTACACTAGGGCTCCCAGTGTTGCTACCAACAGTGCAGATACATCTTTGCAGTGGTGAAATTATTTTAAATGGAGAAAGAAGGCAGAAAGAGAAGACAGGCAGGGTCCGCTGCTGCTATTATTTCTACTGTATCCAATCATTCATTTTAGAGTAAGTCAAACACTTTGCCTTACTTTTCATATCAATATCTCTAATTCACATTGACATTTAGCATAGATTTTCAAAGAAGCTTATATTATCTACCTAAGCTTAGCTGAGTTTACAGTGCTGATATCTTAGACACCTTCAAGAATATCACTGTGTCTTCTTGAAGACACCAAGGGGGAAAGTTTCTGTTCTTCATAAAGGCGAAGTTAAAATTTCATAAATATATTTAATAACTGGGAGCCCGAATGTCCATCACATTCTCATTAACAGGCAGGTTATTTGTATTCAGCCAGCAAAAGTATAGGTAGTGGAATGAATAGGAAGGTTGAAGAGGAAGTGTGAAAAATATACTAAAGACAGTGTAACATTGATGATAATCATTATGCTTCTTTTCAGAGAAGATGAAGAACTCTCTGCTGGCAGCTATCTTTTTATTTGCAACAGGTGAGTTTTCATTTGATGCATGATTTACTACTGTTTAAAAATACTAAAGTTTCTTAAGATTACTCAAAAGCAAGGATATATTATCAAAGTCGTGACTGAATGAAGTTTTCTGGGTAGAAGAAACTACACTCAGTAGCAGGTTTTTGTTTGTTTGTTTTTTGTTTTTGTTTAACAGTGAAATGCATTCTTTTTTATTCCCTAGATTCCTGCAACTGCTTAAGCTCGGATTTTCCATTTTGCAAGCAGCTTTCAGGTGGGTAAATATTTCTCACATAGTAACGGCTTAATTGCAAAGATGAACATCATTGCTGAAGGAAATCTGCCAGCTGAAATTATTTGGGTTTGAAATATTGGCATAGGGCTATTTGGCTGAAATCCAGCATGTAGAAGCTGTGAATTTCTGACCCTTTCCCAAGACCCAGCAACCCATTGCAGGGCTGCAGGCACAGGGTCTGTCTCTATTTCTTGTTTCTGGGAGCCTCCTAGTGGACTAGTCAAAAGACAGTAAAATATGTAATGTTTATATTGACAAACATTTATGGTTTAGATTTAACCATACATTACAGTTAATGGCAAAACAGGGCAGTCAAACATATATCAATGAATATCAATTTCACAGCAGCTGGTGGTCATGCTGAATTTACTGTAGGCAGAAAAAAATCCTACTTGCTAAGAGCCACAACAGGGAAGACAGGCTTTTTAGTACATAGTGGCACTGGATTAGACATCATCAGGATGACTGTATTTTTCTGAAATTAGCTATGCATAATTATCTAGTCCTTGCTATTACCCCATTGGACTAAAGCATTACTGAGAATAGCACATAAATGAGAAGAAAAACAATACATTATAGAGTGCAAAAATTAAGCCTTGTCTGTTTGTTTGTTTGTTTTAAAGAGGAAACTGCATTGTGATATCTTTAGTACAGGGGAATTTTTTCTTTGTTTGCATATCTCAGAGTGCAGTCTTGGCACAGGACTAATACAATTCTAAGATGTAGAAGAACTAATAATATGTATGTTCTTTAAGAGGAAGCAGTACAGCAAAACAAAAGAGGAATAGGATAAAACTGAATGCACATGTGCACACTAATACCCACAAATATAGGACAAGTGAGAAAAACAGTGAGTAACATGATATGTTCAGCTGAAGAATGTAATATAGGACTTAAGTATATTGGCTGGGGCAGTGAGGCTGAGCTAAGTTAATATACTATTTCCACACATAAAAGCTACTATTTTAGCCTTGACTGATTTTAAACTGCCTAATAGAAAAAGTTTTTGTTTTTGTTTTGTTTTGTTTTTAAGACCAAGACCATAAAGAACAATACATACAAGCCCTTACTCTTCTATAAGCAGAGAGAGGTCTATATAACTGTGGTCACCACTTGGATCTCAGTTAACAGAAATTATTTGGGGAAGAAGTTAATAGAAATTTAGTAGAAGGGGAAAAATGTTTCCACTTGATTTCATCTCCACCAATCTCTCCAGAACTGTTAGTTCACTCAGTTTCAGGAGCAGTATGTTACAACCATACTGACATGAAGTGTTACAGCAGTTCCAAAAAGGTTTTGTTTCCAGGTGTTTGTTGAGAAGAAAAGAATAATTACGAAGTCAATGAAAGGCCCAAATCAGAGTAAAAGAGGAGAATAATGTGAGAGCAATTGCTGCTTTCCCCATTTCTTAGAGCACCATGTCCAGGGTGTGGGTGGCCAGGATGGTTGGACTAGGAAAGTGAAGAATTCAACAGGAAGATCTGATCTCCACCTTCCCAAAAGGAAGCTACACACACCAAAACTGATGCAGCAGAATTTCATTAGAAACGCTTATGACTTTCAGTAGGAGAAAGGAGGTGTCATGGGGTGGGGATCTCAAGTCTGAGCTATACTGACACACTTTCTGGTCCAAATCAACTGTTAATTTAAATATACAACTGCCATCTGAATGATGAAAGGGATACCAAGGATACTCTGTAACTCAGCTTATAGGAAGAAGTCACTCTTGAATGAGGAAAAGAGGAGGACTGATCTTTTACCACATAACCTGGGTGAATCTCTGAACCATAACCATCCTGTAACACCAACTCCAGAGACACACATATTTACTTACCAAATAGCAAACATTTCTTGTCCAAGATTAATAGGTCTATTGGCAACTTGTTAAACCTCTTAGACGTAAGGAAAACGTGCCTCTACTCATTAGGAAAAAAAATATTTTTATCATGTTAAGTATCACGTACATTTTGAGATCCTTATCTACTTTTCTGAAGAGAAGAAAAACCAACACATTTTATTTCTGTGTCTTTTTTTTTAAAGTGTGGGTGGTACTTTGAGACATGATGGCTGATTCTTCTGAACTAATAGTTCAGATGGTAAGACACAAAACAAAAGAAGAACAGCCAGATTTTATGACTACAGTTTCTGATAAGAGATTTCTGAAATACTGAAATAAGCTTAACCACCAGAGACTAACAGATGAGATCCTTTAAGAATGTCATCAGTGTTAAATTTCCCTTTGGGTGAAAAATACATACGCTTAGTTAGAAAAAATAATCTTACCAAAAATTAAGCAGAAGTCATTTTTTATTTAAATTTATGCTTCTGCTTTCTAAAGTGATCTTTAAGAATCTGGTAGTATACAGCATACTGTTGATCTCCAGCAATTATTCTGAACTCCAATCTCCAGATAGAGATGAGTGACAGTTTTAGAGTAATTCTAGAGTCTAGTCAATCAGGTTTATTGTTGATAATTTCTCCCATGCTACGGTGGTATAATGCTTTGCAAGAAACTCCCCAGTAATTCTTTCAGATTGGAAACTGTGGAAATATTGCATTTGCCCTCGGTGTTAATCACCAAAAGGCAGCCCCTCTCTCCTCCCAGCCCACTGCATTTGCAGAGACACTGAGGACGCAACAGGCACTGTCTGTCAGATGAGGAAGGTGTGAAACCAGAGCAGAGCAGAGTTGGGAGATAAAAATCTACGGTCTGTTAGGGTAGACGTGCACAGCAGTTTTGTCATCTGCTATAGGGAAATTACCTTGCAATAGCTTTCCTCAAAGTTACCAAAACAGATTATGAACAGCTAAAAATGCTTTCTGGTATGCATGAAATTAGTTTGTACCAGAGAGTGCTTCCGGTAGTATAAAGACATTCCTGTCAGACTTGAAAAAAACAATTTAAACTTTAAATAAGTGCAGAGGCAAACTGCAAGCAAGATGTCACTATTGTAGGAGAGAAACACAGTTCAAAGGTGTGACAACACCAAAGCCAAAGGAAACACCGTGGCAAGTGTTTCAGCACCATGTTGTTTGGTATGTAATAGCTCGTAAAGGAAACACAAAACATGGGAACAATTGTCCTTTTTTACAGCCATGTAGGAAAACTAGGTTTTACTTAGAAACATTCCGATTGATAATGTTTAATTTCTCTCAATGTCTCTGTCCCTTGTTCTAAACATTAGTGAGCTGCTTGCCTTGAGAATAAATGTGGCGTAAGGGCTCACACAGCTAGTACTTATTTCATTGCACAAAGAATATTATCTGTTTTATATTTTTTGTCTTTTGATTCTCCTAGTCATCTTGTACCTTTTGATGGTAAATAGTTGCTTGTGATGGGTCTTTTCCAGTCCGCATGTTTTCATTTTGCAGACTGGGACAATGAATTGATATGCTACAAAGAATTAAGTGAGGATCTAACTTGTACCTGGCTGCCAGCACCCAGTGCTCCAGATATTATTGATTACACCTTATTCTTAAAATGGTAAGTCTAAAAGTCACTTCAGGAAATGAAAAGCAGTCATTGCTGTTTGGCATGATTCCTACCTGCCTGAATTTTGTTCCGATGCATTTCATCACATTGTAGGCTGTTACACAATACTGATCAAAATCTTTCCTCACACCTCATCAATACCTATTGATTTGGTAAGAGCTGCACATTCCAAACTGTAAGGAGGTTGACATTGGCAAGCACACACAGTGCCAAGCAGAAACTTAGATTAGCTTAACAGTCAATGCAGAAACAGTTAGAACCTCTGCTTGAATGGAACATACATACAGAAAAATCTGAAATAGGCACATAGTCAACAGTCTTTCTGTCTAATCTGAGGAAAAGTGGTTTACCACTTCTCAATTTCATGAGGAGTGCTTGGTAAAGCTACTCTGGATCAGACTAGGAGGACCTCAGCAGCAACAACTCTACTTACCTCTTTCACAGATTCATTAAACTTTGACCAAGCTGGACTCTATCTCCCCTCCCACTGTTAAAGATAATAGGGCAACTGTGTAAGTTAGTAGGCATATTGCAGAGAAGTGAAACAAGCTCTTCAAACCAGTAATTTTCTTCACTATCTACTGAGAACATGGATATGGTCTTGCAAGAACCCCCCACCCACCTTCCCCCAGTAAATGACATTTATCTGAGAAGCTATGATTTCTTCTTTCTCTAGTTTGCTAGTCATCAGACATCTGTCCATGGTTCCAACATATCTGTTTGAAAAACTATTTCCAAAGATCACCTCAATTAATTATTTTTATTTTTGTGTATTGATTTTCACTGAATATTCAACACTAATGCATTTTAAGTTAAAAAAAAAAAGTTGGTTTTTTTATTATTATTATACATTATATTTTATGTTAAACCACATATCCAATCAGATATTGGATGTGGCACATATGAAACATAGATTTTGAAGTATTTCATTGCAATTCTGAATTATCAAGTTTAATAGCTGTAATTAACTTGTGGGGTTAATCTCATAATACGGGAATCTTCAGTTGCTCCATTTTTTGAGAAAGTTAAAGCAAAGAACGCAGCTAAAATGTAGACAGGCAGATTAAATCAACATCTGCTTACTGGTTTGTTGAAACAATGAAGCAGGTTGCTGTCTCAGTACCTTCATTACAAAAGAGATTTTCCTGATTTTATATCTACATATTTGGGATCTCCCATGAGATTAAGGGTATGCGTAGAAAAATAGAACTGAGATCAGAAGACACAATCTTTGCCATGAGGTCATGTCATGGGGTACACAGGTTATGATATTGTATGCTGTTGGCAAATTTTGATACATACTGCTGATCATTTTACCACATAACACACTGCTCTTTGCATTAAAAAAAAAAAAAAAAANAAAAAAAAAAAAAAAAAAAAAAAAAAGCTGTGTTTAGGAGCATCTCCTAAAGCTAAGAAAATGTCCCTACACTGGCAAATTCCCTGGGGTGATCTTCTGCACACTGCAGAGTAGCAAGGCAGCCACCTCAGGGCTGTGATTACTCCCCCTGCCACCACTGATATTTTCCCAGTGGAGGTAGCAGCAGGTGCCAACTTCCAGTACCAAACCCCACTGAATTTGCTGTCTTGTCTCCTGCATCTTCCAGGAGCTCTGATTTCTTGGAGAGAGAGAAGCACCTCTGAAACAGCTCTGTTCTACAGAGATGCTAGAGCTAGAGTATTTGTAATGTAGTTGCTCTTAAGTCTCCAGCCAAACTCAGACTGTGCTGTTCCTAAACTGCAGAGTTGATGTTATGAACGGAGAAGGCAGTAAAAGAGTGAAAGAGAATGTGGGCGAGGAGGGAGACAATTGCCTCACAGAAACAGAGATTTTCCCAAGCCAGAGCCAGGACTTGAACCTCAGTCTCCTATGCTTCAGCCTAGTAATCTTAAAGAAAAGCTTCTTTTCTCCTTTTTCATTGGGCTAGAAGGAAAACAAAAAAAAAAAAAAAAACATTTGAAAGGGGCTTTTGCTTGCTGCAGAAGAGGACATCACCACCATTCTGCAAGTAATGTTAGTTTGTCATTGAAATTTCTCCTTATGATTTAATTGTCAGGAAGAAAAAGATTAAAGAAAAACTCTCCCACGCAGATGTTCAAACCAAGCACTCAAAATCATGGTTTGAAATATTAATGGCTGATTCACAACTAGGCTGAAGCAGAGGACAGGGGAACCTTCAAGGTTTTTTTCAGTTATTAAATATTCTGTCATGATCAGCACATTTAATACCTGAAATATGTAGGTAGGTAATTAATATGCCTACTCATTTATTTTTAAGAACATTGAACTGGCACAGCTTTAGCCTTGAAAAATCTGTTCTGGGTGTGTCAGAGAGTAAATGACTGAGTGCAGTAGGGAGGGGAATCCTACACAGAACAGAAACAGACTGACTTTTAAGTCCTTTTCATGAAGGAAACATGACTGAGTGGTGCGGAAACACCAAAGTAAAGTTAAGTCTTTCCTCTTTAAGTATTTATTCATTACCCCCACCCCTGCCCTTCTTTACACTTTCTTTACAGTCACGTGTTAGTCCCAAAACCTGCACTACCCAAGAGCACATTTCTGTGGCAGCTGGTTACACATAGAATATTTTGCAGAACTTCAGCTTTAACTACAGATCACTGAAAAAGGCCAAAATCTCAGCTGGCTTCAGCCAGTCCAAATGCCAAGAGGTTGCCTGTCTAAAGGGAATTATGGGACAGTGTAAATTGACACAGGACTGGCTCCTACACTTAGCCTTCTCCCTGTTGTAGTTGATCCTGCTTTGAGCAGTAGTATTGGACAAGATGGTATCCAGAGGTCCAGTCCAACCTCAGCTGTTTAGTGATTCTGTGAACTGTGGACTCCTATCCGCATTAAATGTTTTTTGCCAAAACAGTGTAAAGTGCCTAAGTGGCTCCAAATAGTTCTGGACAGCCAATATACCTTATGGCCATTGAATATGTTTAAATTTATAATAGAGATTTGGCCAGCTATTGGATTTGAGTGAGAATCAAGGTGGCACAAAGTATCTTTCCATTAACTAATCCAAAGCACATAGCAATTATGAAAGTCATTTATATATACAACCTTTACAACCACAGTCACCATGAGTTGAAGGCACTTTGTATCTTGCAAATATATTCTGTACATGGCAGACTTGCCTTGTTAACTTACTTCTACTGTCTCAGCTTCAACCATTACACAAGGCTGGTGAGGGGGAAGGACACTTGAAGACTTATCTGAAAAAAATGGAGATATTTTCTGCTGCTAAGGAGTGTAGTTAAGCCTGCATAATAAGGCTTTTATAAACAAAGTAAAAGGACAACGGAAACAGATTTTTTGCTTTGGTATTGTTCTTGAAATGAGTGTTCTTCAAGGCAAATAACCAAGGATGAGAGGAGGACCTGCTTAGGCACCTCCCATGTAGATACTGTAGTACCTACAGGAGTATAGAATACAAATGTAAAATCTGAGGAATAAGGTGTTTGTCTAGGAGGCCCAATTTTTAGTAACCTTCAAGCAGAGAAATCTCCTTCCTGGATGAATGTTGTAACTACAAACACACAGAAGCATCAGGCACCAGCAACCACTAACTGTGGGTAAAAACAATGAAACTTCTCAGACTTTCTGTGCTATGTTCATACTTAGGTATACTTAGGAGAAGACTACAGGGCTGAAGACTGAGGTAGCATTTAAACATCTATGTCTCATTCCTGCAAAGCATCAGACTTTAAGTCAGAAGACACACATAAGACCATAAGACTTATAAGACCAGACATTTTTCATAATTTAATAATTTCATATTTTAGATTCACGTAACTGGGAAATTTTGCTGTTCAAAAGGGATGTATGTTCCTCCATGGTAGATGACAAGTAGACTTTAAGAAGTAATTTCTAACCTAATGTTATACCTTCTAAATACTATTTATATCCCATTTTAAGTACAAAGAAGGACATATAGATTTTGTTTTGTATCACCCTGTGCCTTATAAATTTAAAGAATTTAACAGTTCTCCACCACACAACATGTATATATATACACACATTGTACACAATGTGCAAGTTTAATTTAGCTAGAATTACTAGGGTACTGGAATTACATTTGCTGTTTCAAGCTGCATAGACCTCGCCTTCAAGATTTCAAAACGACAGATTTTGCCTATAAGTACCTGGAAAACTACAAATTGCTATAATTACAGTTCTGGGAGGAAAAAAAAAAAAGTATATGATAATCCAATAAAAAGTTTGGTTTTCATTCCAATTCCTCTTCTCTGAAGGGACAGAATCCCAAGACTTTTCAAAAGAAACACGTCATCACCTTTCATCACAATAGAACGAAAGGATCTCTTCATGCAACGCTCTGCATCTATTTGGATAGCAGTGAATTATGCCCATGACAGCTGTGTGAAAGGAAAGAACATCTCAGTTACACCAAGCAAAGCAGGTACGACATCTTCATGATTTGTATTACTTCAGTGCCCAACTGAAGCAGTGGTAGCATTTTCTTCAAAATTATTTCCAAAATTGTAACTCCTGATATACATTTGTTCTTTTCACTGATTCAGAGTGTTGCCGTTTGGCTTCCTTGGATGAAATCTTCACTGAAGTCAATAGCAGAAGTCTATCAGTCTTTTAAGGAGCAGGACTTTACTTTAAATCATTTGCTAAACTATAAAATACTCATATCCAAAAAAATATATAGTGATATTTGTGTACCATACTTTACCAGCTTCCTCTGCTCTCTAGTGGTTTTCCTACTTTCTTCATGGGTTTACAAAGAGCAGGCTGACTCAGTAACATGCATTTAAGGAATTCTTGCTATAGAACATTAACATTTCAAATTTCAACCATTTTCTAAGGCCAGTTACCTATTATTACATAGTACTGCAGGGGATGTGTGAAAAAAGAAATCCTATGAACTATGCACTTTAGATATTTACTCTTAGATTCCCTGCGGTATCAAATCACCGAGATAACTTCAAGATCTTCCCAAAGCCTCACCTTCTCAGAGAAATTATGTTCCAAGTAAAACAGTGCTTCTCACTGCTGAAGGGCACTAGTAGTACATCCCAAATTATCACTGTGACCTCTTTGGGAGACTTTTGGCCACCTTGCTTTTATTGGAGGGGAAACAAAAATTTAAATTGCATTTAAAATTATATAGCTAAACACAGTTGCTGAAATTGGAAGCCATTAAGAAGTTCTGAAAACTTTTCTACAGATCATGACTTTAGGTACTCTTGACATTTTGATTTTGCCTTTCAGACTCACTCAGAATAGCACCTGTTTAGAAAAAGGATCTTCCTGATATCAGGAGAAGCATTCACAAAAGAATTACAAAAGAATTGCATAAGGAACAACCCTATTTTGTTGACACCATAAAGATTTAGTAATTATTTATTTCCAGTCTTTTAAAAGTCTTACAGTGTTCAGTATTCTGAGCCAAGTCTTTCATTTTATTTTCAGTAAAACACACCTGACACATAATTACCAAAGCTTTCCTGCTTCTCTTGTATTGATAACATCTGCATGTTCCTCATTTTAGGGAAGTGCTTAACACCATCTAACATAAATGCTCACCAGATCACAAACCAATTGATAATAAAATGGGACTTGCCTGCAACTCCTACACAATATGAGTTGAGATACAGAGAGGTACTCACAGAAGCCATTCAGTGGAAGCTGGTAAGTATTTCCAGATGCCAATTACTTGAGAACAAGTGGTGACTTACCATCAGCTCAGCAGTACATAGCACGTATGGCAGGATGTAAACAGGATGCTACTGAAGAGCACAAAAACGTGGATAGCAAGAAACCATAGCATGCAATTTGTAGGCAAATTTCACAAAGGTCTCTTAGTTTTGTTCCGACAGACTCTGAGGTGTCTGAGAGAGAAAAATTAATAGTTTTATATAGAAAAAGCAAGAACACTATGTTAGCTGGTTCATTAACCAGTCAATGAGACACAACCATCAACAGTGGAAAAGCTGAAGATCCACAGAGAGTATCAGAAATGAGATACAATCCCAAGTCCTGATTATACTTTAAGTGATGGGCCATATTACTTTCTTTGCTGGTATCATTAACTTTTCAACCTGATTAGAGACCAGGTTGCTGTGATATTTTTCTTCAGAATGCCAGCAAGAATCAAAGCTAAGTGATAATTTTTCAGCATATAGGTCTAATTCATTTTAAAAACAATGTTTAGACCTACACTACTGCTTACATGTCCTGACTGAACAGAGTTAGATCATGAAAAAGGAAGTATAATCCTGAAAATATGAAAAGAAATTGGCTAAAATGTGTAGTAATTCTTCTTTTAGGATGGAGACCACTACCTTCTGCTGTCAGAATAATGGTCCTTGACTGAGAAAACAGTTAATATAAGATTATGTTTTATCGCTGCCACATATATTAAACATCATTTGTTTTTAGGTGCCCACAGAAAGCAATGCTGTCAACATCACTGTTTCCAATTTAAATGCTACGTCTTCATACATTGTTCAGCTCAGATGCATAGCCAAGGATGGTCTTCAATGTGTTTGCATTTGGAGTAGAGAGATTTTGGTCCCTCATAGTAAGTGAAAGATAGTTTCATGGGAATAAGCATGTGTATAAAAGCCTTTTCCAGTTTTATATCATATGAAATAGCATTGTCAGATGCTAGTGAAAATATGAAGATCAAACTGATTTATATGAGTGCATGTCTCATCTTCTCCCATGTTTACCAGAGCTCATGAACAAGCCAAGAATATCATATAATGCAACTACAGAAATCTCTCCAGGCAGACGAAGTGTTCTTCTTAAGTGGGAGGTAATGTAACTCTTTGAGTCTGGGTACCTTCTGTTCATCCATGCTATTCATTCATTAATTTATATGGAGAAAAAAA
>VXAA01004770.1:31031-43652 GCA_013399115.1 Anseranas semipalmata | reverse complement strand
AAAAAAAAAAAAAGACTTTCTCACTGTATTGAGACTACAATGTACAAGGAAAAGGCATTGAATATTGAACTTGTGTTTCAGGATTCAATAGTGAACTTGTGTTTCAGGATTCACTGAATTTGTATGGTGGTGTGTCAGGTGCTAGAAACTAACAAGCAAAAACTACACCAATTTATAAACCATTCAAATTTAAATTTTTACTTAAAATTATTAAAACAGCAATCTGTAGGCTCAAATAATTGATTAGTATAAACATTCTTTCCAGCTAACACTAAAAATTGGTGTGCCTCAGGCTTGCCTTAGAGTTGTGCTTTCCTTGAAAGATAAGCCTTAGCATATTCAAGTGACATACCTTGTGTTTGATGTGTTCCTAAGGAGCATCCATATTCTCAAGACAGACCAAAACATTTCAGAAAAGCATTTAGTAAGTCTACTAATTCAGAAGTGCAAATACATTATAATCAGGAGAGAAAAGTTGTTCCGGCTTATGAGAATAACATCTAGCTGCATGTTTCCCATAACAATATTTAAAATTCTGTCTACAAGTCAGAGGCTTCCCCCCTTCTGTAGCGGGTGTCATTACCAGCTGACTGACTGCAGTTAATCACCCAGTTGAACCAGCTGTTCAGTTCTCTTGGCAAGAAATGGGTAATTGATAGTCTTGAATTCAAATTTAAGGGACCCACAGGCAATTTTGTTGGTCAAGGTGTTACTGCAGGTTTTCACATGGAAGCTAATTCTATGCAGATGCTGAAAGAAAGAACATCTCCAAACTCCCAGAAGCCTGCCATAGGGAATGTCTGAAACAGAAAGGACAGAGACTGGCAGAGTTTTGAAATATCAAGAAAATCTGGAAAGTTTTGTAATTACCCCTTGTGGTTTTTTTAAGGGAAAGAAAAGACAGCAAAGGAAGTAGACACCTCCTCTTCTGATTGGGATGAGATATCCCTCCTTTCCCTTTAACTGCTGAGAAGAAGGCAAAGCTGCAAAGTAAATGATTCACTTTGCAATAAAGAAGTAGATTGTACATTCCAATTTAAATGTTAAGAGAAGAAAGCATTCTCCATCACAGTGCTTTATGTTAAAAAATAAGTACACTAAAGAGAGGATCAAGACTAGGGCCTTCTTTCAGGATAACTCTTGTACTAATCTAGTATACTAAATAAGATTCAAGTCCAGATGGCTTCAGCCAACATTGAAGGGGCAGAGGGAAGGAGTACACTCAATGATTAACATGTTAAAGGGAGANAAAAAAAAAAAAAAAGGGCTCTGCTGCCATACTTGTTTAAGCCAATCTGAAACAAACAAACAAACAAAACAGCTTTAAAATGTTAGAGACTAGCCATAGCTGCTCTGCTTTTGTTAACGTTCAGTGTGTAAGCTCCACAGAGCCTGGAACAAAAGGCACAAGATGGATGGCTTCTGCTCTAAACATCCCACCAGGCAGTACATATTGCTTTCATAGCTGGAAATAACATAAGACCTCCTGCTGCACTGTGCAAGATCGGGCAGTGCTTGCCTTTTACAGCCTCATGTTGTTAATTTAAGAAAGCTAAGTTCTGCTGGTTTCATCTGCAATAGACCTCATTGCAATTAAATACTTCTCATTAATTTTCAAATTCCTAATTATGAGGGGTATATGTTCCAGTGAAGCATAGAGAATGTTATGGCTGCTTCACCTATGCTCTTACTAGTTGGATACACATAACTAAGATCCCAATTAAGCAAAACACTTAATCCTATGCTTGAATACTCTCAATTTAAGAATGCTGTTAATATTAAGAAAATACTTTACTTCATTGATTCCTGATAGCCTAATTGAAATATTATTATTTTATCCCCATCATTAAATGTGACATTTTGTTTATACAACTCCATTGCTCTTGATTTTCTGCACGGGACATAATAACACTTAGAAAATAATAATCCTTTTCCTCTTTCTAGGTAACACAAAGTGAGAACATCCTTGGATACTATATTGATGTTGAAAGAATACCCAACAGTTGCAGGGATTCAAAAAATCGCATCATTCTAAAGGACAGAAATGTTTTTCTAAATCTCTCTATGGCTTATTATAGGGTTAATATTTCTGCCTACAATAAAGCAGGAGAATCTCCACAAACCATCTACATTGTCCCAGATTTCTCTGCAACAGGTACTAACCTTATCATTTATTCATTAAAGTGGTGAAGAAGTTTTATGAGCAATCTCTAGACAAATTTTTGACAGCCTTTGGGATAGGCATAAGCATTCTCTTGAATATTCATTAGGCTGATATTTTTTCATAGTGACAGTCAGTATTGTTACTTAAGAAAGGATTTTGATATAAATTAACTAACAGACCAAGCAATTTAACATTCCTTGTACCGCTTCTTGTTTTCTCAAGTTATTTCTCTAACTATGTGTTAGATTTATCCATTAGAAAGGCTTATGATGTGTACTCAAAGTTAAGTGGATGCCAACAGTTTAAAGAAAGTTCTCAGAATTACGTGCAAATGTAAGTTTTTTGAGTTAAGCAACTAGTAAGAGACATGCTACTTTCCCTGTTTCGGTTTTATCCTACTGCCACACAGAAGGAAGAATAGGTATGATGTATACATCCTATTCCAATGAAGATGTAAGCTTTCTGATGTCTAAATACACATTTTTTTCATTTCAACAATAAAACTATATAACAAAGATTTTATTATAATATAAGATAGTTTCTTTTGTATAGTCAAGAGGTATAGTTATTGCAATAAGAAGAACATATCTTTCCTAGGGTTGACAAAGGGAAGACAGTTGATGTAATCTCTTGGATTCCAGAAAAGCTTTCAATACTGTTTCTCACAGTATCCTTCTGGACAAAATGTCCAGCATACAGCTAGACAAATACAAAGTACGATCAGTAAACAGTTAGCTGATGGGCTGGGCTCAAAGGGTTGTAGGAAATGGGGTTACATCAGGCTGGCAGCCAGTCACTAGCGGGTTTCCCCAGGGCTCTATTTAAGGGCCAGTTTGCTTTAATGTTTTCATAAATAACCTGGATGCGGGACTTGAAGGTGTACTGAGTAAATCTGAGGACAACACTAAATTGGGAGGAGCTGTTGACTCCCTTGAGGGTAGAAAGGCCTTACAGAGAGATCTTGATGAAGTTTAACAAGAGCAAGTGCCAGATTCTGCACCTGGAATGGGGCAACCCTGACTACGTACAGACTATGTCTGTACAGACTGGGGGACAAGAGGCAGGAGAGCAGCCCCACAGAAAGGCATCTGGGGGTTCTGGTTGACAGCAAATTGAACATGAGCCAGCAGTGTGCCCTGGCAGCCAGGAGGGCCAACCGTATCCTGGGGTGCAACAAGCGCAGCACTGCTAGCCGGTCGAGGGAGGTGATTGTCCTGCTCTGCTCTGTGCTGGTGTGGCCTCACCTCGAGTGCTGTGTGTGGTTTTGGGCACCACAGTATAAGAAGGACATAAAACTATTAGAGAGTGTCCAAAGGAGGGCTATCCAAAGGAGGATGGTGAATGGCCTAGAGGGCAAGACGTATGAGGAGCAGCTGAGGTCCCTTGGTTTGTTCAGCCCAGAGAAGAGGAGACTGAGGGGAGGCCTCATGGCGGCCTGCAGCTTCCTCACGAGGGGAGCGGAGGGGCAGGCGCTGAGCTCTGCTCTCTGGTGACAGCGACAGGACCCGAGGAAACGGCATGGAGCTGTGACAGGGGAGGGTCAGGCTGGGTGTTAGGAAAAGGTTCTTCACCGAGAGGGTGGTCGGGCACTGGGACAGGCTCCCCAGGGCAGTGGTCACAGCACCGAGCCTGTCGGAGTTCAAGAAATGTTTGGACAACGCTCTCAGCCACGTGGTTAGATTTTTGGGTGGTCCTGCACAGACCCAGGAGTTGGACTTAACAATCCTTGTGTGTTCCTTCCAACTCAGGATAGTCTATGATTAAGACTTTTTTTAAAAATCAAGCTACAGAATGCACAAATAAACAAGGGTGCAAGTTCCAGACAGCTGCAAATAATTAGAAAATTCTGGAAAACTAACACACTCCCCTCATTCTGTTCTCCTTTGCCCTGCAAAGGCTTAACAATTTATTTATTTTTTCCTTACATTTGACAGCTTTAGCTCTCTTCTGATGCAATACATACTCTCACCTCAAGCCATCTTTCATCTGACAGATACTTGTTTACTACATCTCTGCCTGTTCTTCACAGCTCTCTCCAGATATCTGTTTTAGATTTGGTTTTCCTTACAGGCAGGTTCTCTATACCTATGATGAATTACTGGGAAGACACTTGCATTAAATTTGTTCCCAAGATAAATTCATTCTCTGCATGCACTATTCTTCCTTGGCTACCACAGACATTTTCTTTAATTCTGCTTTATTATATTGGTTTTCAGATAGGAGATTAAATGGAGAATTTTGTCTGTCTGCCACAAGATTCACCGCTTACACCACACAACAGGTTGTTTCTCTTCCCCATTCGTTTCACTCAGAAGGTCTTCCCTAGTTTGATAATCTGTCTTAGAAAACATCAAAACATTTAAGGCTTTTTGTATTTTCTGGAAGAATATAAAATATGAAATTACATAGCTACAATCTATAATTTGTCCCTTCTTCTCCCCCAGGTAAAAGCTATCTCACAGTTGCTCTATGTATAGCCGTTAATAGTTAATAGCAGTTAATTAGCAGTTAATAGTTAATATAGCAATGTCAGGCTTCCTCTTCCTGAGGCATGGAACATCCATTTCCCCTTTTCCAATTGTAAAAAATTACAGGTCATGAACAGCAATTAATACTGGAATTCCCAGAGACCATTGCAAAGTACCAGGTGCTACATTTTCTTTATTGATATAAAAGTGTAAACATTACTATATACAGATCATCTTCATGATAACTACTTAACGAAGAACACTGAAATGAATCAGAGCAAAAGAGAAAAAAAGAGTGAGGGGGGGAGGGACAGACTGCTTTTCTGTTCATTTTTCTCTAACGGTACATTTGTTCACAGACTTGCCTGGCCAAATCAGTGTTAAACCCCAGGGAACTAATGCAGTTGTCACCTGGACTCCAGAATACAGTCCAAAATGTTTTGTGGTTGACTGGGGCACTGGTAAAGAGGATATGCGCATGAAAATAGTAACTACAGCCACTGGAAATTTCACACTAGGTAACGGCAACAACCACATCTCCTGATGGAGGCACCATTTCATTTACTGGTTATTTTTGGTTGGGGAGGGAAGAATTTTCATCCTGTTTTTAAGAACAAACTGAGGATCCAGGTAAACGTACCTTGTGTCTTTATCCAGCACTGAGACAACATCTACTTTTAAGAAACAACAAAGTAGATAAAAGAGAGAGTCCTCAGTAGGATTCCTCTGGTCACAGCTGGGCAAGAAATGCAGCTAAGCTGCTGTTGCTGGTAAGTGGTCTCTCCTTCCCCAGTTTCCAGATAGACCTATACACTACATACTGGCTAACACTGTGGTATGAGAACAAAAAAAGTTTCCCTAGCCCCTTGGTAAACTTAACTTCAAATATAAACTGCTCTGTTACAGACTTTCCCCTAGATTATTTTTCATCCCCACAAATGTGCTTGTCAAAGCACGAGTTCTCAACTCCAGTACTCTGCTTACCAAGCTCAGCATGAAGATCTGCAGGCAGAGGTCAGTTTAAAGGACAGTCATCCAAGATCTTGATTAAAATCACACTGGTGACTGTTGCAAAGACCATTCAGAACTGTCTTTTATGTACAACAGATAACATTTAACTTCAGTTTTATGTTAATAAATGCAATGTTTTCCCTGGTCCTCCTGCAACATCTGCACCATGTTCCATCTAGTTGTTTTGTTTGCTTTTAAAAATACTAGTTGTGGGGGAAATATCTGTCCTTGAATTAAGATGTCTACAGCCATTTTAGTTCCCTACATTTTATTCAGCAGCTCAATCCTTCCGGAGGGGGATTATAAGTAAGTATGGCATCTTTTAAAAGCAAACAAGTGTTACATCTTGTTCTGCTTTTGAAATAGTTTTAATAAAGGGTTTAGAGGCAATGAGAAATGATGCACATATTTTGTACTTTGTGTAAAGCACTGTAAATTTGTACTATGGTTTGAGGACCAGAAAGTAAGACCTATATAGGAAAGCTATAAGGTTTTTGTCCCTCCTCCCCTTCTTTCTCATTTATAACTTCTCAGTAAAACCTGATGTACGTTTATTTGTTTTCCAGACAATTTTCAGCCACATAAGTTGTACAAAATAATTGTACATGCATCTGATGTGTGTCAGTGTGAAAGTTTCACAAGACATGAAAAGACTTTTGGAGTGACCCACTTTTACTCAGTTGAAGGAGGTATTCCTCCCTTTTATATAACCTCATCCTTATATTTCTTTTTATTTCCTATCTGCAGAAAAAAAAAAAAAAAAAAGTCCTACACAATGTTTCTTTTCCAGGTGACTTAACAGCATTCTCCAGTTAGCATTGCCTTTGGTCTAGCAGTTATGCACTGGCAGTGAATGACCTGAATGCTGTTCCTTACTGACAAGTCCATAGAAATGTTATTATTACACATGACAATACCAAAATAACAGAAAGAGGGTCCCTGAGTTACTACTCCTTGTAGCCCAAGTTTAACTGTGGCCAAAGTCAGATTTTCCAATTCAAATGCAATGATGTCTTCTATTGCAAGTTGAAATGAATACAGCTGTGACTGCTGGAGTAAAAGTGTTTTTCAGCCGCAATTTCTACCTAATTTGACATTGCTTAAGATTAAGTTGTTTTACTCTCTGGGATTTCTCTTTTCTCTTCCACCCTTTATGTTATATTTATGGCAACTAGATTCAGGCAAGCAGCTCTCTAGGCAGCAGCTGGATTTCAGTCTTGTATGCCTATTGCACAAGTACTAATGCAGAACTTAAATTATTTTCTGAATTTTAAGTTCCTAGGATAGGTCCCACCAATGTGACAATTCTGAATATCACAAAGCATTCTGCACTTGTGAAGTGGACTGAAATAGCTGCTGAAGACTGTTTGGGCTTTCTCCGGGGGTACAGAATCAGCTACATAGATTCATCGAAGAAAAAGCAGCTGGGTAAGTCTCCCTTGCTCAGAACATAGCACGAGCTTGGAACCATGACAAAAAAGTTTCTTACAGAGCCATTAACTGCTTTCACAGTGCACTACTGAATAAGATGCATTAACTTTGCACATATTGACTTTCAAATAAAATTAAAGACGTGTTATGGAAGACAAATAGGACCCAACACCTAGGACCCGACAAAAGAGAAATGCAAGGGTTCTACGATTCATGTTGGCATATGCCTTTACAGGATCATAAAAAGTAACAAAAGCTTCAGGTATGCAGCCCTGGGTCCCCTGTGCAGCCCTGGGTCCCCTGAAGTTAGCAGGGGGATTGACAGTGTCTTCAGGGAGCTCTATTCCACCCCAGGTACCTATCAGAAAGTGGAGGAGTGTCCAGGACTGAGCTTCATTTTTTTCCTCTCTACTTATCAGTCAATAAAACAGTGACACAACAACAGATTGCCATGTTTTCCAGACAGGTAGAATAATTTTACTGGAGAATTTCCGGAAACCTGTAGGTTACAGCACCATCTCTACTTCTGTGAAGATCTCAAATTCTCAGTAGCAAACTTGAAAAATAATTTCTGCCACGTTAAAGGTATTCTACTGCACTGGTTGGTTACATAACTCTAACTAGATGAAAAGTCACTGCACCATCTGAAAAGAAGGGTTGAGCTAAAAGGCCTAAAATGCAGATAAAGCAGAATACACAGCCCTTTTTCAGTACAAAAAACAAAGTAATAGCACTGATAGTGATCAAGGTGAATAACTACTGATTACTGTAGTGAGGATAAAGCAAAGGTCTAGTCTTGCAAATATTATTCAGTCACTATTTAACGCAGTTCAGATGCTTTTCTCTTTCCATGGTGGTCAAAGACAGGACTTAACACACACATTTGTTCTACTGTTGTGAAAACCTGTCCTTATTTCAACTGTTACAGCCAGGAGAATTCATGATAACCACTGTTCATTACATCAGGTGTATTTCCTGTCATATATTATACACAGTCTACTGCACTTATCACCTAAGCATCCTGGTGTGTAAGAAACTCATGTTTTTTATACCCGGAATCAGGTGTATATTTTGGAGAAATCTTATAACCACCCAAAGAAAATCTGCATAGTGTAGCTTCCTCCAGATGTGGATCAGGGCATAGAAATTCTGCCTTTTCTACAGTCAGCTGCACTGACATAGACTCAGCCAACAGAGTTCATCTAATTGCCTCACACCCTAACCCCTCTTGTTTTTTCAGCTGCTAGTGTCAACTCTTCTACCACAAGTTACCGTCTCACAGGACTTAAGGGAAAGACCATCTACCGTGTGCAGATTTCAGGATTCACTAATGCTGGAGAAGGACAGCCAACTTTTTCACAACCTTTCAGTACTCTAAAATACGGTACTGTGGAAGCTTTATGCTACTGTGTTGTCCATCATCAATCTTGGCTTTATACATCATTATATAAAACATTTTTCTCTAGCCCTTCTCTTTTCCCTGCTTTTCAAGGAATAACCGGACTTATTACCCAATCCTTGGCTTACTGATAGCAAAACCAAAATTGTTCCTTTGTTACAGATGAACTATGTATCACATAACTCTGCCTATATTTCTTTACCTAACGTCCAGAGAAGACTTAGCTAGAGTTCCTCATCTCTGAAACATTTTCAGACCTTTTTATGTTAGCTATATTCACATATCTTTATTTACTGCTGACTCCCATCACAGATTTCAGCAGTTTAAATATTCTGTCTGTGACTGGTTAAGTTCAGTAGTCTTTGTTCTTGGCAAAATCCTGGGCAATTGCATAGAGCTGGTTTCCGGTTAGACCGTTGAGCCATTAACAGTAAGAACATCGCTCTTTCAATTGATCCTACTGTGGGTGACTGTTGATCAAATCTTTTGTTTTCTAATAACTAAAGTACTTTTTATGTAACAGGTTCTATTGTTCACTGGCAAGAGTTTGCCCATTTCAAAGGTGTCCAGATAGGCTAAGGTTAATACAGTTATGTTAATGAAGTCTCATATTCTATATTCATACGGGGTTATCTAAAACACGGACTCCCAAATATTTTTAAACACATTATCAATTAGACAATCTAACACTGCAGTAGACCCTTGTTTGTTTTGACCACAGCTTCATCCAAGTGAAGCTTTCTACAAGAGAAATTAAAACAGTAACAAAAAAGCAGACAAAGATGGTATTGGACACAGGAAGAGTAATCTGTGATATTCAGAGACAGAACAAATTTTTTCTCCCCATGACAGCATCTTTGATTTTATACTTCCTTCTATTAATACAAAGAACTGAAGAGTCAAAAGTGTGATGCAGAAAGAAGCTGGGAATAAATTAAAAACCTTCTTTGAAATCAACATTTTTTCCCCACAGAAATCCTTTCTCTTGACAACACAATAAACCAAAGTGTTTCCAGGGGAGCTTATCTGCAGTACTTCTATTCCATACATGCTATTGAACATATATTGAGATAGGATTTTCAGAGTTAATTTAATGCAACATTTTTTAAATTCAATTAATTATAGTGAATTTAAAGATTACACTTGCTATTTCCACTTCTCCCCAGTATTTCACAGGTTACTTAATCCTTTAGAAGAATCTCTGGTTTCTTGGTCATAAAAGTCTTTTTCAGCAACAAAGCAATTTGCAACTTTTCAAATACCCTTTTGAGCAAAATTAAGTAGCTGCTTTAAAAAAAAATAAATAAATAAAAGAAAAAGCAAGCAGCCTTTTTACAAATATGGTTTGTCAGTATCATCAACACACTCATACACTGACCACGCTTTCCTGATGCTATTTTGAAACTTTTGATTTAACTACCTGTAAAGAGCACCACAGCTCAGACCACTCTTCATCACAGACTGCTTTGGTTCCTGTGTTAGTAATACTGTTCTCACTGCCTGTCTTTTAAGCATTTTATCTCCTTCTTGGGGTGAGTGGGGGAGAGATCTATAGCAGGTGTTAACAAGTTAACATAAGCAATAGTAGATGTAGGTTCACAGTGAAGACTGACAAATGGCTGGCTGAGTTAATGTTTCAAATACACATGACCTACTAAATATACAATCTATGTTACTATTAGCATGACCATGTGGGATTTGACAACAACAACAAAAAATCCTGAAACGTTAACTTTCAACTTCAATCAAATAGTTTCCTAGAAAGTCAGACGTGCAGCAGAGGCCTGACCCATTAAACAAGCCAGAGCTCACTTACATAGCATGGGGAGTAGGCATACTTCTTTTATTATACAGTGTTTATCTTTGAATGGTGTATTTAAGAGCTCAGCATGTATCGAGATATCTTAAAAACAGGAAGCCTCAGTCTGAGAAATCCTAAATTTTGTTTAAACTAAATTTCAGTTACAGGAATCCCAGAGCATGTGTTAAATTTGACCTATGTTTGAAATATTTCTCTAGCAGAGGCAATACAGCCTCTCTATACTTGATACCATAAGTCTGACTCAATCTTTCTGTTGTTTCCCATCAGATAAAGGAGAATTTGAAGGTTTTATGACTGGCCTTTGCTTCAGCCTGATATTTGTACTGCTTTTTGCACCTGTGACTTGTTCTCTGGTGCTTAAAAGGTAAGAAGTGAATATTGATTGAAGCTGTTAGCAGCACCTCCCTTAGTTTTTTTTTTTTTTCCTCTCTACTTAAACCCCATAAAAAAAAAAAAAAAGGGTTTTTTTTTTTTTTTTCATTAAAAGCAACTCAATTCAAAAGCACAAGACAAAAAGGCCACCCTACTCATTTACAAACCAGTAACAAGCTGATTAAAATACTTTGTCAAAAATCTATAATCTTTTACTTTTGATAGAGTCACATGACTACTTCCTGTCTCAAACACCCTTGAAAAGAGTGAGGATCATTTCCCCCAGTAGAAAGTAGGCCATATATAAGAAAACGAGTGCATTTTTTTATTTTGCTCTTTCATTCCCAACTGATGATCGTGTATTTTCTATTGAAATCCAAAAATAAATTCCACCAGCATACAAAAATTGATGTTGCCAACTAAGCAGTTTCCTGCAAGCCCATTTAGATGTTAAGTGTACAAATTATGCGTGTAAGCACATAATGAGAAGGATGAGTAGGAAGAAGAGAGAATAACAAGGATGCCCGCAAGATATGGATGAGAGAAGAGGTCCTTTTCCCCTCAAATTAATCTGAGGTGCAATATTAGGGGCATGCACTGACACTGAAAGAAAAATGGCTCACATAGCAACTGGTTCTAATGCTCATTTTCTGATAAACCTAGTTGCATACAACCATTCATATCACTATTATGATATCCTAGAATGCTACCTGCCTTTTTTCTCCCTTTAAGCACCAGCCTCAGATGCTGAATGTGAAGCTGTTAAGAATGGACTAACCAGCCATACAAAAAAAATCTTCATAGGATCAGCAAAGAGATCAGATAACTCTACAGCCTCAGGCTTCGCCCTAGGCTTCACCTAAACAGAGACTCAGTTTCTGACATCTAATAAAGTCTATATTTGGCTCTAAGACCAGACAACACTGAAGTCAGTGCAGAGGCAGGATGATGGCCTAGATAACCTCATGCAGCCTCTTGCAGATGTGCTGCTTTTTTTTCTTTCCTATGGATATGAGTCATTGCCCAAAGGTCCCATGGTGCAACTCTGACAGCAGCTGCTGGCAGGGAGAGGCTCATCTGGAAAATGCTGAGAGATGGTCTCCAGCACCGCAGGGTGGCAGGAGTGATGGGCACACTGCCATCATGGCCTGTCCCCTCAGAAAGGGGCAGGGAGGTCAAAGCACCTTGCCTCAGCCTGATTAGTGCTGAGAGAGCCAGCTGAGCCCTGCTCCGGCCTCCACCATGGCTGCCCAGCACCACTCTTTTCCAGACACACTCCTTCACAAGCAGCCCTTGCTTCGTGCCACTGGTGTGGGAGATGAAAGGCAGCTTCTCCTCCCCCGAGCTCTCAGCAGCAGCACAGGGGGAGCGGCCCCAGGGCCTCCTCTGCGCGCACCCAGTGGTGGTGATAGCCACAGGAGGCTGGAGAGCCTAGCAGCGTGCTGAGAGTTTTGTTGTTTCTGAGCCCCTGGGTTCCAGGAAAGAGCTGGAAAGAAAGGGCTTTGACCAGAGGGTCGTGAACAAGCAGCCAGCTGAAACCAATTAAGGTCTCTTCCAACCTAAAGGATTCTGTGATTCTGTGATTTGAACAGCTCCACTCTGACCCCTGCTGTACCTTACAACACCCCTTCTGGAAGGCTGAAGCTCTGAAACAAACATGGTGGATTTAGATTTTGCAGCAGTTTGGAGTGAATTATCCCTTCATCTACTGCTATGGCAGAAATAGCTTAGTAAAGATATGTTTAGGTTTGTGTCAGATGAAATGGTGAGATGCTGTAATCAGCTCCCAGAAAGGGCCAAACTCAGACTGTGAGGGAAGAGCAGGAGCCACGTCACCCTCCCCATTCCGGCATGCAGGTCCCAGGGACAGCCTCCTTCAGCTCAGTAGCATCACTGCATGGAAGCTAGAAACAGCAAAAGATGCTTTTTTTTTCTTTCTTTCTTTCTTTTTTTT
>VXAA01004770.1:0-31011 GCA_013399115.1 Anseranas semipalmata | reverse complement strand
TTTTTTGAGGAAAGGTAAACTTCTATTCAGAGAGAAGAAAATGTTTCCTAAAACAAGCTTCATCCTACATGTCCTCAAGAAAGATGGAGGTTTTGTGAAAATGATAGTGAATTAGCAATATGTGATGATAAAAGTACAGAAAGACACATTACCAGCTCCTATCATGAATCCCTCACCCTTAAGCAAAGATGCTAAACTTCACTAATTCAGCAGTTCAATCAAGCTTGACCTTCAATTTTTAATTGACATTGTGCTTAATAATCATTGTAGAACATCTTGTTTCGATGGTCATGAAAATACTAATAAGATGTAGGTATGAATGGCAGTTAATTTAAATGCATATGAAAGGCAAGTCAATTAACCTGACAATAAACTTAGCGTATTTCTTTACAGGTTGAAAATATCATGCTGGCCCAGTGTACCAAATCCAAGAAACAGCAGTGCAATCCAAGATATGGCAAGTCCTATTCTAATGGTGTGAAAAAATGCACAAGGGAGATCTTTCTGACTTATAACACTAGTTATTGTTCTTTTCACACTTCATCCTAATAAATGTCTAATTTAACTGTTGGGAAGCTAGGGTAACATTAGAAATACAGGACCCGGGGTGGGGAGGAAGGGGTTGTTGTTTAGACAGAGACTGTATACGCCTTTTAGTTTAATAAAGGTTCTCAGACTTTTTTTGAAAACATTATAAAGCATACTTAAAGGTATAGTTGTTAAAAGAACAAGAAAATGTTGAATGGGGGTAGTTGAAGTCTAAAGGGAGAAGTTCAGTTCTCATATCCAGTCACTTTTCAACAACTGATCGGGTCCTGCGCCTGGGGCACAACAACCCCAGGCAGAGCTACAGGCTGGGGGATGAGTGGCTGGAAAGCTGCCTGGCAGAGAAGGACCTGGGTGTGCTGGTTGATAGTCGTCTGAATATGAGCCAGCAGTGTGCTCAGGTGGCCAAGAAGGCCAACCGCATCCTGGCTTGTATCAGGAACAGTGTACTCGGCTCTGGTGAGGCCGCACCTCGAGTACTGTGTTCAGTTTTGGGCCCCTCACTACAAGAAGGACATGGAGGTGCTCGAGAGAGTCCAGAGAAGGGCAACAAAGCTGGTGAGGGGTCTGGAGAACAAGTCTTACGAGGTACGGCTGAGGGAGCTGGGATTGTTCAGCCTGGAGAAGAGGAGGCTCAGGGGTGACCTTATCGCTCTCTACAGGTACCTTAAAGGAGGCTGTAGTGAGGTAGGGATTGGTCTCTTCTCCCACGTGCCTGGTGACAGGATGAGGGGGAATGGGCTAAAGTTGCGTCAGGGGAGGTTTAGGTTGAATATTAGGAAAAACTTCTTTACCGAAAGGGTAGTTAGGCATTGGAATGGGCTGCCCAGGGATGTGGTTGAGTCACCATCCCTGGAGGTCTTTAAAAGACGTTTAGATGTTGAGCTTAGAGATATGGTTTAGTGTGGGCCTTGTTAGAGTTAGGTCAGAGGTTGGACTAGGTGATCTTGGAGGTCTCTTCCAACCTGAACGATTCTGTGATTCTGTGAACTGGAACTGATTATTGAGCACAAGTTGTTCAAAATTGAGAGTAAGTAACACATTGTGGCCTAATTCCACAAAAGTGTCACAGGAGGTAATGTATATGGTGTTTTCTGGAATCCAGCCTTCACCCTTCAGTCTCTACGTGCTTCTGGAGCAATCCAGTGGCTCTGGTTTGTCAGCTGGTAGCTGTCTGAGGAGGCATCTACTAGTCAAGAGGCACCATAGTTCAGCAGTATGCTTAAGCCTTGCCCTCCCCACAGATTTCCCCTGTGTTTTGGTAAGGCTACCTGAATTTCAGGACTGACAAAGTGCCTGGATATTAGCTGGAACCCCTGCTATTCACTTTTGCCTGTTAGTAATTTAAGAAGATACTGACAGGCTGCTGGTAATCAAAAGGTTAAATGAAGATCAGCATTGCTTCCTTCCTTTGTATAACAAAAAAATCTGAAATCTGCCCTTTATTGTTTTTCATATTTAATTGTGTAGAAACAGTCTGCTTTCTAGTAGGAGCTGCAATCACTCTCATACACATTAGTGAGACTGCAGACAAAGTGAGGGCATAGTGCTGTGCTGTGGCTGAAGAGGAGTAGATTATATGGGGCCTCAGTTGTAATTTGAGGAGGTGAGCCTAAGACAGCAGGAGTCAAGAAGATTCATGTATGCGTGCAAAGGCTGGCACAGAGTATGCTTTGGTATTATAACTACTCAGGATATCACAGGTAGGAACAGGCCCTTGTCCTGCTTTGTCAGCCCATGTTGGTCCTGGGAGATGGAAAGTCTACAACTGATGCTGCTTCTTCTTTACCCATGAGTAAAGAAGGCAGAAGCTCACATAGAGCTTATTTTAGATTTGTTAGGTATGGCATTAGGGCTGCTGTTCATAATAAACATGATAGCAAAGGTATATATCACACAGGTCTTTATTAAAAACAAGGAAAATGCTGACCATGCAGAGGGGGTCTGCTCATTGCATTACAAGTGCCAGTTAGAAAAAAATACTGATATTTTTTGAAGGATTGCTGAGACTTCAAAGAACAGTGCACGCATTTGCCAGGTCAGAACAGAAATTATAGGACGAAAGTAAATAAAAAATACATCCCTATTTATTTCTTGCAAACAAACTATAACAGTTTAAACAAATTTAGGGCAACTGAGGAGGAAAAAACAACAGCAAAGGCTAATAATGTCAGAGAACATACCAAGCTGGCTATAATTTTTAAAATATTATAGCAAGAGTGGGAAAACCCAGAAAAACAATATAAGTGGAAAATAAAGATACTTGGCATTACAAATGGTTCTCCATTTAATCATCCAAAATTTGCAAAAACTTGTAACCCAAGATATATTTAGATCACAACATGGCATTAAGATGAATAACAAACTGTGTGCAGAGGCTTACACCAAAAGCTGGTTTGGCTGCTGTTCAAGCTGCTGCCTTTATGTAGTAGCACATTGGTTAAACTTGTTGAAAGCTGTGAGTCTCAGATGTCATCTTGAAGCCTACATTTTGTCAGCACTGCATTTTCTCCCTAGCACACAGAAAAGCAAGAAAAACTTTGCTTAAATACTAAAGGAGAGGAGAAGATGGTCCTCTGAATTAAGGAACTAAATATTCTCACTCATTTATAAAACCAATGTAGGGGAGATAAAATGTATTAGTTAGCTGTATTATACAGGCATGACCAGGGTATCTCCTAGCTTTATTCTTCTGACATTTATTTCAGTAAATAGCCAATTGCACTTTGCGAAGATATTATATTGAAATTATACTTTCTCCTTGTTTTGCCTTGCAGACTAATTGGAAACCCATTTCAAGGTCACTGCTTCAGGCCCTGCCAGACAATGATACTACCAGCCTTTATGTCATAGAGCATGAGGCAAAGGTTCCCTTGAAGCTAGAGCACTTTACGGATGGCGTAGAAGTCAGCAAGCATGACACCTGTCAGTCAGAAGAACCTAGCAATAACATAGACATAAATATAAGACACAAAGAAATTCCTGAAAAAACAGCTGCAAGTGAAAAAGAAGGAATCATTTCCATTACAGTACCACTCTTGAGCGACTACACCAGCATGGAGTTCAGCCAGAAAGCCCTGATGAGTCTAACAGTGAAGCTGCCTGCAAGAGCCGCTCATCCTAGCCTGGAAATGGAACTAAGCAGCAAGCCAGCACCAACTGAGCATCAGGTTTTGTTTGGTCCCCAAGACTACCTCAAACAAAGCCAGGTAGTATTTTTGCCATCTGTACCAACTTTGATGGGACAAGTCAATTTGAACTGAGGAATCTGCCTACTTCTCCTTATCAAAAGTTCAGGTTCCAAAACCTCTGATCCTTGAATGGAGGCATTAGGACAGCGAGCTTGTGACAATGGTTATGCTCTACTTCAATAAGCTTCCTTGATGAAATAGATTGACTACATAATTACATTAACTATTTCACCATGGTCATACTGTGGAAACTCCCACTGTCTTCACATAGGCAAGGTTTTCAGGGAACTGTATGAAAACCTTTCCAGTAAGGTGCATCTCCTTGCTAATTCCTTAGTCTGAGAGCACTCAAGAAGCCATTTCAAAACTTCTGCTCTAAAAACGGTGTTGTTCTAGTAGTCATCGGAAGAGTTCACTAATGAGCATGACCAGTAAAAGATCTGATTTTCAGGTCTGTTTAGCTCTTTAGTAAAAATTCTGCCAAAAATGCCTACCATGCCAAAGAGGCTCTCCAGTTGGTCAAAGCTGGCTTAATAAAACTGTGAGAAGCCTTGAATTTAGGAATGGAAAATGATGCTTATCCACCTATGTAAAGAACTTAATCTTAGATTAATAGTGCTGTTTAAGTGAGGATGATAATAAGTGTCATCATTATTACTGGAGTTTTACTTGCATTAAATTAAGGCTATTTCTTCCTATGTGCATCTTTAAAGACATAAGAAATCTACTCATGTTCTGTTGTGAGATGTAGTTGCACATAAAATTTCACCTTGTATGCAGTAATGAAATCTGTAGAACAGACTTCAAGAGCTGTATAGATAGTTCAGTTAGTCATCCACCAAAGTTTGCATAAAGAAGGCGTCATTGAAATATAGGGGCTATAAGGGTCTCCTCTGTATGGTCTCTATGTGACTGCATCATGTATCTCCACAATGCAGCAGGTCTGAACTGGTTTTCCAGCTTACAACAGCTTCTCACCCATGAACTCTGTAGGCATTAATGGTTTGCAGTTATTGTAGAAGACCCAGTTTATTACTGTCTAGTCTAGTTTATGGAGCATTTTATTAAGATTATTTTGTGGAGAAAGAAGTTGATCAACTCTACCCTAAGCATCAGATGGTCCCAAGACCAGTATCTTTTAAAATTCTCTTATTATAAGTGAAGGGTGGTTCACATTCACACAAATATTTCAAGGCATATTAGGCAGTATGAGTTATAGAATAGCCATGTTTGCAAAAAGCTCAGAAAAACTGCAAATCCTCCACTTGACTAGTTCAGTGAGGCCCATAGCAAGACTTGTTTAATTCACGGCTTTCATCTCTCTACATATCTATTAGGACTGGCAGTAACCAACCTGTATTTCACTGTGAGTTTTGCATTGTTCTTTCTTAGCACATAAAAGGCATTGTTATGTCACAAAGCAATGTACCTGTTACCAACCACCCTTACTACTCCTGCTTATTCAATGGATGGATAACAGGAGCACTCCCCAGACCACCACAAAGGTTTGAATAATCATCTTTTAAATGTCTTTCATCATTTGTTTAATGTTGATCAGATGACTTCGCCTAATTTGAATTTAGAACACATCTGATCCTGCTTTTAGCAGAGCTGTTGGTACTTGTGATTTCTAGTAGCGGGGCTGAAATGAACAACTGTTATGGACAATAAAATCCTCCAATCGTGTACAATCATTTGTCATGCAGTCACTTGAACACAGCCTAATTTGTCCATTTCCCAAATCTAAGAAATTTTCATGCTCCTTACCTACAACGTTTCTTTCATTTCTGGTCAGAGCAACTTATTTTCCTGGTGCAGTTGATACCTTCAATAACTCATTTATCCCTGTAAATGTTGAATTCATTCTTTCTTACTCTGTTCCTACTAAAACAGTACATATTCTTATATGATGTAGAATGTATAAGGTAAGTAAATAGAATCAAACTAATGACTTGTGAGCAGTTTCAGTATATGAAGTGGACTTTATATGTGAAACTCAAAAGACAGTTTGGGCTTTTGACCCACTGAGTATTGCCCCAGTGATATTAGCCATCAACTGACCTCTTGCTGAAGAAAATCTGTTCATCAGGGTAGGAGACTTTCATTAGAAGTACACATGGACCTATTTGCCTCTAATATAAGTGATGGGTGTATTACACTTTCAGTTGTAAAGCTCACAGTATATGTAATTCTTTATTGATCTTAGAGCAATACCACACCCAATACTTATATTATGACTGTAAATTGTACATTTGGAAGAATGAAAGATACATGAAAAATCCTGGTATGGAGATTAGTTATGAACAAATAACTTACTCCATCATGATGTATCCTTTGAAAGCAAAGAATGAACCTTGTATGTGGAGAGAAATTGAAAAGCATACTTGCTAAATAGTCCTATCCAGTCAAAAGGGACATAGACTAGGAGACATGGAGTGTTGAGGTCTTCAGATTAGGGGCAATTTGTTTAAAAATGTGTGTGTGTATACAGATGTACATTGACTGCTGAAGGCTGCCTCTACTAATACATGTGCAAGATATTTCATTTTATGGGGTATACTACGGTTCAAGTGGTTTCAAGTCACCTTCTTAGCTTCAGTATTGTCAATTGTACTAAGGATGAAATTGCAAATACAGAGGATCATAAATGCCAAGGCGTTTTGAATATTTCCTTTTTTTTTTTTTAGGCAGCATATAGTAATACCTCCAGATGACTACTGTTAGCATTAGTGAGAATTCAGACATATGAAAGTTTAGACACATGACTGTAGGCTGGAGGCACATAAGCATAGTGTTTCACAGCATGGGGTAATATACTGCAGGGTTACAGTGTTTTAGCATTTCATATTTACAGAGAAATGAATGTAATATACAGTCTCTAATATGGCCTCTGTTTAAAAAACATGCAGCATCACAGTATGGGACAACAACAAAGAATGAGGTAAAATTGGTGAACACTGAAAGGAAGTGAATTCGCATAACAAATGGTAACATCTGGCTGTGTGTCACCATTTAAAAGGGCAAGATATGCACAGAGCCTAGATAAGGTCTATGGCTGAATAATCACCTTAGTTGCTGGCAGCATAGTGCATGATGCCAGAGAAAGACCTAGACAAAGGTGCTAAACCTGTTCCATGACAGAATTGCTTCCATACCTACATTCCTGAAAATAAATTCTTCTCAATAAACACATTTCTAAAGTGTATCTAATAACACACACTAAGAAGCTAGGTAGGTAACCCAGAAACAGAGATTTGTGGATGCCAAGTCATGGCACATTACTGAGTCAGCTCTGATGCCAAAAGGAGTAGTTATGGTAGTGAGTAAATTAGCACCAGCAAAGAGCAAAGGTAGTAAATATCTGTGTTGTTTTTTTTTTTTTTCCTGGTAGCAAGATAGATCTTTTTTTTCTTGCATACTTTAATACAGACACGGAGATACATTTTTCATACTTTTTTATGTTTAAGGTGAGACTACAGTGCAGTAACTAGACAGCACTTAAAATAATTACAGTGTTTCAGATACAAGAAATACAGCTACTTGGCCTGGAACTGTAGATTGCAGAGCCTTTTTCCCTCTGTATTAACTATCAGATTGAATAATAAGAACCAAAGAATATCTATAAATCCCCTAAAAACTTAAGCCTTTAGAAGTATTTTGACAACCTTAAAAGCCACCCTACAGCACAATGGCATCGGCACTTGAAGATAGTCCTTCTGAAAGCAAAATACAGGAGAAACCTATCAATCTGAGTCAACCCCAGATTGTAACAAAATTGCTACAAAAACTGTAAAATAATGAACCATTTAATTAAAGCTCTCTACTTAGAAGATACTTGTCTCAGAGCTTCCCGATCTGTGTTGTAGGCTGTTGGTTTGCTTTTTTTTCCCTCTCTCTTGACGACTTATTTTTTTCTTCTTGAAGAACTGTGTTTCTACTGCCTGAACTACGTTAACTGTATTTTAGTTACCGTGTTGATGAGCTCCACATGAGAGTAGGTTATAAAACTCTGGACTGTCTACATCAGTGACTTCTGAACATGGCTTGCAGAAGATTGCCATGAAGACAATTTACTCCATGCTTATCAGGAGAATAATTTCATCCCTGTAACTATTTTATTTCTGCAGCAGAAGCATCAGTTTGACTGATAGAACTGAAAACAACCTGCTGTGCTAGAAACTCATCCATATGACCCATCCTCAGAGACCCCTTCAGCATTCCCTCTCACAAAGCCTTCCTTGCTTGGGCCAGGGCAGAAACTTTACAGAAGGAAATTAACTGAGGAAGTAATCTGGATTTGTTGAAGTGGTAAACACAGGCATGACAAAGAAAAATCTTATGAAAGAATAGGCACAGCAATAGCCAGTACAGGCCAGGGAACTTGTGATGAAACTGGTTCAAGTCTTTACTGGAGACACTGGGGTCTAGGTAGGCTGGAGGATAGTAGGTACACGACTTTACCTGAAGAACTGCAGGCTGCAGCCTGTTTTTCACAGGTGGTTAGAATGGAAATGAATAGCAGAATCATAAGGCTCTTATGAGTATTTCCTGGCCTTTCCCAAACAGTAATTGCTACTGTTGAACTTTGCTCATAGTGATTCAAGCCAAGGTACACAGCTAACAGCAACATTCACTTTTTCCTGTGAGTGGCCACTAAATAACTACTCTGGCATTCATTTAAAGTGAATGGTTGATGGAAATTGCCAGAATTATGATTCTCTTGTGCTATGATACCTGCAGCTGTGTGTTTGGTGGGCCACCACATTGAAAGGCTAAAATAGATAGCCTAAGTTTGTCATAAATTGAAGAGTGATTTCAGCCTTGGAGGAGTAGGGTTTTGACAAACATCAGGTAATTTAATGTTTTAGAACTCAGAAAGCTTTGAGAAGAAATCCAAGATTATATGTCACTGAGGAGACACCACAAATGGACAATCTGCCACACTTTTGAAATCTCCTGTTCTTCTGGACACATGATGATTACCAAAAATAACACTTTTCACAGACAACTGCAGCGGGAAGCAAGCCACCAGTAGCTCAAAGAGCTGTCTTGTGAGACTACAGTTGTGCTAGAAACAGTACCTGGAAACACTCCTGCCACCCAAACTTCACAGTCTGTACTACTGATTTGGAGGAGTGTGGGGCCAAGTCGGTTCTCCTAAAAAATTTCCAATCATCTATCTGAAAGTTAGCAGAAGAAAGACTGTTTCCACCAGGCAGTTTGCATGCAGACACCCCTTTTGGAAGGTAAGAGGATTAAGTAATAGAGACACAAGCAGTTCTATGCCACTGGCACACGTAACTTGCTAGAAAAACAGTAGTCCCTACATATTAGCACTAAGTTTGTATTGTAGCAGGAACAAGTGAAGGCCGGGAAGGTCTGTTGAAGAGTTTCATCTCAGTTGGGTGTGCAAACACCAGTTCTATTCATTGGAAGATGATGAGCTGAATGCAGCAGGATACAACATAAGACCAGACTAGGTCATCTCAAATAAACAGTGTAACAGAACAGGCTTCAACTGGCAAGAGACGTATGAGAACACCTGGATTGGTTTGGTTTGGTTTGGTTTGGTTTGGTTTGGTTTGGCTTGTAGTAGGCTTGTAACAAAGTCTCCAGCACACTGTATAACTAAATTTGCAGTATTTCAAATGTTGTCTGAATAGTTACTGTGATAGCTCAAAAGGCGGTGTTATAGCATTGGATTTTATACAGCAGTGAACCATACCATAACTTCTTGAAGAATATGTTCTTCCTACACTATCACACTTTTATTTTTTGAAATTTCAGTACAGACTCTGGCTTCAACATTTCTGTTTCAACACTGTAATTCCCTCCAAAAAAACTTAAGGAGATTGAACCCTTCCTGGAGATTTCTCTCTCAGGACTTGGAACCAGCACATGTTTGCAGCAACAAAGGACAGCATTTTCAAAATAAAGTATTGCTATAGCCAATCCCTGACTGCAATTTGCAAAGCCTTGGTATACACAGAATCATATTAAAAAATTAAAGGTTCCTGTTTATTGATTCAAAGTATTGTGATGGAAAGGGCGTATCGTCAACAGTAGCCCAGTTATCTGAAAGTAATTCCAGAAGGATGGCAGTGGTCTATCATGTTCAAAGTTCAAATTACGGTGGCAAAGCCAAGATTCTGTAAAAACCCCAAATCAGTATCCTGCCTAAGCAGCCATTTAACAGCAGGGTCTCACTGCAAACCACTTTTATTCCTCTGTCTCACATTGCAACTAACCCACTTCCACAGATGCAGTGCTCTTCAACCAGTATAGCCATTAATCCTTCATGATTTACACATCTGATCTCCCACTCTATCTCAAACTTATCTCCATTCATAGTTCCCAGTACACAAATCACACCTTGTCCTATTCCCAAGGAAAAAAAGAAAAAAATTAACCCTCTTTTAATACAAAAAGGAATGAGGAGACTGAGTCAGACACAGTTCTTCAAAGGGGAAAAACAAAGAACAAACAATAAAATAAAATAAAAATAAATAAATAAAATAAAATGAAATACCCCTCCCCAAATAAACATTGATGTGGCGTCCAATCAGCTAAGCATTAAGCATCAGCAACAGTTTACGTGGTACAAATAATCATGTTGTTATAGCCAGAGACGACTGATCACTAATGTTAGGCATTTTACAACTCAAGCATACCGTTATCACTTTTACCACTTTGCACTATTCTAAACTTGTGAGAGGCAGGGGAGAGGAATGCTGCTTGACTGCTTTTATGCAGCTCTCGAGAACTATTATCTAGAAGGTTGCTATGGCCTCAGAAATAATTTTTGCCTTTATGGTCTTTGTGGATCTCTATTCAGCTCTCTTGTAAAAAGCATAAAGGCAAAAATTCTTACCTTATTGGCAAAGGATGACACAGATGCCCCAAAGTAAGATCACTTCAAAAGGGATATATTACTCCTTCCAATTGCAATTATGAACTACTATTGGACACATCTGATAGAACAGAAAGATCTTAAATAAAAGCAGGATTTCTATGTTTTATTATCATCTGCTGAATTACCACATTCCTTGCAACTATAAATTACCAAGTAAAAATGATCAAAGGGAATCTGATTTATTAGAATGAATTAACATGCAATACGTAGTCCTTTTCATCTAGGTGTAAAAGCAGATTAAATGCCCATTTCTAGTACATTCAATGCAATGCAATGACCTAGGTCTACCACTCTTTTCCACCAAAGATTCTAAAGCGTGCTTTCAACTAAATTCAGCATTGCAACACCTTGGTTGGACAAAGCAATTATCGTAAGTCCTGTTAGAAGAGTGAAGAAAGTATTTCAGTGACTTACTACGTATTCCATACTATCCATATTCTTCTCCCACGTGTCCGGTGATAGGACGAGGGGGAATGGGCTAAAGTTGCACCAGGGGAGGTTTAGGTTGGATATTAGGAAAAACTTCTTTACTGAAAGGGTTGTGAGGCATTGGAACAGGCTGCCCAGGGAAGTGGTTGAGTCACCATCCCTGGAGGTATTCAAAAGATGTTTAGATGTAGAACTTAGTGACATGCTTTAGTGGAGGACTTAGTAGTGTTAGGTTATAGGTTGGACTAGGTGATCTTGGAGGTCTTTTCCAACCTAAATGGTTCTGTGATTCTGTGATCTGAAAAATAGCACTATAAAGCAGTCTCCTGCTCTCCCAGGCTGACACCATAAATGGACAGCTGTCGTCTTTCCATTCTCTTTGGAGATTAAGCAACAGAACAAACATACCAAAACTCTAAAGACTTTTAACTGATCGAAGGATCTCCTTGCTGATACAAATGATGTTTGGCCAAATCAAATAATGCTTTACAATTATCATAATAAATATCCAATCAACATCTTTTGTAGAGGTTGGCCCCTCTCCTCTGCATCCCAACAAATTCTTTAATAACAAATCTACCCCAAATCTCTTCTGTCAAGAATGCATACCAAAATAAAAATAATTTAAAAAGTCTATTTTTCCCTGATTAATATATACGTTCTCATAACATCTCTCTATTTATTCTGTGTTATGTTTCAGTCAAAAACATGGGTCAATTTGCTTCTGGTGTCCAGGCTGACCTGTAACATAGATTAATACAATTTACAGCATGGTATCTACTCCTAGATTCTTAGTCCAGACTAAACTAGGCAGGATGGCGGGGTTGCATGTGAGTTGAACACTTATGAGGGAAACAACAAACTAGTAGAAAGACAAGATTTTCACAGCTTAGAGGGCTTATTAAATGAGTCTTGGTAAAATAATAAAGAGTATCTCTTTAAAATTGAACAAAGTAGAGGAGCAATTATAGAAAATGCTAGCATAATGAAATTATTGTAATCATTATAGTAATGATTATACCTTCAGCGTCCACATTTCATGTGAACCAATACATTTGCTTTGAACTTCTAAAACCAGTAATCTGAATCGACCCTTTAAAATATTACTTTAATTGAAGTTTTTCTTTAGACTCTATCTTTAAAAAGAAATGAATGATTTTTTCTAGAGAGAAAAAGAGAAAGATAAACACAGTCATTCCTGTGTCTGAAGGTGAAACAGGACACTTAATGAAAGGCTAGTACTCACATTCATGTCTGCCGGTTTTCTTAAAAAAGTAGGCAAAATAAGCCATGTACACACAAAAGTTTGATTTTAAAAGACATCCTTTTTCAACTTTCAATCACCTCCTCTAAAAATAATTTCTTTTTTATTTCTATATTCTGCTTCAGTGAGTAATTATTTAAGAAAATTATGAAGTATATAAATAGGCAATATATAATTTTGAACCATTGCTAAGATGGCTCAGTATCTTTCTCAGATCTCTCTTTTTACCTGCTTTCACATTCAGAAGAGAAACATGGTGAAGTGCAGTTACCACATCACAGATGTGTCGACTAAATCATCTGATCAGTAGGAGTTGAACCTGCCAGAAGATTCTTTTCAAACATGGCAGCTCTCAAAACCACAGGTTAAGATGCCTATTGACCAAGTAAACGTCTAGTGTGTTGAGAAGCACATCTCAAATCTTCACACCTTAATGACTGATCTGTTTATTTAGATTCTTACAAATTATACAAAGTGATAGAGAAGCTAAATCACTTAAAAGTGAATTTTAATATGAAAATATCCACGACAATAACTTGACATGTACTGTTAATGTTAAAAAATTCTGCATGAACCCCTGATTCTACTTAAATACAAGGAATTTACTCTTCTATACAGACGTTTATTAACCTACTTTTTAAAAATGACAAACTCTGCTTGCTGGAATGATGGCAGTTTTCTCTGGAGAAGAAAACGCCCTGCTCAGCTAAAGGGGGGATGCAGGAGGTGTTCAAAAAGCCTCTTCTGTAACTGAAGAATGACACATTCGAGTACTTAACCCCTTACCACCATTCTTGTAATATCCTTGCCAATTTTAATCCAACAAAGAACTCAACTCTCTGGGTGAAGAGATTAAAAAAAAAAAAAGAAGGAGAAGGAGAAGGAGAAGGAGAAGGAGAAGGAGAAGGAGAAGGAGAAGGAGAAGGAGAAGGAGAAGGAGAAGGAGAAGGAGAAGGAGACCAAGCAAAAGACAGAATTGCTCCACACCCATTTGCTGCTTATCTTCTGAATTTAATGGAAGTGAGCTTATAACACCAAAAAAACTTCGGGACATTGTTTATTTACAAAAAAAAAAAAAAAAGGACATTTATTTACTTGTACCATTTCATAATTGCTTCATTAACACAAAAATATATTCTACCAACCTAGAACAAGTTTGGATATACATTTATTAACTAAAAAGGCTTCCTTTATTACTAGAAATATCTCATTCAGAGAAGGTGCAAAAATATTTTTTGCTGCTGTAGTGCATAGGATCCCCAGGTATATCTGAGCCTAGGTTGTGATAGGTGCTGTGTAAAACAAATTAATCATGGCTCCTGTATCAGTGTGAAAAACACCAGAAATAATCTACTGATAAGCTACATGAACTGTGCAAGTCAAATTACTCTCTCGATTTCCAGAGCAGATCACTTATTCCTTTGATCAAATTATTATTAAAATTATGTATTTATGAAGTACCAATTTCTACGTAGACCATACTTTACCATAATTGTAGCAGTAGTTTAAAATCTTTGCACTAAAAGTTTTAGAAATCTGCTAGTTTCCCATCAACAAACATCTTTAACATCCCCTACACTCCCACCCCCATATCACTGGCATTTAACTATCAAAGAACACAAGGACAAAAAGTAATTTGTATAATTGTACTGTGAATAAAAACAGATCTGATAAGCAGATCTGACTGTTATATCAATGCATTAACCTTCTTAATAGTACAAAACTAAAACATACTCTAGTCGTTAGATGAAAACATGACCTTATCCTTTAGGAACTGTCACATATTTGTTACCTAGTGCATCAACTAGGTGTATCTGCATCATAACAGCTACTTATCTGTTCACAACAACAAGGACTGAGTGAAAGGAAGATGAAATGACTCTTTTTCTACAGCTGATAACAATCTTTCAGATTAAAAAAGACAGGTAACCTTCTCAATGTGAGAAGAAAAACATCATTAACATGGTTAGAATAGAACATACTTTGTACACCAATTTTAATTCTTGCATCAAATTTGGCACTAGGTTATCTTATAATAAAAAAATACAGCGAATCCAAATAAAGTGTAAACTGAAGCTCTCCAGAAGAAAATATATAAACAGCTAAAACCTAACTTTTGCTGTCAGTGTTCTGCTGTATTAAGCTCAAAAATCATACAATTGCCATGACAATTTTTCTTATGCCCTCTTGGATAATAAGAGTACACGGTTTCAGAAAACATCATGAAAACTGGAATTCACAGAACTTCTCAACAGTCTTATTCACTCAAAGAGTACAGAATTGAAGCATTAGAGAAGTGTCCTCAAACTATGGGGAAAGTAGCTGCCTCCACATATTATCAGACAAGTTTCTTAAGCTGTTTTATACTTAAGAGACTGCAGAGGAAAATCCGTATTAATGTGCTCAGATCCTGTGATGGGGCTTATCTACAAATGAAGCATTCTTGAATTTTAAATAAAAATACATACATACGGAGACATTTTCAAGAAGTTTAAAATTAAACAACTGAATTTATCTTACATTAGGAAAAAAAAATCCTTATTAAACAATACTTTTAGTTTTCAATATTATTTTAATTACACTTTTCACCATATAAAAATAAATTTAACATACATGCTGAAAATTGTTTTTCTGTTTAGATATTAGCAAACAAAATTAAGTTTTAGATTCTCTTTAGGTAATAACACTAACAATATCTACAAATTTCAACTGTCCACACTCTATTCTTTGGTGAGAAAACTAGATCTCTCTGAACTAAGCACCTACAGATTTACATTATTTTAGACACTTAGCATTTGTGTCACTATGTCCAGTTCTCACTTCTAAAAATCTGACAACAGCAAAGGCAATAATTCATTGATATAAAACTATAAGCATCACCAAGTGGCAAGCTGGACCCATAATATGCCCCAATTTGCAATACTCCATTGTGCAGAAATCATTTATTTAGAAGTTCTTTACTATTATAATTCCATTTTCAGACTAACTGAACTCAAGATTAATCGTCTTTTATTTTTTCCTTTAAGTGAATAGTTTGCAAAATTAAAATGCATGAGCCGTAATCTTGTTTCATTACAAACTAACAAAAAGACAGTGATGCAGAGATGCTTCAGATCAAAGAGAACACATATCACTATGGCACTACTGCTTTCAATGGTTATACATGTTAATGAAAAAAAAAGTAACTGAAAACAGTAATAAGGGCATGTATGCAGTATATATGAATTTGTATTATACAAAGCAGTCTCTACTTTTTGACTCGTTTAAACCAAAAGACAATTACAGAAATCCCTAAATCCAATAACTATTACAAAATATCAGTACAAGCCAAAGGCAACACAGAGAAGCTACCATGCAACAAACAGATTTGCAGAGTTCAAAATTAATTTCAGGTATTGCCTTACACATAACTAAGCTGGAAAATACTAGCAAACAAGTTGCAAGTAATGCAGAGCATGTAACAGAATTTACCTTCTTAGCAGCAAGTAAACGCACTCAAATGGTCAGCTCATTTCAGAAACCAGGCAGTGTGTAGGTTGCTGATGTTAGCCAGCTGACTAATTTAAAGCTAGTTCAGATACCTCCATCTGAAATTGCAATCAAAAAAATTAGCAGGTGACTAATGGGTAGGCAGAACCCATGTCTCACAGATTTCTCAGGCTTTCTTTAGATGTTTCTAGTTTCCAAATGAAATGCCTCCCTTGCCCAATTCTAATTCCAAAATCCAAGAAACAAGGTTCTTTACACATATTATTATTAATATTTGCAAACAAAATTTCAGCCCCCACACCTGTGTAAATCTATTGATTTGATGTAACTGACAGCCACCTCTGTTTTGAGGTTGGGATACTGTTTCATCTGTGAACAGTTGTCTTCTGCTACCTTCCCCTTTTAAAATCCAGACAAAAATCCTATCTGTTATCCAGAAATAGTTGGAAATAACTGTGGTCACAAATGGAAGCTTCTGCATATGTGTTTTAAATGTTCTTAGCAAAATGGCACCATATTGTCACTTTTCTGAGCAATTATGAGTCATATTCTCAAACAAAGGCCAAGTCAAATGAAATTATACTTAAAACAAAATAGCTATCATGAACTACGCTGTCCTCACAACCTTCATTAAGTGCAAAAACAAACAACCTGACATGGCAGCTCAGCATGCAAACTTGTTACAATGAAGGCAATAGACTTCCAGTGGAAGATGGGACACCTTTAATTGGTTATGCACACAAACACAGCAGAGCAAGCAGGAACTTCATTACTGTGCTACACTACTAGTTTAAAAAATGATCTGCCCTCTGCGGAGACGGGTGTTTTGCAGAACCTTAGTTCTCCAATGGTGGCTTTTTACAAATAAGGGAACCGTAAAACAGATAATACAAATAGATACAACTATCCTCACAGATCTCACAGTATTTACAAAGCAAAACCTGAAAATATAGAATTTATAAGAAAATACAGTTTGGGGGTGAGGAGGAAATGTGTATATTTGGTGTATTTTCCTTTTTTTTTTCATTCTTAAACTTTTCTAAGGGGACCATTAATTCACATACAATATAACATAATATGCTGCATACGGACTTTCACATGTTAGAAATTAGCTAGTAAGGCTGCCATCCTTAACTGTGAATTTTCAAAGGCATTTTTCTTAGCTAACTGTGCATAAACCTTTACATGTTCTGTAACTGCTATATAACAGAGCTATGCAATTTCAGGGTAACAAAACTCAGGAAATCACACTAGGATCAACTGAAACATGATATACTGTGAGAATTCTGATTTCTCCCACAGAAGGAGAAACTTAGCTTTTCAAAGATACTATAAATAATACATGTATATTGTACCTTGTATCCACATTTTAAAACAAAAGAAGCTGTCTGAATGAGACCAGATGATCAACTAAAAATATTACTTTAATAAGTATGTAACAGGAGAAACTTCCCTCTAAAATACTTAATTTTATTAGTGAAATGGTACCAAAGATAACAAGTATACAAACAATCTCTTTGCTCTATGCTACTTACACATCATAAATAAGACAGCTGTTGTTGCAAGACACAATCCTTCACAGTCTTTCTATGAGCATACAGATTTGTCATTCTTGTATCAGAATAAGCTGTTTACCAGCCAACAGCATGTGGCTTAAACATCACAAAAATGACTCTCTATACTTTACATGGTAAAGCATTTTCTATAGTCTTAAATGTACACAGTGGCAAGAACAGTAAATCCTATCAAAAATGAAGAGTGATTAAGCAGCTTCACAATCAAACTGGGTTTCATTACCTCAGGAATTGGGCAAATTTTTTATCCCCTGTAATATGCTTTTTTTTTTTTTTAATATAAGAATTAACTGTGCAAAGGAAAAGAAAAGCAAATTGAAAGCAAATCACTAATATGCTATCTCTTTTTTTTAACTGAAAGAAACTCTTTCCATGAGGTAAGGCAATTAAGTAATTTGATTGTAATAAGTTGTATTAAAAATAATCTACCTGATTTTAGGTATAAGTAAGTTTATAAGTATGACTCTTACAAAATCTCACAATGATGAAACCGATTATATTAGTTCAGAGAGCACAAACCATGTTTTTACTTGACAAAAATATCTGCTTTGTCATTATCTTCCTATATGCTTTCTCCCCAAAGAATGAAAAAAGAATCTCTGCCATATAATTTGTGTGTAAATTAGAACATTTTCTCCCAAGTTATTTGTCCCCCCAGCTTTGCATACAATTCCTTTTATATCATCCAACAGATATCAGAGAAAATGATGGAGAGGTAACAATTAAGGCCATCCAAATGTAATTAAATATCTCAAGGGCTGCCTTTGATGCAGGTGATCAGAAAATGCTTTGTATTCAGCTACTACATTTGTACAGTGGTGGTCCCCAAAATGCATCTTTGCTTTCACCTATATCTTTTCTAAAAATAAAAATAAATGTAAAAATGGAGGCTTAGTATTTAAAGAAGTGAATTAAACATCTGTTCTGACAAATCACTTGCATTCTTGTCTACAGTATGGTGGTGGCAAAACAGCAATAGAGATGATGTAAAATTTAGCTGAAAATGAGTAATAGCACATATACATTTCTAGAAAATACCACATTTTAAGAAGGCACTAAAGCTTCTGCTTGTGCTCCCATATTTTTTTAAACAAATAAGAAAAAATTTATTTTCATAATGGCACCTGTACTATTTGCAGCTGAACAGACACACTGCAGTACATCTCAAAACAAAGCTGTAAGTTCTGATAATACCATACAGATGTGCTCACTTCTGGAACGACAAAAGAAAACAACAAAACAAAACAACCCCAAAATAACCCAATAAGCTAACCTATTATCATTATACATGGCAATGTTCCTTTTAGGAGCAAAAAAGTAGCATGCACTGTTCAAATACTTTAAAGGAAATATTCAGCTTAGGGATATTAGTAAGAAATTATTTTAAATAATAAAACCCAAGAATCTTGAGCAGTGAGCAAATGAAAAACATACTAGTCAGTGGGCATTTTAACATAAGAACGAAAAAAACTTTTTCTATAGTTGTCTTTTACAACAAAAGGAAGTGTGTATATAATGCACCATTTCCAAGCACATCAAACAGTACACATTGAAGTTTTTGTGGATTTTTTAACCCACAAGGTAAAACAACACAAAAGTCATCAACAAGCAATATTTTAAACAACCTTCAATGCATATCTTCAGCTTTTTTTTTTTTTTTTTTTTTAAGGATAGTACAGGTTTACATTTTTCAGTTTCTACGTATTTGTAACAGCCTATCTCAAAACTTAACATAAATCATTTTACCAGTAAGTACAGCCATCATGGAAACGCATGGATTTTCAGAGATGAATAGTTCTGATGGCATCTGCCTTTTCATGGTATAACTACTTATCCGTGCCCTCTTGCTTTACAGCAAGAAGACAACAAAGCTATCACAAGAACTGGAAGAGCTACTAGTACTATCAACATGTTCAGGTTGATTGCTTTGACATTTTCTTCCTCATTCTGGGAAATAAAAAGCTTTGGATTTCATTCCTTAGTTGAGTCAGAGGTTCATTCTTTGCTTTAAACCTCTTCCAATTTAATTGAGAGGTTATCTTCATTTGGTTGACAGTTCCCATTCTGTTGTAGTTTGACTTCATCTGTCCTCTGTGTATCTGTGTTGTCTACATCCTTGTCAGTTTCTGAATTCTCATCCTCTTTAGTGTAATCGTTGTCCTACCAAAGATAAAATTATTTTACAAAAAGTCATACTCAACATTACAGGACATGACTTCCAACAAACTCTTGGTATTTTGATTGCCTCTATTTTTAAATGCCTATCTTGTGTCAGCAATTTTTAGAATAGATGAGGTGGCTTTTTTTTTTTTTTAAAAAGCTTTCTTTTCAAGTGGCTGAAGTCAGGCATCATAACAAAGTGTCAGCCAAGAAATCGTTGTTGTAAAGTGATCTGTCTTTACCATCAACATCCAGATACAAACAGAACAAACAGTATCATGGAACCTATGAGAAACAGCTCCAGAAGTTAAGACTGTGCCATATTTTCTAAACAAACCAGGATTACAATTTTGTTTCATATATTTTGTCACATAACTAATGTATTTTACATAAGAGAATTACTTAAGCATACAGTGCACACAAGTCACACAAATCTGAAGTTTATAACAGCAGTTGGCAGTTGGCAATCACTAACCACATGAAGTTTAACAAGAGCAAGTGCTGGGTCCTGCACCTGGGAAGGGCAACCCTGACTGTACATACAGGCTGGGGGACGAGACGCTGGAGAGCAGCCCCACAGAAAGGGATCTGGGGGTTCTGGTTGACAGCAAATTGAACATGAGCCAGCAGTGTGCCCTGGCAGCCAGGAGGGCCAACCGTATCCTGGGGTGCAACAAGCGCGGCATTGCTAGCCGGTCGAGGGAAGGGATTGTCCCGCTGTGCTCTGCGCTGGTGTGGCCTCACCTCGAGTGCTGTGTGCAGTTTTGGGCACCACAGTATAAGAAGGACATAAAACTATTAGAGAGCAACCAGGGTGGTGAAAGGTCTAGAGGGCAAGATGCATGAGGAGCGGCTGAGGTCCCTTGGTTTGTTCAGCCCAGAGAAGAGGAGGCTGAGGGGAGGCCTCATGGCGGCCTGCAGCTTCCTCACGAGGGGAGCGCAGGGGCAGGCGCTGATCTCTGCTCTCTGGTGACAGCGACAGGACCCGAGGAAACGGCATGGAGCTGTGACAGGGGAGGGTCAGGCTGGGGGTTAGGAAAAGGTTCTTCACCGAGAGGGTGGTCGGGCACTGGGACAGGCTCCCCAGGGCAGTGGTCACAGCACCGAGCCTGCCGGAGTTCAAGAAGCGTTTGGACAACGCTCTCAGCCACGTGGTTAGATTTTTGGGTGGTCCTGCACAGACCCAGGAGTTGGACTTAACAATCCTTGTGTGTTCCTTCCAACTTGGGATACTCTATTATTTTATGAGCTAAATCATTCTGAATACAACAAATTACTCTTTAAATGCACGCTGCTTTTCAAATTATAAGATTACACAATTTGAAGATTATTCTTTTCTTAATCACACCACCTTCTATTTTGCAAGAGCAAATCCCACACAATCCTCCCCCAAATCTTCAACTTTACTTCATCCACATTCAACATGCAGCCCACGACAAAAGCAACCAGGGAGAGAGAGCATCATTGCAGAGTTACAGTGTTCTAAAAAAAATAAAATAAATATTTTGAATTTGACAGCCAAGCTGTTTTTGAAGCCTACTTCTTAGCTACACAATCAGCCTCCTGCATCCTTATACAGATGCAGTCTGCTAACTCCTAACATATGGCACAGAACAGAAAAGAGAGAGAAACCAAAACAAAGTGTTTTCAAAGCCTATACATACAAGCTCCTACCACTCCAGTAATGTTCAAACACAGAGACTGATCAAATTGGGCTACTGACACCAAGTGGAGAACAACTTCCATGTCTCCTTCTGGCAAAAGGTACACCCAAGTGTTTCAAGTGGCAATAATTTGATAAGGAAAAGAGGGGGAAAATAAGGGAGGAGAAAAAGAAAGAAAAAGAAGGGAGGAAATTCCAATAATATTGGAGCACTTGCAACACTCCATTATTTATCACCTGGTCACAGAGCTTACCTTCAAAGTAGTGGTGGTTTTGTCAGATTTCTCCTTTCCCTCTTTTTCTTTACTACTTTTTTTTTTGGAGGTGGAGCGTTCTCTTTCTCTTCTTTCATTATTTGTATCCCTTTCTCTTTTTTTTTCTTTCTTGTTTCTGTTTAAGAAAATTTTTACTCAAATCAGAATTTGATCCAAAAGCAACCAATGTACTACCAATGCTTACATCAAGGGTATTGTACAGTAAATTGCACAGTACAGTAACTAAGAATGTTGGTGTCGTTGTTTGTTTCGCTTCAGAAATGTTCGGTCATCTTCAAACCATTTAACTGCAAACTACACTCTCATCTGGGGGTTTTCCAAAAAAAAATAAAATAAAATAACAAAAACCCCTTCATAAAGACAAGGGGATTTTTTGATTGAAGATAACTAAAGAATGCATGTGTTCAGAATGCACAGTATTCGCAAAGAGAAAAGCAAATTAAATTGTACCTGAGGAGGGGCTTTTATTATTTGAAGCAAATTTGTATCACTGACAGATGATAGTTTAAAACACTACAAAGCTCGAGTCCATGAAGTTTTCTTGTTTTTTTTTGTTGTTGTTGTTTGTTTTGTTTTGTTTTTTAACTAAAACTGAATCATATTGACCAACAGAAAATATCTGAGATGACTAGTACAAAGTAAATCAATGAAAATACTTCCCAATTTGTTTTCAATATATGTACTGGCATCCACCTTTGAGTGTTGTTTATTGAAAAACACCAACCTTTTCCTTACAAAAGAGAATGATTATTAAAGATGTCCTTGCATTAGGAAAAAAAACAAAAACAAAAACAGAAGAAACAGAAATTGATTTGGTTCCTTTCATAATGATCTCTATGCCACAATTCAATTTGGCAAAATATTATACCATTTACCTCCTTTACTGGTCCATTAACTTTTATGTTTACACCAAACTGACCTTCTTGGAGAAGGAGTTCGTGAAGACTTTCTTTTTGTTGTTTTGGATGTTTTAGGAGACTTGGAGGGACTTCTACTCTTCCTTTTACGCCTTTCTCTGTAGGACCAAGAAATTCAAGATCAGCAAAGAAGACAAATAATAAACTAATGAATGTCATAAGAACAGAAATCTCTTAAAATGAATTGATGCAACAACTAAGTAAATATCCCTGAGTTTAACATTATATATGACCAACAATATCTGAATGGTTCATAGCAAAATAAGTTTTTTATGTTTCAGTTTGGTGGGAGACGGGAGAATGGAAGCAGGAAATAGAAAAAAAAGACTGCGCCCTTTCAGATTTTAGTTTCATGGTTATCCTCACATGCTTGCACTTAAACCTGATAACAATGGAAACACACTGAATTCACTAACACTGTAGAAAATAAGAGTTTCTTCAATCAGGAAAATATTTCAATTGAATGAGGAGCCACATTAAGACAAAAGGCATAACTTGAGCAATATGAACTTCAAAACTTAACATTACAAGCTCAGGATCACTAGGATTTCTGTTCAGCATGACTGAAGTTTAGAAGCAAACAGTGCAAAATGAAGCTCAAGCTGTTGTCAAAATCAATATTATTTTCCTAGCAGTCCATGCTCAACAAACATATTTATCATCCTATAATACACTGAAGAGCTCTTAGTATTTTACAAAACAGCTGTTTTACATAAATGGATTTTGCTTAGGTTTCTACTCTGGATTCTGATTTTGAATAGAACACAACATTTATTAAACGATTGCACATATACTGAGGCACATGTTAAAATAAAGCAAAAAATGAGGAAGTGAAGCTTCACTCAACATAAATGTAAAACCTGTATCTGTCAAAGTAAGAAGATCCTTTCCTATCTCTTCATAGAACAGGAAAAGTAGACAGGAAGAACTATCAAAGAAGAACTGGGAAGATAAAAACAACGAGAGCGCACTCAGATATTGCACAAAAGCTGTACTTATGCATACTAGCTTTTGCAATTCACACCTAATTTCTTCAATGTTTGGAAAGGCCAAGAAATCAACATTTGTTAGATTAATTATAAAAGGATACATTAACATACGCTTTGTGTCCCTACCTGGATTCATACTCTGACAATATCATCTAGCCTGACCTCCTGAAGCTTAACAGGACAAAATGTCATAACTAATTTTGATCAGCAAGCTCTTAAGTTTGATTTGATCTTTGGTAAACAAAAATATAAAGTGGCCTCAAAGTTACGGAGAAAATAACACAATCATCGATCAGTTGTTTACTGATTAACATGCATCTCATTTTGAACATCTTCACATTTATCAGCATCTTTTTTCAAATGAAGATGCTGGAAATTGATTTTTACCCATGGATAAAATGGATTTTTTATTTTATCTTCCCACACACAACTAGTGAGGTACTTAGTTACTCACAAATATGTGTTCAAGCTAGAAACTATTGTTCATGAAATCTGTATTTTCAGTTTCTGCTTTTCAAATTTCTAGTTGAAGAACTACAGCTGTGCTGACAGTATTTGTTTCTGCCTCTATGTTACATTTGTCTGTGCAAAGATTTTTATGTGTTTGTTTCATTAACACTCTTAAGCAATACGAAGCAAAATTTAAGGCCTCTCCAGAAAAAGAAATTTGAAAACTTTGATAGAGATCCCGTGTCTCTTGCCCGCTTAATTACACACAAAACTAACATTGTCGTAAAGGAAAAATCCCACAGGCTCATGACTGGAGGCAACTTCCTGCTGATTTAAATAAAATCATCTATGAGCGACTCCAAGATTTGCCTCAGACTGACATGGGGCCTAGCATTGCTAGCATCTTTTGAGACAGACAGAAGCTTTGGTGCATAGAGATTTCTCAACACTGGTGTCCAAATGGCAGTGTTTGGAAGAACAGTGGCACTGAGAACTAAGTTCCCGGAAAAAGAGGTAGCCTTCAGTCTGTTCATATTCAGTTTGCCCCTACTTAAGGCACAAATCATGCTTTTGACTTTCATGGAATCTGTGCATTGCTAATGCCAGCAGAAATTGGCAGTGGCATACACAGAGTCCCTCTGCCTTCTTTAGGTGAAAAGAAGCACAAATTTCAGGAAAAAAAACTGTCAGACAGTATTCAATGTGTAAGACTGACTGGACTTGATATTACCACCTTAAGGTTGGGTCATTACTGGTTTATGAAGGAGTATGCTTCAGCTGTCAAGTAATCTTCTATTTAGACAAATTCCTTTCCTATCTCCTCTGCTAGCCTGTATATGACTGTCAGAAAAGGAGCCTGATCCTCCTCTTCCTCTGGTCTGTGTCTCTTCCTTCAGCTAGAAATCACAAATAGCCATCTGATTTTTAGAACTTGCATGCTGTTTGTCAGTAAAGCAAGGTCAGTTGCTGCTTAGTCCTTAGAAGACCCTGTATGTTCTATTCCACCTCCACCTCTTGTCCAAAAAGAAGAATAGAAGAGTTATTCATCCTGTATTTCACACTCTTAAGGAAAAGGTTCTGTATCTTCAAAAATAGTGCCAACTCAATGGTACACTCTAAATCCAGGCAGCTGAAATGCCAGGTTGTTGGATAACCTCCTCCTGAATGGCTTGCAACTATATATATTTTAACTAGTCAAAGTCAATCACCAAAGTAAACAGACTCCTCTAAATACAAGCTAACTGGGGCTCAGCAGCCCAACCCACTGTCAATTACTTCTTCAGACAATAACAGAATTATTAAAGTTGGAACAGCTCTCTGGAGCTCACTTAACTCCACCCCCAACCCCACTCAAAACAGGGTCAACTAGAGCAAATTAATCAGGGCCACATCCAGTCAGGTTTTGAATATCTCCAAGGATGGAATGTCCAGAATCTATCTGAGCAACTGGTTCCAGTTTTCCAATAAAACAAACAAACAAAAACCTCTCACAACTTAAACATTAGAAAAAAAAAAGAGTTTATTTCCTGTATTTCAGTATGTGCCCACTTACTCTAGCCCCTTCACTGGACACCACTGAGAAGAATCTGGCTCCATCCTCTTTATATTCTCCCCTCAGACATCTGTATGCATTGATAAGGTGTCCCCTCAGCCTTCTCTTCTCCAGGATAAACAAACCCAGCTCTCTCAGTCTCTCCTTGTATTACTGGTGCTCCAAGCCCTTCATCAGCTTTATGGCCCATCACTGGACTCACTCTAGTTATGTCTGTGTCTCTCTGGTACTGGAGGGTCCAGAACTGGACACAGGATTCCAGACCTAGCATCACCAATGCTGAGGAGAGGGAAAAAATCACCTTTCTGGACTTGCCTTCAACACTCTTCCAAATATTGCTCAGCATACTGCTGGCCTTCTTGACTGCAAGGGTGCATTGTTGGCTCACGCTCCCCTCGATGTCCATCAGGACCCCCAGATCCTTTGATGCCAGCTGGCCTTCAGATCCCATGCTGTACTGGTACATGGAGTTATTCCTGCCCAGGTGCTGGACTCAGCACTGCCCTTTGTTTAACACTCCATGAGATGCCCATCAACCCATTTATCCAGTCTGTTGAGGTTTTTCTGAACGGCAGCACACCCCTCTGGTGTACTACCAGCTCCTCCCAGTTCTGTATTGTCTGCAAACTTGCTGAAGGTGTGCTCTGTCCCACTGTCTAGGCTGTTGATGATCTTCAACAGTAGTGGGCCCAGTTACTACCCCTAATGATAATGCTATATCTGTAGAGAGAATTATGAATCCATATAAAAAACAGCATTATTTCTCTCATCCTCCATCTTCAAAAAGAACATTGTCCTTGTTTAGTATCATATGTATAAAAAACCCCTTCATATCAAAGGAGAGCTTTGTAGTGCAAGTCCATTAGAAGAGATGCATCAAATTGCACTAGAATTCTCTGCCCAAATACACAGCATTTGAGTCTTCCATGATGTATTCTTAAATAACAATATTCCTAAAGGGAAGCACAATTGTAGTACACTAAAGTTCAAATTTTTTGATAACATCCAGCTAACTCTAATTGCTATTTGACATTAGGAACTGGGTCGTCCACTACCACTCTTACATAAACTATACATTGTCAAGATACTGAATCTTTTTTCTATACTTCTCTAATTCAGTACTCCAAAGGTATAGAGGCAGAAAACTACATTTTCAAAGCTGACAGAACTCTCTCTACCCTGTGCAGGTCTTCAAACCATGAAATAATGTTAAAAATGCACTAAAATAGGAATCCACATATACCACAAAGAAGCCACAGTAGTTTGCCCATAAACCTCCAAAACAACATGTAACTACGTAATTGTTGAGATATTCAGAAAGGATTTTTTCCACCAAAGGTCCTGACCTGAAGTTACATACAACACTTTTTTTGCCACAGTTGGTCCAGTTACAGAGCTTACAATCAGTCTCACAACCTCCTTTTCCTGTACTGAATTAATCTAGATATCCACCCCCTTCACCCTCCCTTAGAGGCAAAAACAACACTTAGATTAATCTTTACTGCTTTCCTGTTTACTATCAGCATGGTTAAGGAATGTTACTTCTTCACTTGTACCTGGCCATCTAACCACCTAAAAAACATACCTTTATCTGAGTTATATTCACTTTCTGAACGACTAACCAGCCAAGTGATATGCTTGCTTCCTGCAATCAGCCATCTAGCCAAGAAAATTCATTGCTTGCCATCTCTAAGAGAGCCAATTGGCAAGTGCTACCACCCAAGGGTTTGTAAGCCCAACAAATTGCTCCACAAACACTCTACAGTATTTCAGTAACCAAGGAATTATGTAACAATGACTCAAATTTTCATCAGGACAATGTGTGGACAAACTTTTGGATGGCTGCAATGCAGAGAAATGGCACAAGAAACGGCACAAGAAACATCTACTTACTGTCCTCAAAGACTATATATACTATACAGTTAAGTGAAAGGCAAGCACCAGCAGCTCAACAAGAGACTATGTTCTACCAGGTATGATACAGAGCTCTTTGTAATTCATTTAACTTTACAGGGAAATCTACAAAACAGAAAGAACACAAGTAAAATTACCAAGACCAAGATACTGATAAATAAAAATTAGGATCTATTTTGTTTTGCTGTCAAGACCAAAAAAGCATGAAAAAATTCTAAACAACAAACCTGCTGGAGCTACGAGATCTTCTTGAAGAGCTATAGCTTCTTGGGGGTGTTCTGGATCTCTTCTCTTTCTTCTTTTTATCATCCCTCTCTTTTTCTCTTTCTCGTTCCTTCTCCTTATCCCCATCTTTTTCCTTTTCTTTTTCTCTGTCCTTCTCTTTGTCCCCTCCTTTGTCCTTATCTCCCTCCTTGTCCTTCATCTTCTCTCTGTCCTTCTCTCCATCCTTCTCAGCATCTTCTTTTTCCTTGTTCTGATCTACCTCTTCCCTGTCTTTTTCCTTATCTTTCTCCTTTTCCCTTTCTTTGTCCCTGTCTTTATCCTTGTCCCTGTCTCTATCCCTATCCTTGTCTCTGACTCTCTCTCGATCTTTGTTTCGCTCTTTGTCTTTCTCCCTGTCCTTATCTCTGTTTCTCTCTTTATCTCGCTCTCTTTCCCTTTCTTTGTCTCTGTCCCGGTCTCTTTCCTTCTCCTTGTCTCGGTCTCTCTCTTTCTCCTTTTCTTTGGTCTTTTCTTTTTCCTTGACCTTTTCTTTGTCTCTTTTCTTGTCCCTGTGAAAAGCCAAACACAAATCTATTAATTCATCTTTGAACTTTCTAATAAAAATTACAACTAATTCTTAGCATACATTAAATGCTCAAGAGAAAGTATGTCTCTCTGTTGAAAAATAATTATTATGCAAAATTTTACTTTTCCACCCATGTTTACCACGAGGGGGAGGCTATATAGCTAGGAAAAATTTGAAAACCAAAAAATAAACCCACTTGTGCTCTTCAGAGTGATGTTACTATGCTTTCAGAGAATACGTTTCTTTACCTCATGGTTGTTATTATACATACATAGGTATTCTACATTTCTTCAGGACTGAGACAAACTCTACAATTCCTAAATCCACCAATTTTTACTAAAATTGAGTCCATATAAAATGGAGTGCAGATTAACTAGCCCCATATGAATAATGACATCTGACTGGATAGAATTGTTTATTCTATAGTGTTCTCTCATATCGCTATCCTGGAATTGCTTGGAAATCCAAGACCAGTGAATACAGAGAAACAAAAAATGGGTAAAATCTCACTAAACAAATTCCCTTAAAAGGCAAATGTAAGGTCAAAACTCAATCAAGACAATTTAATTATCTATAATGTAATTAGGAATTTGGAAATTACTGAACTGTAAGAAAATTGGTAGGACATTAAAAATAGAAGCAAGGAAAACAGAACAAGTCATCTTCTATAGGACAGGCAGAATGATACCTGTTCATAAAAAGAAAAACAGTGAGAAAAACTCCAATGGACATTCTAGTCATCAACCCAAATAAAAACTGATTAGGTCACAGCTTTGGCTGAAAGATGACATTTTGGTATAGGATTATTTGTAAGTGTGTGACTCCCAGCCACCTTTCCTAGTGGGCATGCACACGAGCTGCCTCTAGAATATATGAAAATGAACAATTGTTCAGAGAAACAGGAGAAAGCACAATACAAAGAGTTGATTAACAGGCCTTGTCACGTCCACAAGAACCAGACTGATAGAAGTTGCTGTGTCTTTTGGTATTAGTACCTATTCTAAGATTTTGAAAGATTCTCAAAGAGACACACTCAGACCTGAAAGATTCAGACACATTCAGACCTAAGCACAACCCCCACCTTTCTTCATTGGAAGAAGTGTTTGGCTATATTTTTTTCCTCAACTCCTAATGAACAGCAGGCCGTTTCATGCTCTGTGACTTGATGGCTTTGGTACCCATCAGGTTCTGGCGAACACCTCTTTAGATGTCTCACAGGAGGAATCTAAGATCATAAAGGTGAAACAATGCACAATCCCTGCAAAAGCAAGGGATCTCACAATGCCTTAAGAAGCACCTTTCAGTTGTTTATCACAGAGATTTCACTGGACTTGCCCCTTTCAGTAAGTAGATATCTCAAAGAGCTCTATCAGACAAGAGCAATAGAGAGTCAAAAAAATTTTGTCAACCATCAACAAAGCCCAGCTATGCAGCCTACTCCTAACTGTTCCCACCAAGGTCCAGAGATCTATGGTTCTCTTTCCCTCAAAACTTCTCCCCTCAGAAAAAAAAAAAAAAAAAAAAGACAACCTAACTATGAAGCTCCCTTTAAATGAGTCAGGGGCATTACAGATGAGAAAGAAAGAAAATTACCAAGGCTTCTACTCATAAAGCTACTTTCATAGGTACTTTATAAAGGAATTATCACGTTGGAACTTCACAGTTCAATCACAGTTCATTAGACAGATGTAAAAATTACTGGACTAGGTAAAACATAGATTTATTAGATCCTGAAATGTAAATACACCACACTAACAGACACAGCCATTTGTGCCCATGGTAGCGTATGGCCAATATGAAATAGCCAACAGCAAAAACAAAAGCACATGCACAAAAACTTACACATGTTGTCAGAATGCAGAATCAAGTTCAGCCTGAATCCAGCCCTTCTCAGCGGATATAGAATAAACAAGGATTATCCACTTTTCTGTGGGCTGAATAGGCTACAGAGAAAAACATTCCTCTCTGCTGGTTAAAATCTTGCTGGTTAACTAAAGTTATCTATTTTCAGTTAGCTTGCACACGCCATGGCAGTCAGTGTCAGTGCCAGCAGGATCTGCAGCGGAGCAGGGGACTGCAGCATACAACTGGGGGGGTGTCCTGTACTGGGGACACCCCAGGGAAGCGCAGAGACCCACCAGGAGCTGGCAGCTCTGGCGAAAGCGGCTGACAAGACCTGGGCAGGGTCAGGAGCAACGGCAGCCACCCCCACACCTAGAAAAGGCAGCCCCAGGGAGCACTGGAACCAGGGCATGTCGAGGCAGGCTGTGCAGGAGGGCATCTCTTCTAAGGAGGGCCATTCCACTGGCCGAGTGGGTGACTCAGAGTACACATAACCCATCAACCAGGACTGCTCTGTGACCATCTGCACCGGTCAAGGGCACCCTTCCTACCTGACCCTCGAGGCAGGATGGTGGGCACTCTGAGAGCAAACACTGCAGCTCCAGCTGGGGGGACGGCTCCAGCGCTGTCTGTCGCCTCCACGCAGATGGAACTGCTGAAGGGAGGGGCTGCAGTGCAGACCTCAGACTGCAGGAGGTGCCTAGACCTTTCCGCTGGGGCAGGGACTGGCGGCAGATCGGCCTGCAGAAGGTGTGCCCAGGTAGAGGACCTCCTGCAGCAGGTGGCTGAGCTGCAGGAAGCGGCAAAAAGGCTGCGTAACATCAGGGAGGCTGAGAAGGTGTTAGATAGCTGCTTCCAAGCTCAGTCTATAGTGGGCTCAGAGCCCACAGCCAAGCAGTCAAAAATTCCCCATCAGCACACACAAAAGGGATTGATGCCAATAACACAGAGGAACACAGCTGCACAACATTCTCGTCTCTAAATTGAAGAGTCATGGATTTGATAGATGGACCACTCAGCGGATAAGGACTTGCCTGGATGGTTGCATTCAAA
>VXAA01004769.1:377116-399597 GCA_013399115.1 Anseranas semipalmata | reverse complement strand
ACTGTTTTTTGTTGTCTGGTGCAGTACAGTTGGATGAAAAAATGCCATTGCCACTTTCCAGCCAGCTCTGCCCACCCTATTAGCCTGCTCTGTACACCTAACCGGTGGCTCTCGTGCTTCCACAGCATCCCACACATTCTCCCTGCCTTCCTCTCTTAACAACAGCATCAAGCCACTGAGACATTGACAGCCCTCGAGCTCCCACCACACCTCCAGCATTCATCACTCCCTCGCCAAGTTTGCTGCCTTTCCAGAAACATGCACAATGTGTTATCACCAGCTTCCTGGCTCCTCAGCCTGTCCAACACGAACCAGCCAACATTCCATGGCTAGACCAGTCTTCCCATTCCCTCCTTTTTGCTGGTGGTGTCCAAATACTGTGCCTGTAGCCTCCTACCCAAACTCAGAGCACTCAGGGAGGAGGAACCTCTTTTTACTACATTTTACACCAATTATGGTGAAGTCCTGATTTCTGGCTGGAGCCAGCAGGTGCTGCTATGTTCAAACAATAAATAATAACCATTCTTAACCACAACCATTTAAAAATAATCGTGTTTTGGCTCCTGTAACACCTACCTGCTTTTACATTTGAATGCTCTCAATGTAACCCATGTTGGTTTTGCAGTGGTATTTGTTGTTCTGGCTGGTTAAAAACGTTTCTCCTGAACAGGGGGATGCCAATCAATGCAGCTACACCACTAAACAAATACAACTCCCTGTTCCGATCCATAATCTGAAGAGTTATTTCTGTATCCACTTACAGAGGAAAGTCATTTTAAAGAAATACCACGGATAGCAAACACAGGAGCCTTTTCCAATATTACAATTTTCACACATGGATGAGTTTGGGTGATTGTTCTTGGGCCATGACACTGGAGCAAAACAGTCAGCAAGTGAATTTATGTAGTGCTTTCCCTTTATTGCATTTATACGTGGAAAGTGTGTTCATCCAAACAAGCACATCCTCATTGCAGGGTCTGCTCTCTGGCTCCCCTTTGCAGATTATCCCTGTGGCTAACCAAGGAGAAGATAGTGAGGAAGCTTCTTAGAAACAAAAAACAGGTAAAACACACCATTGGTTCAAACAAGCAAGAGGGAGACAGCACTGTCCCGTGACTTCTGGACCTGTGAGGCCATCAGCAGCTGTTGTTTTTTTCCTCCAGGTCTGCTACTGGTCTGCATTGAGACTCCACGCAGGGGTATGTTTGTCACCATCTCTGTCTTCTGGCTCTTGCCAGTTCAGGCAGGAGAAGAGGCACCTGAAGCCCACTGCTTCATAGAGCCCATCACCACTGGGACATTTTTCTGCTCTTTCTAGGTCAACCCCTACAGTACTTTGCTGTCCAGCTAGCCAAAAGTGCTTCAAAAGCTGCTTGGCCACCAAGAAAGGGAAAGTTTCCCCATCTCAGATGTGCTTTATAGTACTGTGGGAGAAGAGCCACATCCCCATGTGTTTGCACATGCATGTCTCCACTTCCTGCTGGCCCCTGCCCCTGGTGAGCCTGGACAGGATGGTCGCTTTTCTGAAAGTGCTCAGAAAGCACTCAGACACATAATTCTGCTTATTGCCATGGAAAGAGCAGAAAGCAGGGGTCTCAGATTTCACCACAAGCCTTGTGTTATTGACAGTTTTAACCACACTAGTCTGCTTGCTATAAAAGGAACAGGTGGCTGATTTTCTCTCAGACCAAAAATGGTTAAAAAATGACAACATTCCCTTTGAAACAGTGTCATTTCATGAAGTGACCAGACCAAAACAGAGCTGAGAGAGAGGTGCAGAAATTGCATTGTCAGTCAGACATGGGAGGACTCAGATTGTCTACCTCCCATGCCACTAGAAAACTGAGTCACCCTCTGTTTAAGGTGGAACATCTGTATAATTTAGTATTATTGTAACAAGAAAAGGTGCTGTGGGAGTGATTCCCAAGGTCTTCTCTTCCAGCCACTCCCTGATTAAATCTTTCCCCCCTCTGCTGACTAGCTTAGGGAACTTTGGGCATCTGTACCTAAAACAAGCATTCAGGTGCTTATATTTAGGTGTTGGAGTGGATTGCGCTTGGAAAACAGGAAAACACTGGCTCCAAAGATAGGGAAGCTGCTTAGGATGGGCACATCCCAAATCCTGCTCCCTGCTCAAAATCCCAGGGAAGTGCCCTGGCCACCACGTTTTGACATATTTTGAGTGTGCATTGATCATGTACTTTGAAAACTTCTGTCTCTTTCACAAGTCACCATTGTTTCCTGATCCAGCCCGATATCTAACCTAAGTCATTGAAGGAAAAAATCCTTGAATACAGTTGCCAAATATCATCTCAGAACTCAGGGAACAGAAGGCAAATGACTCTGCTTATTGACTCTTTCATGATTTCCAAGGCAATCACAGGATTTTCTGGAACCCATCTAAGTTTTGGGGCATTGGCAGTACTGGGAAACTGCTCTGTGACTGCCACATGGACAACAGGGGAGATGGTGCCTCTGGACTTTGCTTCAGTATTAAGCAGGTGCAACTTCATTGCTTAGGAAATTGGTTGCTGCATCATTATTCCAGGGCTTCTACCAGCTTTGGCTAGCCCCCCAACCAATGCACCCTACACGTAAGTCACCAATAAACACACAACATTCTAGTATAAGTTGGGCTAGACTAAATAGAATATAATCGGGGAGGGAGGACTAATAGAAGTGTAAGTGCTGCACTTTCCTTCTCCTTTCCAGGAGGGACCACCTGAAGGGGGGACAGGGAGCGGGGAGCCCTGGGTGCTCTCTGCAGCCTCCCAGATGGGTACTGGTTGTTCATATATGTCTAAGGAGTCCCACTGGGACCAGGCTCTGATTCCGCAGAACACTATGCTGTCATTTTAATTAAACTACTTCAAGCCAACAGCAACAACTTATACTAATGAGAGCAGATGTATCCAGTAAACAGTGGCATGTTTTTAGTTTAATCTACTTAAACCTGGATATATACTAATTCCTAAGTAAATACCTTAGTGGACAGTAAAATGAGAAACAGATGATAAAAGAAGAAGTTTGCTTGTGACCCTTGAGACATGACTGTAATGTTTGGCTTGGCATCATTAATCTTATGGTCAGAAGAATACAGCCTCAGCATGTTTAATGTGAGAGAGAGCTGCTCACAATGAAGTTTCCTCTCTACAGTGCCCTCTGCAAACAGTAATTTCCACATTTTTCTCTCTTCTCTCTAATTAGGTTCCCTTTGGCCTGACACACTCTGAAAGCATTGCCAGCTGAAGAGACCTATCCATCTCCTCTCTTGAATAAAAACATGAGCTAATAGAGTAGAAGGTATTTAAGCACAGTGAACTGTATAAGGTATCACATGCCTCAAGATAACTGATTCTTAAAGAACAGCACCTTAAATAAATCCTTTTGAAATGCTCTCTCAGGCTGATGGGTAAATAATTAATTGCTCCCCAGAGTGTCAATAAAAATCAATCCTCTGACATGAGGTTAAATGAATGGGAATTTTGTCACTAGTTTCAGTGGGGCCAGCATTTCACTGTACATAACATGTCTAGAGATGATATAGACTGATTTTTTTAATTTTGTAGGAGAAAGACTCCATCTCAGTCTGACAAACTTTTGATGTCTGTATTTAACTGAAAAAAAAATGAATTATGTGAAAAACATAGATGGCTTTAATTTCCTCCCTCTTCTGCAACCAGTGAGAAGCAGCTCTTGATACATACTGAACTGATCAAAACACTCAGTTCAAATAATGCATGTTATGAATTTCACTCTTTCTATGGTTAGTGAATCATTGGCAAATTGATCCTGATTCCTGGAAATGTCATTCTTAAGCAGGCTATGATTAGTGACTAGGATCACACAATATTTTCTCATCAGCTGGCTGTTTGCAAGCTGTAACCTTTAGCTATTCAGTATCCAGATTTTATAATTGGTGACTTCAATCACAAGGCTTATCCTCCCTGATTGGATGATATGCATTTTAAAATAAAGTATTCCCAAATGATAAATGAAAACTTCCATCCCACATATAACACTTGTGGGATATTGATGGGACACAAATATCACGACAAATAACCAAAGCTATTTGCACAGAGAAGAGTAACTACTTTGCATCCCCAACCTTATCAAGCTGAAAGAAGTACTTTCACTAAAAAAAAAAAAAAAACATTGTGGCATTTGAATTTTTTTTCATGATTCACTCCATACAGAAACATCCCCATGTAATCGTACTCCATCCAGGGATTCCTACTTGGGGTCCAGTGGGACCCAAAATCATGCTTAGGTCTGACACAGATCACAAGCTGCCTTCCCTTATCTATGCAAAATGTCTCATTTAATGGTCCTTCACACCATGCAAAAACTGAAAAGAACTTGACAATATCACAAGCAGTTGATGTTATACCAGGAAGGAAGAAAATAAAGAAGTTGAAATCTGACTGTAGTTAATTTCATTAAGTCATTTCCTATCTCCTGGGCAGACACACGAGGTGACTAAGAATCAAGCAAGCCAGGTTGCCTATTTATTGATAGATTTGCATAATAGCTGCAGTATAATGCATTGAGACTGGCCGTTTATTGGTTCACCAAAAGTTAGTGACAAGCCAGGGCTTATTCTGTGACTGATCCATTCCCTTGCAGATAGCGCTGTTGTAACTTGCCATGGAGTGACGCTTCCTCTTAGTAATGCTAAGAGGTGAATTTGTGTGAAGCTGCTTACTTAAACAAAACTATTTTTTTCCTTCACCATGATGGAGAACTCAAGATGCTTTTCCAGATTCTAAATGGAAACTTGAAGACCATAAATCATTCCTCGTGAGTGTTATCTCTTATATGCCCCCCAGGTTCGGGCTCAGGGAGGAATTAAATGTAACAAACACAAATCCTTGGAGAAAAAGGAAGATAAATATTTAAAACAGTTGTTGAAAGTTATGCATACAGAAATGATTAACAAATAACAGGATTTGTGCTTGTTCTCTTTGCAGACCACTAAGAATTCTCCCCTCACCAGGCTGGCACGTTAACAAATAATATGATTTGTACCACTTTCTGAGCCTGTTCTACAGAAGTGAAAAAAAGAACAACAGGGAGGCAGGGAAAACAACTGCAAGTGAAAACAATCATCTTTCCACTGTTCTTTCCATAAAAAGACTTCCTCCCCTCTATTAAGGTAAAGTACCTTGTTAATCCTCATGCAGCCAATGAGTGCTTTTTCCCCCCACTTCTTCACAATGGGATTTTTTTTCTTTTTTCTTTTTTCTTTTTTTTTTTTTTAAATATAGGTGATTAGGAATAGAAGAGCTGCAAAAGCTGGTTTCAGACTAAGCCTTGTTACTGTTCACCCCTGCTTGCTGGCCAGCTGCACCATTCTGCAGCCAAACCCCATTCTAGCTGCCCATGAAAGTTGCTGCCTTTAATCAGACTCCCCCTGACATAACACAACGAAATTACCACTGCACCAACACAGGTGCATTTACTTTGTCTGCCCTATAAATCTGGCCTATGGGATGACTTATATAAATAAAGTGAATGATTTTGTACTTGTAAGGACTTGATAGGGGTCAGCGATTTGCTGAACACTAGCAGAATTTCTCAGCACAGAATGGGTAAACCAGGAGGGCTTAATGCAAAGTGTTAGATTATCCAGGCGTGATGGCTTAATACGAGTGGGAGTAAGGCATAATACAGGGAATCATTACTCAGACACGTGCATTTATGAAATCATTACTGGGCTAAAGCAGTTCATTTGTCTGCCTTTTTAACTACAGACCTTTGGTCTGAGGAAGACCGACCATGTATCCACTAGTAGGAGCTCTGGGCTGAATCCTGATCACCTGTAATTGAGGATTTTCCGTTAACCGCTTGGTGCCCTGAGCTTGCTCCTTCTGGAAAGGTTCCGGGCTCATTTCTATCCCTCTCCAGGTGGATGAGAGATGCCAGAAGCATCTTGTCTTTGTTAGGTTAATTCGGAGAGGCTCTGGGCTCTCAAGGAATGCTAGCTCCTGATTGAATGAGACACTCTGTAAGCCCTTCAATTTTCACTGCTTTCTGCTGTGCTAACTTTTATTTTAACAGATTTTGCTCACTTGAGGCCTCGACAATACTTCTTTTGTGACCGAAAGATCAGGCCTCCTCTGGCCTTCTCTTTTGCCTTGATTAGAAGAGCATGGAGACAAGTATTAAAAGTCTTCGTCTTCTTTCCAGTTCAGCAAGCCTGTGAGTCTCATTTTCAGCTGCCTTCCTTCAGCTTTTTCACCATGAAAGGCAGGTTTTATAGGCAGCCATTTGCACTGGGTGTCGTGTGGGAGACAGGAGAGGACAGCTTTGTCTGTATGAACACCTTTCTTGGCCCTTCACTTCTCCTCGGCTTTTCAGGGACACGGCCTGGAGCAGCACCAGGAAGCGGCAAGGAGAAATCAACCCTCCAACCTATTCCCACACACTCCACCCTCCCTCACCTTCAATCATCATCATGAGGACACGAAGAGGAAACGCCAAGCCCAGCCTGAATGAAAACAATCCTTGGCAGTATAAACCATGTTGGAATGATTTTGTACGATACTGCCAACGGAAACATGAACCTTGTCTTCCGATCCTTCTCCTGTTTGTATCCACCACTAGGGCCTCCGTTACAGCCTCAGATTTGAAGTCTTTCCTGGAAAATTTAGAGGTAGGGTGTTCTCCCCAGATGACCTTATTTCCAGCTAATCTCTTGCCTGTCAACTGTTTCAGCTGAGGTAAATTTAGAAGTGTATTTGCTGCTGGCAGAGATGAAGGACAGAAGGAAAGGCTCTGCCCAAGTCAGCAGAACGTATGTGTTTGAACTGACGTTGACTGAAGATCGGGGTCAAGCACTTGGTAACTCTGAATAAGTCAAGTGAAGCACCCGATCATCACCAGAGTTAACATTTTCTGCTTATGCCTGACCTTTGACAGGTTTACTTTCATCCCTACCTTTTCAATAATACCATTTCCCAAAAACTGTTGGGCCCAAGATGATATGCTTCTGATCATGGATCAGCCATCACACCAAAAATACAGGGCTTGGTCACAAGAACTTGGAGCAGCCGTGGTATTCATTTGAATGCTTTAAAAAAATTGCCTCAAACTTGCTGTTTTTGTTTTCCATGTTTTACCAACTTTTACCAAAAAAGCAAATCTATTTCAAACAGATTTTAAATATTTCAGGACACTTTTTCAGAGTATCAAAATTCAGATTCATATTCAGATTTGTGGTATTACTCAGAACAGAAATTCAAACTTCAAGAGACACACTCATCTAACCATGGAACAGATCCTACCAGGGAACAGACACACCTAATAAAAATAGCTCAAGTTGCAAACTTTGAATGTAAAATGCTCCCAGCAAATTTCTCTCCAAGAAGCTGCCAGTGAAGAATGATTTCCAGAAGTGATTCAGCAAACAGCTCAAGAAAATTACAATATCTTTTTGGATGATTCACAAATGGAAGATGCAGTTTGTTGAATGATATTCATTACAAACAATTCTTCTGCCTATATTTATCCCTGTGAAAACAGGGCTCTCAGGTGGACCCTCTGACGTTTACAACACCTGTAATGCACAGTGTCTCCAGGCCAGGCAATTTTATGCAGAACTTTTGCACAAAGTAATAAGAAATTATGCCTAATATCTAAAGCAAGAAATGGTAAAAGATTTTCCTCTTTTTCCTGCTTTTTCTTTCCACATCATAGAGCAATTACTGCACAAAGAGCGGTAATAGTAACTTAGATAATGTAATGTCATCCTGAAGGACTGCATTTTTTAAGCAGTGCCTTTTTTGGAGGTAAGGGAGTTTTTGCTTCTGTGTGTCAACACTGACAGAAGCTGGACCATGGGGTTATTTTTTTGTGTCTTTGCCAACATGATATGCATCTTTATCAGTTTCTACCACAGAAGCACTCTGAGTTTATACAGCATGTCCTGAACAACACAGTAGGAAGAAATTGCTTTTCACAGAAAGCACCCTCAATTCCCAAGGGCTGGATCCACTTGCAAAATAATAAGTTGGGCCATGAGATCAGTGGGATTTCTTCAGAGCCTCCTTCTCAGGTGTCTTGTGCTGGCCTCACAAGAGCCTGATGGGACACCAGAGAGAAAGGAGAATCAGGGAAACGCAAGAGTTGCCATTTCCTTAGATGACACAGCATCATTCCCTGGTGCATACTTCTGTCTTGTTTGCAAAGGAAAATAAAGAATTAGTTGAAAAGATTAATATTATTATTATTATTACTGTTATTATTTAATGACTGTCTTACGATAACTTGGTTTGTTTTCTGTTTCTTTCTTGTGAGAATGTCAACACTGAAGGATGGTGTTCTGGAATTATGTTTATATCAAAAGGAGGCAAACATTTTCTGCCATTCTCCTGGTTATTCCCTCACTGCTAAATCCCTTGGGAAGCAAACAGACGCTTCAGGGATTAGCAGCAAGGCCAGCCGAGGCTTTGCTGCTCAGCTCTGTTTGCCCACTGAGTCACAGCTTGGTCTGCCGTGGGTGCAATGGGGCTGGGGAGACCTCTCCCAGCTCCTGCCTGGACCTGCCACCTTGCAGCATGCAGTACGTGAGCTCCCAAGCTGAAAACAAGTGGTTTGCCAGGTGCTGGCAATAGCAGTGCTGTTCAGGGCTTGCTGCTCATCCTTTTTTTTTAATTTCCTGGGGCACAGAAGCGCATGTGCACACACACATAAATTCTCCCCTCCCAGTTCACAACCTCTGAGGTGGCCTGAGCACTCTGTATTCACCAGAGAGAGATTGGCGGCTTCACGGAGTGATTCATCACATCAGGAGGAAGACATGGAGACAAAGAGAGTCTTATATTGAAGAGGGAACTTGAACAGTTGTTGGTACTGCAAAATCAAGAGAAATTTAGCTGATAAATAAAAGCTCAGTCAGGTTTAACAAGGGCTGAGGTACCTCCATGCTGTCAAAACAGAGATACTGCTCCAGCTGCCCTAGCAGCTCAGATGTCCCTGACACAGAGCCTCTTCAGCACAAAGTTTGCACATAACAGAATGACAAACGTATATTTTTTCTTTTTCCTTTGTTTTATTTTTTTCAGTGAATTATTTTTTTTTCAGATACAGATGGCGTACCTAAAATACGTTGGAGTAATTTATACAACTTTGTAAATCTTCCTAGACTCACCTGGCAGGCTGACACAGAGCACCGACAAATAAGAGTTTTCTCCTCTTTTCTTTCCACATACTTGGCATACCAGTGAGGCCAAAGTAGTGAGGAAGAGACAATATCACCCAAAAATGTGTTTCAAAAGAGGTGACAGAGAGCAGATTAGGGATGAGATAGGCTTTCTGGATGCCTATTCCAATACATTGCAGTAAGATGGTTAACAACAGTGAGGAGCTGAAAGCCACCAACAGTTGTCACTGCAGAAAATCACTGAAACCATTATGAGACCACACCTCTACAGGGCAGTGCTGGGGCTGAGCAGAGCCTGGCATTCCCCCAGAATCACAGAGATGCTGCTTGGTGGTGATTGTGGAAATCTCTAGCACAGCATCCCACTGAACCAAGACAATCGCCCACATAAGATGACATCAGCCACCAGACTGGTAGGAAAACTATAATCAGGAAAAAGAAGGGATAGAGGGAGGGAGGCCCTGGGAAGTAAAGAGTCAGAAAGAGAGAGCATTTAGGATGAAAGGTCATGTATTACATAGACTTGAAGGCTGTCCTCCATAGAAGGGTCTCACATCTGCTTCTGGACTCCACAAGCACTGAGGCATCACAGCCCACAATGCCACAAATGTTTTCCTGTTTCCATGGGTTTCACCTACCACGGTGTATCAGTCTGTTCCCCCTTATCTTAAATTTTAGGTGTACTTTCCTTGGGCTCTGTGTCAGTATAGCTCCTAGGCAACAAGAAACTGGTCTTGAACCTGTTATCTGAGGCAACAGCAAAACAAGTGAGGACAGTCAGATTGATTTGGAAGTAAATGAACCCGTGCTTCCTCATTGCACTCTCTGTAGTCATAAGCCTGCCTTTCCCATGAACATTTGAAACTTGGCAGCTCGGTTTTGCTTTGCTTGTTATTGGGAGTGATTGCCCTGGCAGGGATCCTGAACCAGCACACCACATGCAGTGGGACATTCTCTGCATCTCGTTCAGAGCCTTAGGGAGCCAGGTTTCCACAAAAGAAATTGGGTTTGGAAATTCTTTACCCTCCAGTAGAGCAAATGCATGAATATTTCTGTTCCTGACCTGATTTTCCATCAGTTCCAGGGGGTATTTCAATTCTTTATTTCTCTTGATTAGTGGAGGAGAGACCGCCTTGCTTTGCTGTTCCTTTTCCAAGTTCACTGGCTAGCTGGTTCTGAATGTCCTGGGTGTTTCCCTGTCCCCTCCCCAGTAGCCCTTTCAGGAAGTTTCCCAGTTAGGATTTTGATCTGTTTTGAATAGCTGGTTGCTCCCAGCTGGTTTCTCTACCACTCCCTTCTGAGGTCAGCCCACCAGAAGTGAGAGGAGGTGGAAATCGTTCAGCTCTCAGATGGTATTCCAAGAAAGAAAGAAGCTGACCAGTCACAGACAGTGATACTTTCTGCTCACACACTGGATTCACTCAATCACAGGCTTTCCCTGACTCACCAGATTACCTCACCTATCCTTTCCTCAAGTTGTGTCCCTAAATCACTAGGAAGATGTCAGGCATGCAACTGAGACAAACCCTATATGTCTGTCGGTGAGATGTCTCTAATGCCATGCTCACAACAGTTCGGCAAGCAAGCTGAGTTGAGGCATACTCCACATCCACAGAGACAAATTTTATTCCCTTTATGGCCTTTTGTGTCTTCTATGACACCATGGCAAGGCCTGAGGCAGACTGGGGTCATGTCCAGTGTGTTTCCCAGCTATGCTCTAAAGGACAAAGCAAGCTCTGGTTATCTCCAACTGTTCTCCGGAGCTCACTTCCAGCTGTCACTTGCATGAGAGTCCAGTTCGATCGGTTTGGATGCTGGGTGAGAACTGGCTCAGAGCCACATGCAAACTGATGTGAGCTTGTACCCAATAGGTTTTCTGAGCCCAGCCTACCTCTGGACAGTGTGCAAGATCCACCCAGGATGATGGGAGGGGAGAAGCCACTCTCTGTGGCTGCACTGCTGCTCCCCCAGGTTGGGAGCAAGCTCATTGCTTCCCATACCAGACAAATTTCATCCTGGTTGTGCAATGTTTTCAAAAGCCAAAGTGAGTAATGTTTCAGGGAGTTTTGCTTCCTTTGCAACTAGTGGCTGGCTTTCAAGCTCCCTCCATGCAGCAAGCTGTAGTCATTCTACTCAGATCTATCTCCCATGTAAATGCAAGCTGAGTAATAATTGTGTAGCAGGGAGGGTTTTTTCAGTCATTTGTCTGTCCCTAAGAAGTATGACTACACCCTGTCAGCATGTATCACAAGCACATCATTCATCAGTTATTCCAGAAAGAAGGAATAAATTACTTTTTGAGTCACATCACCACTAATTGTAAAAAACATCCACCTCAGTGCACTTAATTCCAAAAGAAATTCTTGATTTGCTCAGTCAGTCTATCCTTGCAATGCAACCTTGGGTATCAGTGATGTAATGTGCGGTATCAGTCTCTCCAGGTTCTTCTCTTTCTTTCTTCTTTCTTTAATGTATAACTTGCTCCTAGCAATCAATCTGAAAATACCAGCTAGTGTGAGGGAGCACACTGTCAGTCCAACAAAGAAATAAAAGCTCTTCTATCAGATCCATGTTTTTCACAAAATTTATGGTTATAAGAAACTGCTTTTTACAATCAGATCCTAAAGATCAGATTATTCAGGTCATGAACAAATAAGAATGAAAACTGTCTGCTGCATGCTTGGAAAAATAGTGATTTATCTTTAGTGGTTTCCACCTTATGGTGAAATCCATACCTACAGATTAAAATATTAAGTGATAGTTGGTGTTTTATCAATACAAACTGATTTAACAGTTACCTATTACTCTTCTATTACAGGGCACGCACTATGAGGTATAAAATGTTTGACCTTTTATTCATGGGATTACAGCTCTGCAGGGACCATGAAATCCCTGGGAAGGGACCTCTGCAGTCATCTGGTCTATCATCTTTCTCTCACACAGGATTAGCCCGACCTGCAATGTTCCTGGAGGTCATTCTTAAGGACCCCCAATGGCAGATTCCCTGGCCTCCCCAAGCAATCTCAATTTCATCGAGAACTTCCTCAGCCAAAGCATTAGCTGCTTGTTTCTACTAAAGAGCTACACTGGCTGAGGCAGCCTCACACATGTCCACTGCCAGATGGGCATATTCACTATGGGTTATGTAGGTATCTCTTTAGCTGAAATCTCAGGAATTCTCATAGTAAGGAATCTGACAGTAAGGGCCTGACTTAAAAACTACCTATGAAGGAGGGAGCTGTTTAGATGAATACAGATCTATCCATCTCCTATTCATGAGGCTTTTTAGACACAACCCTTGAAATTCAGCTTGCCTGTGTGCTTGGTGTTAGGTGAGTGTTAAAGTACTTTGATGAATTGGGCCCAAACATCCATGTTTTTCTTCTTTAAGTAGCTGAAGCAATATTAGTTAAAGAATTTGGACAGCACAGGAAGCCTTAAATTGGCTGGCAATCAGTCATGGTAAAGTTAATCCCTGTGCTTGATTTCCTACATCTATGTGAGGGTAAGTGCAAATACAGTATTACCACAAGTAAATCTGCTGTTATCTTCACACCAGTACAACAAGATGGGCCTTAAACATCAGGCATATGGCTACCTCTTCCATTTTAGACTCAGACCATATATTAACCCTCAATTTGCTACCATTGCCCATTATTTTATAAGGGCACCAAACAGTTCTAGGTTAAAATATATATATATATATCATGGTAGGCTTCATCTACAACACCAAGAAGCAGCCTCAGAAAACTTCACAGAACAGGAATGATCTACTTTGATTCTGAGAAAAGTGAGGGATGAAAGATCATCGGAGATTCAGCCACTGCAAAGTGGTAATAATGTGTTACTAGATATCCCACAATGATTTCAAGTTCTTGGCAAGCTGGTCATGTAGCCTGGGTTAGTGTAAACTTGTCTGTTTTGGATCTATGAATATCTGCAATACATCTTCACATACAACAAATGGGAAACGTATGCAATTTCAACACTGACACTCAGTTAGTTTTACTTTTTGCAGCAGAAATTAACTCTCTTATTGCAATCTGCATGAGCAGGAACCTGAAGGCAGTCAGGTCTTCTTAGGGCTGCCTTCATATTTGCTAGCTCCAGAGCTCTGGTGCTCAGAAATTTGACATCTGCAAAGGCATATGCAATTAATTCCATAAAAGTTTCAGACCATTTGCTGATTTATGCAGTATTGCAGCCAGCTAAATTTGTCTCAATAATTAATGCATTTACACCAGCAAGCAGTCTTCCTTTTGAACTATCTTCAAAAATTGTCACTAGCCTTTTCCCATATCCTTCAGTAACCAAATAGAAATAAACCTGTTTGTTCAGAAACTATACTGTTGTGGTCCAGGCCACATACTAATTAATGAATGGTGTTTCAGTGAATTACTTCTACCTTTCAATATTGATTTAGGATGATTGCTGGCCAGGGGATGCCTTTAAGCATTTATCTTCTTGCAGAGAACAGTTTTTTTAGCTTTTAAAATCGTGTTCAGATACTGTATAGCACTATGATGTGGAAAAAACAAGGTCAAGTCACTAGTTATGCCTGAGACAAAGCAGGATTATTTTTTTTTATCCTATCGAAAATGTGTGCTATGCACCACTGTTCATGTAAGTCCCAGAAGCTGCCAGCTAGCACACAGCTGGTAAATTAGCCAGAACAGAACTGCTCCTACAAAGTTGAATTAGCATGGCCACCTCTATTGTACATCTACTGTGACGGACAAGACACAAGGATCCCTTCATCCCAGCCAGCATAAGCACCAAATCTGTCCCCTTGCTTTTCACCATTCTCCTGCCTTCTCAGTCAAATACCAGCCCAAATCAGTCCATAACTGCAAAACAGTCCAGCAACACAAATCATGGTGGAAAACTGTTCACCAAAACGCTTTCCAAGCAGCTGTGGCTTGAGCAATGGTTTGGCTGGATTTCCTCCCAGCACTCAAACAGGAGCAAGGCAACTACACTCAAAATATCTCAAAAGGAGAGCTACTGAAAGTGAGGATCTGCTTTTCACCAAGATATAGTGTGTGGCTGAATATTCCTTAGATAAGACTGGAGGGGTTGCCAGTAGTGACTGTTCTAATTAAAAGCAAAACAATTTTGATTACTGACACTTTGCTCCACACAACAGCAGCTTCCTGAAGCAGTCACCTTGTTAGCCTATGTCTGTCACTGTAAAGGAGGCCTCAATTCTGCAAATGTTGTCTGCTCAGGCAATGCAAACAAATATTCTCTCTGGAATTTTAGAGGACAGCTGTAATTCCACATGACTGTGAGGTGAACATCCACTTCTGGCGTGCACCAGGTCTCCTCTCTTTCCATGTAATGTTCTTCCACCTGTGGTGAAATGAGATTTCAGCCGACAGCTCTGAAACTCCAGCATGGCTCAAAGTCAAGCCATGCTCTTTTTGGCATTGTGCATCATGACCTCCTGTCCTGACCCAGGTGGGATGGACAATCTGTGGTGTAATGCCATTTGTGCCTTGACTGTACGTTTTAGGGTAAAGCTTCTGGAACTAGGGCTTAGTAATTGCATGAATGCTGACAGAGAATTTCACTCCTATCTTCCACTGCTTTGTCACTTCTGCAGCCCCCAAGGATTAAAGAAAAGAAAGGTTTTGTCTCTGAAGAACCTGGAAATGGCTGATCCCCCACAGAGAACAAATCTGGGTGAAAAAAAGACTAGACTATCACTATTCTCAACGCAGAGGATTCAAAGCAGAAAACTGGCTGCATGTGTGTGCAGAGGAGAGGATGCTCAGTGTGTGGGTGCCAGGAAATGCAGTATCTCACTTCCAAAGCAAAATCAGCTTATGTTCGAAGCATGACATGACCACATCCCTCACTGAGGGCTAGCTCCTCCGCCTGCTGTGGAGAAATTACCATGGCTCTAAAGCTGACATGATGGCTTGTGCAGCAAAATGCTGCTCTAAGCAGCAGGTGAGGCTAGTCAGCATCTGTTGGCTCAAGAATAAGCAGAAGCTCTTAGTCCCATGCCACAGAGCACTGGACTTGTGTTGAGAGATACCAACTACCTCCACTAGACTACCTCCTCCAGTTCACAGTGTGCATTTAGGATGCTCACAGTTTGCTTTAAAAAGCTGCAGAGCTGCCAGGAGGATGGATTCTGCCTTCCCTTCACTTCCAGCTGCACATTCCTGCCTCCTCCTCTGCGCTCAGCAGAGGGTGAGCTGGCTCACAGGCCTGAGCCATCTGAAAAGCAACCACAGTGTTGTTTCAGTAGGGTTAGTTAGGCAGCGTGAACTCATGGCTGAAGCAGGGATGAGTGTGGAGGGATGGGGCGGGATTCGCCTTTCCAGCAGCTGTGCAGACTTATATCAACTTTAACCAGCCAGGAGAGATCTCGCCTGTGATGGATCTCTGAGCTTGTTGCAGTGTCTGCCAGGGGTATGCAGAGCAGCCTGGGAGCTTACAGACAAGTGCACCCAACTTCTCAAGAGCCGAGCTCTTCCTCACCAACTTCTCCAGTGTTCAGGCTGGGAGGACTCCTGCTCAAAGGTCCCAATTCAACCTTGCTCATCAAATGCACCTAGTCACAAAGTACTAGAAACAATGAAATGAAAAGGATTATGGCTTAAATCCCAGCAGTCAGAAAATGCAAGAGGTAAGATTTCAACTGCAAAGTTAGCTTAGCTGTTCTGTCAATAGAAAATATTTTCCACACTTGCAGTTTCCACTAATCTTTGTAGCAGCACCATACTGATGGCTCCATCAAATACACTTCCAGAAGAGCAGCCAGGTCAGTACAGCAGCATAGGCGGTGTTTTCTATCACTCCTTCCCTTTTTCACTCTGAGTGAATTCAAGCACACGGTCTCATGTTGCAGTCAGAAGGGCTTGCTCTTCTCACTTTGTCACAGGAAGACTACTCCTGTACTCATGTTGGAGAAAGCCTGGTGTAGCTACTCTCAAAGGAATCCCAAGCTCACATACTCTGGTCATGTTCAGGCCAGGTATGTGCAGCACAGGCACATTCACCGATCAGATCCCGCAGTTTCGTCTGGAGATCTGAGATGTACACAGGTGAAGGTTTGAGTCCTCATCAAATCAAAGGGTTAAATGTATCCCTGTGGAACAGCTTACCTCCTTTTGGGAATGCATTCTGCAGTGCCTCATCAGGATCTTTCAGATCCACTATGTGATTGCACCCTCCTTTGCAGGGAGTGAAGTTTTCAGCTGTGATATAAAACCTCAAAGCAAGACATTTTGCATCTTTGCTCCCACTTGTTATTTAAGATGCTGGACTCCTCATGCTACATTGACCATACATAACAAATCGTTTTAAAGGATGTTTTAATATCTGTTCCACAAATCTGCATAGGCGTCCTCTCTGACACTTTGTTAAAGCCAATAAACACATGCCTACAACCAAGAACTGCTGTAGCAGCACTTGGCTTTTTGACTGGGGTATCAATTCTCCCTTTGTGCGCGAGAAAAGGGGGTATTTATTTAGTTGTGTTTCCTTCTCCTGGGCTCCGCAGTTCGTGCCGTTCCCAGTCATGCTCCATGGAGTCTGGAGGATGTCAGCTTCGCCGCTAATACTGCGGGAGCTGAACCTTGTCAGGATCAGCCAAGGATTTCATCAGTGCAAGGTCAGTGCCGACACCTCCCTTCCTGTACGAAACTCCGCTGTGAAGTGGCTCCCTGGCCCAGTGTGCTGCAGCACCGAGAGCGCTTTCTGGAAGCTGCAGGTGCCATTTCAGGGCTGAGAAGGGCTATCAGAGATCAAATCGCAGCCATGTGAGTGTAACGCAGAGAGCACTGCACAGCGCCGAACCAGCAGAGGTGCAAAGAGGTGCACACGCTGGCTGGGCTGAGGTCTGCAGCGTGCCTCAGCAGTGGCTCTGTGCAAGAGGACCCGAACACAGGCAGGCAAAATGACTGAAGGAGAAGAATTGCTCCTGGCAGTACTCTTCAGGAGGTGCATAGGCACAGGAGTCGGCATCCATGCACAAATACGTCCCTATGCACAGGCACACTCAGCAGGCGGGCAAGCTCATAAAGATATACATTAACCCAGGCAGCATCCTGTGCTATTCCTGACCCTTTTTCCATGCTGCTGTGCAGTTGCCTCAGAAGTTACTAGTGTTCAGCCCTGCAAGAGCACAGAAAGCCCTTTCAGCAGAGAGGCTCGGGCAGTGTGTTTTACTGCATGTTATGTACTTTGGGGTTCCTGCCTCCCCCAGAATCCTGCCTGTCACAAGCCAGTAAAAGCAAGTCAGGATCCCAAAAGGAACAAAGCTTTTGGGGTCCCCATGCTTTTACATGAAAAGAGAAAAGAAAAGAAAAAAGAAAAGAAAAGAAAAAAGAAAAGAAAAGAGAAAAGAAAAGAAAAGAAAAGAAAAGAAAAGAAAAGAAAAGAAAAGAAAAGAAAAGAAAAGAAAAGAAAAGAAAAGAAAAGAAAAGAAAAGAAAAGAAAAGAAAAGAAAAGAAAAGATCAACCCTAAGTGCTTCATGTGGTGGCCCATAAGATTTGTTTCAGATATGATTCAACAGCAAGCAGGACGTGCAAGATCACCATTTTCAAGGAGTGGCTTCAGAGGACAGAGCCAGACCTTTAAATAAATGGTCATGTTATTTAAAAGGTTGTGAAGTATTATAGGTTAAAATTGACAAAGCAGGATTAAAATAACAGGACAAAAATAGAAGATAATGAAGGAGTTATTAGGAAAATGGAGCAGCATGAAATGCACTAAAAGCAGTTACACATTGCAGATGGATGCTGGGGGGGTCCTCTCCTGAGTCTAAAAGATTGGACTCCAGAAGAACACATGCAATGAAACAAATCCTAACAAAGATGAATAGGGCAAGGAATTCACAAAGAAGTGATTTCTAGGAGGTGGAGTTATCCTGGCTTCTATCTATCCCCTTTAGATAGGAGTTAATGTACAGGTAATTGCTTAGCTTAAACAGTCTGAGTCTGTTGAACTGGCTGCCACAGAGCAATGTTGAAGGTCAAGTCTTAATCTCCAATGTGTCTAAAAGAGAAGCTTCCATTTATATATTTGCTCAAATCACTCAGCAATACAGGTTTGATCTAAGCTGCTGTTTCTAGTAATTTGCCAGGTTTTCTTTTTATATGATATTTAAAAAAACACTACCAAAATGTTTAAAGATAGGTTGAAACAAACCTTTTTAGTAATGTTTGGAGAAAAGAAACAACATTTCTTCATTTCTTATGCTATGCTCATGCACTGCACTAAAATTAATGAATAGTTTAGAAATGTCAACCTGTATATCCTAGAGGACGATAAAATAAGGATAATATTTATCTAGTGATGACCCCATAATAGTTCCTAACTAATGAGAGGGTAAAATCTTTGTCACATGTGCATTAACAATAATAGCTGCATTACATATGTGCCACTGGTAATAGACTTGCTTTTCTGAGCATTTCTTTTTCAAAGCCCCTTGGAAGTAGATCCTGATGCCCTGGTGTTCATGGGTCGCATGGGAGAAAAAAACACATCTCTCAAATGCATCACCACTATCTCTCTTTTGACTTTGTGGCACCCTGGACTTGTGAGCAACACTGGATTTTCTGAGTTTCCCTAAGCCTGACAAGCCAGCTCCTCTCCAAGCAGCAACTCGAGCTGCTGTCTGTTAGAGGCACCCCTACTGAAACACACCATGCATGCAGGCACCGCAAGCTGTCAGATCAGGCAAGGACTCTGACGGCTAGTCCTGCCACTCAGGAATGAGTCACTTTCAGGTGCTCATGATATCGTATCTTCTGACAGTCTGTCTAACTTATCCGTATGTTTCTTTGCCCACATCTAACAGCTAGTCTGCAGTAAAGACAGTCCACGTGTGCACCAACATGCAGGTGAGGTGGCTGATACAGACCGGGACGGAAGTGCATAATCAGGAAAATTCCAACATGACCAAAAAGATATCACCAAGTAAACCACTGATTTTTACGTGAAAAACTGTGCATTTTGAGCTGCACTTATGTTTCTGGCTTTGGATCTTTTTGGATTCTCCTTTTCTAATTTTAAATCCATACATCCTTATTAATATGAGGCAGTATCTAAGATACATATATTGCAGTTTGAAAATACTGCAGCCCAGATTCATGCCATCTAAACCGCACTTAAGTTTCTGTGCTTAAAGTTTTCCATTGCTGATCTGAACCCTTTAGTTGTGGCCAGCTATTATGAAACTCAAGGCATAGGGAAAAAGGCTGAAGTATGAATCTAGCTTCAGATCTCACCTGGAAGATCACATCATAATAAAGGTAGCGCTAAAAAGAGCTGAAGAGGTAGGACAAGTGCCTTTGGACCACATGAAACTGATGAAGAAATCAAAAACTTAAACTGTAATTTTCCTCTGTTCAAAGATTTACTCTTAGATAGAGTATAAGCATAGGAATCACAAACCCAAACGGTCTATGCAAAATGTATGATCAATCAAAAAAGGACAGAAGGAAGCGGGGACTACATGGGGTGATGGAAGGCTCACAACAGAAATTGCTGTTATTTCCACTGTGATACTCCGGAAGGTAGCTATAAAAACCACTTACTTCTCTTAAAGTAAGATGCAATTTGTACCTAGCATGGTTGTTGTATCAGCCTGAGGTATCTGCAAACTATTGACTAGAGGACTCTGCATCTGTTACAGTGATTCATTGAGGCATAGCATTTGTCATCCTTTATCATAGTCTCATGCATCAGTATTTCTTCTTTAAAACAGAGTTATTAGAGCTATTAAACCAAAGGCACTACATTCTGCACAAATTTAGAGCCTAACTTCTGCTGTAATACACCCATGCAGTCCCATCATAGATAGATATGTAGCAAGATAGACAGACAGACAGACAGATGTCAAAAGACATTGTGAATGCATAATTAAGCAAGCAATGAATCTAGTATAAAAGCCTGGATACCTTACCCTGTGTGTACCTATACATGCACGTTCAGAGTGTGTATGTCCCCATGAGTATGTGAATATATGCATGAAAACACACCCCTTCTAAAATCAGATGTGGTTTAATATCAATTGCATCAAACCCTATCATACACTTCCTCTCAAAATTGTATTAAATATGGCAGGTTGGGCTGTAAAGATAGCAAAACACTATTTTTGGCTCTCTTTGCAACTTCTTATGTTACCAAAATGTCTAACTTATGCGGAAAATCAGATGGGTTTGGAAATTTGCTCAAAACAGTTGCCAGCTCAGTATATCTCTAATACTTGGAATCCTCTAAATATAGGCCTTTTATTCTGCAAGAAGCAAGCGTTGAGGACGTTATTCTGCTCCCCGGAGCAGTGGTTTCATTTTCCCTTCCGAGACCCACAGTTCAAACTGAGGGGGGAACAAAGGAGCTGCTGTTCTCCCTATTCAAATTAATTTATTTAATAAACAACTTAATAATTTCTTCTTTGTTACAGAGATTTTTTAGGGTCTTTATTTTGGAAATATAGTTTCTCCAGAGGAATTGCCAGGGGCCCATCTAGTCCAGTATCCTGTCGCTGACAGTAGCTTATGCCACGGAGAGTTATGGAATAACCTATTTATAAGGGAAGTTTCTTAGCCCTGAGGAGTTTGAGGTTGTCTGTGCCTGGAAGCCTGCAAGTTTATAATGCTTATTTTTATCCATCCATACATAACCACAGATGCTCTCAGTAGCCCTCTCCAGCTCTAATCCTTCCTGCTAGACGCCCTGGCTCAGTGATGCCTAATGGCAGTGATTTCCCACAGGTTACTTGTGCGCTGCACTGCCAAGGGATAAATCTGCCTTTCAGTGTTACTGGAAGTCCCTGTCTGAAGAAGAGGGGGAGTAGCAGAGCCTGATTTATATTCCCTGCACCATTTGATAGAGGGCGGGTGTTCTTTTTGGAGCTTTTTCTTTTTCTCTCTCCCTCTCTCTTTTTTTTTTTTTTTTTTAACTTTCATCGCATTGCCTTCCATTTCTCCCTTCCCACATTTCTAATTTTTCACTGTCTATTCTCAAAGAGAGCTTGCTGTGTCTTAACATTTCTGTTATCCCACCTATAGCACTTTTTCTTTTTTCCAGTATCTTCTTGGTAATGTAGGACGGGAAGGACTCAGGAGACTATTCAAAATCCATCAAACTCCTTCTTAAAACTAGTCTGCAACTCCCTCCCTCTCACTGCTGCAGAAGCTCGCAGCTCTGATGGCTAGAAACCCCCACGTGCTAATGTGGAGACTGTTTGCTGTGGCCCAGCTTACACCTTTCTGTCCTTGTGACCGTCCAGGAGGTTTTCCACCCACCAGCTCTGTGTGTGGCTGATGTAGAGGGCACCTACCATCCCTCACATGGTCTACTTGAACTGAAAAATAGATGCTTTTCTCCTCTCTTCCTGAAAGATACCTTCCTCTGTCCCCTTGTTCAGATAGAAATGTCAGTACCAGTGATCTGTGAAATGGTGAAACACTCACAAGGTTGTATGCTAAGGACTTTCTATCCCGTTCTTTACACATCCTTGAGGATTTTTGCTCTCCTAATTGACCCTGCCCAGCGTGCAGGGAATATCATAGCCTTCCACAGTCCTCTTCCTGGGCAGGACAGCTGACCATGTCCCCAGCAGAGATGTACCCAAACCTACCAGCTGTCTTCACACCCCGATCCAACACAGAGAGGCAGTGCAGGATTGATGTCTCAACTTGTATCCGTGGCGTGAACACTATGCAGATGGTACCCTCACCTCCTTTGTATTCTAGGAACAGATGTTGGTGGTGCTGGCCAGAACCTGTCTGAGGAGCTGTTTGTTCCTAAGAGCAAGGGGGAATCATGGATGAAATTCTTCTAGCATGTGAAGTGATACTTCACCTCTTTTCCTCTTGAAAGACTGATTGTTTCAGAGTGGCATCCACTCACTGATACCCTGATTTCTAATGCTCCAGAGGCCATCCTGCTAAGTCAGACAGTGGGAAGGAGAGAGGGGTGGACAACCCTTGTGCTCCTTGCAGGAGAGGTTAGAGATTTAGAGACCTTCAATAGACAAAAGACTGACTGGAGATATCACCTCACAGTCTGAGGCAAGGATGGGAGAGCCAAAGTGCCCAGAGGGGACCTGGCAGAGCAGGGTTACCTATGCTGCTCCCTTGGTGTCTCCCATGTCCTGCTGGAGGTGAACAATTGGCTGACGGGTAGGGCTCAAAGGGTTATGGTAGATGGGGTTACATCAGGCTGGCGGCCAGTCACCAGTCACCAAACCAGTGGGGTCCCCCAGGGCTCCATTTTAGGGCCAGTTCTCTTCAACATTTTCATAAATGATTTGGATGTAGGACTAGAAGGTGTTTTGAGTAAGCTTGCTGA
>VXAA01004769.1:280476-376734 GCA_013399115.1 Anseranas semipalmata | reverse complement strand
CTCTGGTGACAGCGACAGGACCCGAGGGAATGGAGTCAAGCTGCGACAGGGGAGGTTCGGGTTGGATATCAGGAAAAGGTTCTTCACCGAGAGGGTGGTTGGGCACTGGAACAGGCTCCCCAGGGACGTAGTCATGGCACCAAGCCTGTCAGAGTTTAAGAAGTGTTTGGACTATGCTCTCAGACACATGATCTGAATTCTGATTTTTGGGTAGACCTGTGTGGAGCCGGGAGTTGGACTGGATGATCCTCGTGGGTCCCTTCCAACTCGGGATATTCTATGATTCTATGATTCTATGACTCTTTGCTCATCACTAGCAGGAAGCTCCCATTTCTAAGATTAAAGCTTCAGGAAGGCTCCATGGTCCCAGCCTTGCTAATGCCTCTTCCCAGCTCAGGGCAGCAGTAGCCAGAAAGCCTGAATACTTCAATGAATGGCCCACCAGCTAGAGGAGAAGACCAAAGGCCAACCATTATCAAATACCTTGATTAGCAAATGTGTGCAGCCAGAAACAGCTACATGATGCCTGCAGGGTGGAGGTGGTCCCACAACTGAAGATGGACTGGAAGGCAGCAAGGAGAAATGGCAGCATCAAAGGAGGGTTTTGATGAATAGAGAGGTAAATTTTACACAGACAAAGGAGAGCACTAAGCTTTCTTACCTGTGCCACTGGGAGAAGGAAAGATATCAAAGAACGTTAAGACAGAACTGAATGAAGCAAATAATTGGGCAAATTAAATATTTGTCTTCTTTGCACTCAGATATGCTGAGACCACCAAGACATAGAGGGACCTGCTAAAAGCCTGCCTGCTCAGGGAATGCAGTCAGCTCCTCTCTGCACAGAGCCAGAAAAACGTAGGCTGAAGCAGCTCCACCTGAAACACCCCGCACAGATGTGCATCTAACCAGGGTTAAAATCCCAGGGCTGGAGAGTCCACCCTATCCCCAGACAATCCATACTAGTGTTCAACACTTCACTTCCAGGAGTTTTTTTCCTAACAATTAACCTATGCCTTTCCTTGCTCTAATTTCAGGACATTGTTTCTTTTCCTATCCCCTGCAAAAATGGGGAATGGATTTCTCTCTCTGTCTTTGCGGCTACCTTTTGCATATTTAGAGCCAGTTATTGCATCTGCACTCTCATCACCCTCGCTGTCCAAGGCTCCTGGAAGGACCCTGTTAGCACAGAAGCCAACAGTCTCACATCTCTAATTTTGTCATCCTATAAACAACACCCTTTTGTGCAAGGCCAGGCCACTATTCCCAATTTATGGCCTAAATCCTAATGAGGCTACGTGACTTTCCTGAGGTCAGATGAAAATCATTGGAGAGAAGCAAGCTGAGCCTCCTGCTCTCCCTCTCTTCCAAGCCCACCTGCTGGGCTCTCCCCATCCTGTTCCAGGAAGCAGGGTGAGAACCGAGTGCTGCAGGCTGCGTTCCTCCAAATGACTCACTTTCTCAGTGTTTTCATAACGCGGAAAAGAAGGTGACTCAGAAACTGCTCCTCAATAAATAAATCATGGATTGTTCACCAGGGGCGAGCTGCAAAAGGACAGCGAGTCTTTTCAGCACTGCACAAGCAGCTTGCATTGCACCTCCCGACCACTTCGTGGCTGGAGTTTCTCCAACATCTGCCAGACCGTTTAAGATAATCTGCCTGCTTTATCTTGCGACTGGCGTTATGAGATTGTCTGGGGGCCCTGTCCAAAAGGCAAGCCCCCCGTTTATAAACACACACTATTGGGCGGCCTCTCCTCAGCATCCCGAGGGGCAGCAGGTCGGGGAGGTGTGATTTTGCAGACAGGGAATGAGGCCCAGGGAGATTTGGTGACTGGCCAAGAATCATACAGGAAAGCCATGTCAGCTCCAGGAATTAAACCCCACTCTGCTGAGCCTCAGCCTGACCATGCGCTTGAGCCCAGCTCCTGACTGTGACCACAGCAGTGCTTCGTGCTGAGCATGCACAGCTCAAAAGCTGTCCGTGGATCTTCACCAGAAAGGGGCTCAAGACAAAGTACTTGGAAGCAAACTCCTGGTTACCTGAATTCAGACATTTGATTTTTAACCCTTCCATAGAAAAGGAGATGATCTTCAAAAAGAATAAGTTATTTTCAGAAATCAGACTTTTCCCACTGAAGGTCAGGGTGCTAGAAACCAGGGTGAATGGCTCCAGTCATTGACTTGCTTTTAATTTTTATGCTTTTCACAGGGATCTCCTCTCCCTCCACTGTCTCTGAATACAGCAGCTCCATAGGGCTACTTCATACTCCTTGCTGCCCTGCAGCAACTGACACATTGCCAGAGTGCCTCAGTATATTATAAAAGAATTATTTTTTTTTTCTAAATTCTTCATGGAATTTTCAAGGTAAAATATTATAAAATGAAAGCCCTAGGTCACCAAAGTCCTCGTCAGGATAACCATGCCCTTGAAAAGGAGAGGAAAACCAGGTGAGGATGGTGCTCTTATGGGGCACCATCTCATCGTGCTGCAGAGGATGAGCACAGGCAGCAGCCAGCCCTGAACCATCTCCAGCATTACAGCACTCTGCCCATTTTCCTGCTTGGCAAACTGCCTTCAGAGCTTTTCCAGTCTCCTCTTTGGTTCACTGGGAGCCTGAAAGTCCCTGAACTACCTCCAAAGCTCTGGGGCAATCCAAGGAATTTAAGGTATTTATAGGATGAGTAATATGGGAACACTTGTCTGTGCAAATGCCCAACTCCGACCTGTCCTGAAGAGAAACAGAATCACAGAATCACAGAAACCTGGGCACACACAGCCATCGTTACTAGATGCTTGTTTCCATGGATGGAAAATCCAGACATGCAGCCAAGATGCATACCTGATCTAGAAAATTAGGAAACCAGGGCTGTGAGATACACTTAGCCCAGAATATAATAAATACAGTCACAGCCTGCACAGGTCTGAAAAAAAAAAAAAAATCTTCAAAAGATGAAAATCTAAGGTTGTCTTGATTTTCATACTGACCAGTCCCACTCATTTACCTTCTACTCCCAATGTGTGGGAAATCTTGAAAAGTAACTTTGTTGCATTTCATAATCATACATATTTTTCCTTCCAGAATTTACATTTCTAGTGAGCTCTGCTCATCAGCCCATTAGTACTACATTGATAAGCAAAGCTTATTTAAACAGTGTTAGTGTCACACCACATGACCATGTATCGGTGTCCGTAAAAGAGAAGTTGAAAGGAAGAGCCCCTTTGAAGACATAAAACTCCATTTCAAGTGACCAGGAAAACAGATCTCAATTTACTATAGAAGTGGTTGGTGCCTTCTGTGTAATCCCAAATTGTAGTATTTTGTGTACCTTATTTATGAGTTCAGAGACTGGTAAACAACTACCATATGTTTGGAATAGAATATTGATGTGATTTCCCAGGTGAGAGGTTTAATAGTCAATATATTTGATTCAAGAACTGACAGCTGCAGTTTAGAGCAGGAAAGATTTGATTTAACAAGAGATGTATCTAGCAATCGGCAATTTGGTTAACGCAGGAAGGAATTTGGTTTGCTACTGATCCCTTCCCTTCACAAAAGGCGAATAAGCTTCAGCCAGCAGGGCCTGTGTTTCAGTGCCCTGAATTAATTCTTTTCTATGCTCCACTTCAGCACATGAGATATGCATTTCCCAATTAATAAACATCTCATACCTGACTTCTTTGTTGTGTCAAGTAGCTGCAGCATTTCTGAATGTAGAGCAGTCTTCCACCACCTCACAAGCGAGTGGCAGAGTGACCTAACCACCCAAGGTGAACGCTTCATCATCCACGCAGGAACTGTGCAGGACCAGGGTCAGAGCGGGAGGCGAGAGCTCTTAAATCCTATGTATCTGCAAATAAGAAAGCAAATAGGGAGGCAGGGCATTTTGGAAAGACAAAGGAAAGGAACATATATCTTCAGAACAGATTTTCTTCCTCCTGAAGGGAAAAAAAAAAAATCAGAATTCATGGGAGGACAGAACTACTTTAATTTTGATCTCAAGTTACCTAGACCCTACACACAATATATGTGGGGCTGTAGAGAGGACTGCCTCTATTTGTACAGGGGGGGACCAACCTGCTCATTTTGGTAGGCTTTCTTCAAGTAGGTTTCAGCTGCCTTTTGCTAAAGCGAGGTTAGTCATTTCTGTTGCAAAATATTTCCTCCTAAGTACCTGAGTTACATCCCTTAGACCACCACAGCTATGCCATCAATGTGCTCTTTACACCTTGTTTTGTGAAGCTTTAACCAATTAGTCAAGTACTGCGTCTTCTTCTCTTACCCTGCATTAAACACCTATTGGACACCTTAAGTCCGGTTTTCCAAGTGAAACCATTAGCCAAACAGACTTAGTGTTTCTTCACGGTCTCTGCTCTCTTGTACATGAGTATGTCTGGAGCACTCCCACCCATTTCAGTGTGCGTGGACATCCCCTTCCCGAGGCAGGGCCAAACCAGCAGCTGATGCAAGTCAGATTAGCTGAGCTGAAGTCAGCATGATGCGGACTTGCACCGCTGCAGCTGCTTCTGTGTCAGTGGACATAGAACCAGTTGGTACCAAACAATGCAGGGAGGAAAAGTTGTATTGCACTTACTTACTTTCCCCAAAACAATCAGCAAATGAGGAACTTCTGTTTGTTTTCTTCTTCTTCTTCTTCTTCTTCTTTCTTTCCAATTGAAACTCAGTGGTTTCTGAAAAGGGTGGACATTTTCCTTTTTTTTTCTGGACAATATAAACACATACTTTTTTTTTTTTTTTAAATCAAAAGCATTTGTTTTCCCACTTGCCTTTCTTCTGAGCCCTCTTGCCCGCTCCTTCTCCTTCAGGAAATGACACCACATCTTCTCTAAAGCACAAAAAGGGATTGTTTATTTTTTAAGTGCAAGTATAGAAACCATGACTATATATTTATATTTTTTCCCTTCTCTTCCTCTGGTAAAGAAGTGCAACATGACCTTAAAATACCCAGGTGACGAGCCCTGCAGAGGAGAGCCCAGCAGCGAGCAATATCTAAAGGCAAGAGGTTCATTGGGTCCCACATGTGCTGACCCCTCCATAGGGAAGATGGAGGAGGGGGTGTCCATGTCACTCAAAAGGAGCAAAGGGGTGGCAGGTCCTAGAAAATGTGACAGCTCTGCAGCACAAGCAACGGCCGCCATTGGCTGATGTGACTGGATGGCTGTGGACTGCTTCAGTTCCTTGCCTGTCTCCATCTGTAATTTATGCAGGGTGCAAAATCCAGCCTCTCGCCCGTAGCGATGCCCTGGCTTGCGCACACATGATCTGATTAACTTGAGCAAGCATGCAGAGGGTAAGGGGTTAACCTCTTCATTTGGAGTTTGGTTCCACTGCTGGTGCACTGGTGAGAACTGAGCCCACTGACACTTGCTCTCTCTCCAAATCACATTAGCCCTCCAGGTTCCACAAGGAAAAAGGAGGAAAAAAAAAAAAAAAAAAAGAAAAAGAATGAGAAACCCCCACGGCCTGCTCAGACGGCACTTACAATCTAGTTAGAACGGTTTAGAGACTCACCGCCCCCTCTGCTGCGAGGTAATACATGGATTTACTCGACTACAGCGGCTCATCAGACTGTGTCCCGATGACAGACCCCAGCCCTGCAATTAACAGTGCTGTGGCTGACTGCGCTCCCTCCTGGAAACCCGCGACCTACCAGAATGCGCTGGGGGCTCAGCAGCTCACCCACCAGCACAGGGCCAGGGCTCTCCCGGGGATCAGGGCAGCTCCAGCCAGGTCCCAGGGACACAGCCAGGTCCCCAAGCTGTTCAGCAAGAAGAGTTTCATTGCTACTCCTTAACCGCAACCCCCTTTAAAAGCACAGGCACACTTTTTAATTAAGCCTTCATTGTCTCTTTTCAACTTCAGATATCTTAGTGCTGCTGTCCTTTCTTTTTTAATTGCATTTGATTGGGAGTGTATTTGGCCGTACCCTATACATGACAAAAGGCATTTTTTTCTCATTGCTTCAAATTATTTTTCCAATCATGTTCTATATACAGTGCACAGGAGTGAATTATAAGGAGTTAGGCAACATACATGGTGCTAATTAGATAGGGGACGTAGAAGGCAATTTTTCCATGACTCCAGGGAAACCTTTGTGTTATGCTTATAAAGCAAATGCAAACGGCCACGCAATACAAGTGCTTCTTAAAAATCAAGTTACACACTGAAATAAAATACTAAGAGCAAAATTAGTTTCCCCAATTTAATTCAGCAAAACTTTAATAGCATCTGACGGCTCTCTGCAAAAGTCATTAAAAAAATTATAAGGAATTCACAAATGACTGATAATGTAAAAACACGACGGCTCAGATTCTGTGTCTAACAAAGGTCCTGATGCAGCAAAGCGCTGGAGCCCACACCTAATCCTGCACTGCAGGAATGTGCTCACAGGCCAAAGTTAACAGCCAAAGTCGCACTGACTTCAGCAGGAGGCTGATGTGGCGCGGGAGGACATGGGAGCTTTGATCTAGAAGGAAAGGTTCAGGGAACATTCAAAACCCGAGCTGAGCCTTATGCACACATCAGTAATTGCATGTGCTAATCAGGTAAACACTTCTGAAAATAGGACAAGCTTGAGCAGGAGAAAGGCAGGCGCAGTGAATTAGGTGAGCCAGTGGGTCTCTTTAATCTCCGACACAACAATAACCAGTGGAGTATGGCGGAAGTTTCATGGCATGCAAAATAAAATACAGATGGAAATTTTCCTAAATGTCATTCAATAACTACAGACAATAGCTCGTTCTTATGAAAACTGAACTGTTAGTAGCAGGAAGATGAGAGGAAACAGAGCTGCCACGCATGCCTTTGCTATGGTGGCTCAGAAGAGCAGCGTGCTATGAAAAATACTCTCTGGAAGTGCAACTTTTCCAGTAGGGATCTGGGGAGTTATAACCCATCTAGTGTATTTTCTTTTGTGTTATGTGAAGGGCATAATGCATGACTGATCATACATGGAACTCTTCTTTTCTGCTAAAGCTTTTTCCACCATTTTTGTGATAATTAACACTCTTTCATTAAAATGCTGTGTCCCCCCTGGCCAGAACAAAGCTGCGCATGCCTTATACCATGCTCTTAATAATGTTTCTAAGGTCATAAATCTTATCAATTAATATTTTGGTGTGATTCATACCATTTCTAATATGTAGAAGCTGGGCAGGATCTTGCAGATAAAAATATTTTCTGAACGGATTCAAAATAATTGCTTTTTTAAATTGCTGATGGGGGTTCTGCCACTCAAGCAGTTAAGCCTGAAAATGTGCTTAAGAGATTAAACAAGGAAAACTGAGCTGGTCTGGAAGCTGGCCCCTTTCCATGTGTTGAAGAGTTGTCACTACTCCAAATGCAATGAGATGACTTAGGATTTGCCTTGGTTCGTCCTGCACACAAGAGGTACAAGGTGCAGAAGTTGTTGTGTTCAACTAGGCTTTGCACAGCTTTTGCATGCAGCCACCAAAGGCACTGAGGGATTCAGCCAAGGCAAATACATGTGCCAGGGAGCGATATGGTACTTGGAAGAGGAAAACTGCTGCCATCGGATCCAAGTAGGCAGCATGCAGCCTCTGCAGTGCTGCCAGCGAGGTTTGCAGGACAATAGCTGCAGCCCCAGCAGGACCAGAGATGTTTGACCACTGTGCATCCAGCAGGAGGGGACCTTTCCTGTCCTTCCCACACGTCAGGTTCCCCGAGATGCTTGTCCAAAAATACAATTTCTTAGCAGGGTGGTACTTTCTGAGGGATCGTGCCCTGTGCTCGGGGCTTGTTTACTACATAAATAAGTGGTGTTGGATCCATCATCAAACTATAATTTAATGTATGTGAGTGTATATGTACACACACACACCCCTCTGTTGTTCAATATTGTGTATTTGTACAGTTGTATATATGTTTTTATACATTCATTTATAAAAATAAACAGTGAGGGAGTCTTTGAAGTTTCTCTGTATGCAAAACAAAAAGCAGATGGAATTTTTCTCTTCTTTTTTTATATAAATACAGTTGAATCACTGCATATTTAACACTCCTTTCTTCTAGTGCTCAGCTTCCCGAGGTACTTGTGGAGCCAAAACATCAGGTAATTAGAGGTTTTGGCTGCTCCCATGTCAGGTGCCTAAAGACATGTCAAAGCTGTTTAATTTCCCTACACTGCTATATCTAATCTCTCGTATTCCCTTTTCAGCAATTTAGCAACTGCAGTATTAAGACACATGAAGTTTCTGGTCTGTCCTTGCCATCTGGTTAAATGCCCTGATTCCACAAGCCTGAAACTCCCAAAGTAGCCAGGGAATCTGCATAGCACTGGAGAGAATCTGGCCACTTAAACTTTCCTTTTTTCACACTTTCTCTTAAAATCCAGTCTGTTTTTCAGGCTGACATTTCCAAGGATGTCTCCCAGAGCTCCCTGCCTCATCTCCATGGGAAGTCTGTACAAGGAAGAGTCAAGAAAGGGGGGAGAAAGCAAGTTAATTAGTAAGTGTAACCCACACCAAAAGCCTATTTATCCCCCTGTGAAGCTGAAGGAATGTAGGTGGAAAGCTATAGGTGAAAGCTGAGGGAGGTGAAGGACAAGGAAGTCCACATGGGCAGGTCTTTGCAAGCCAAGAAGGAAGGCAAAGAAGTGATGGCCAAGAGGCCCCAGAGTCAGAAGGCAAAGCCCAAAGCTTCACAATACTTAACTCACAGGCTCTCCTTGGAGGCTCCCAACTTCGAATTCACAGGACTGTCCTACTTTTCACTCTCAGGTGCTTTTGACTTTGCAGTACAATTTCGTTACATGACTTCCACCGAGGAGACTCCATCCCACCCTGGTGCTGACTTCAGGAGCCAGCGACTCTCCTTGCTCTTACACAAGCTAGAAAGATGACAGTAAGTCCTTTTTGAGGTAACTTTGTGCCTTCAAAACCAACCAAACAAACAAAAAACAAACAAACAAACAAACAAAGAAATCAGACATTTCTAAGGAAAATGCCTGCCTTACCGCACTAGAAGAAATGATGTACCATGCAAAGGGGAAGGGTGAACAAGGCAATTAGATGGACAATCTAATGTCTGTGCTAAGAATAGAGGGTTTGTTCTTCTGAAATTAAGCCTTGAATTTTATTCTCCATTAATAATGCAAAATTTGACTGATAAATAAAACATGATCAATGGTGTGGAACAGAGATAATAACACGGGAATAAACAGTAATAAGTATGCCTTGCTCTTATAAAGCTGGCCTTTTAAATGCTTTGCAAAAGGAGGAAAGCTACCTGTGAAAATGGTAATGTGCTGAGCTTTGTGAATAGCTGAGTTTTTCTTCTGATCTTGCTGTATCCAGTAGCATCCTCAAATTCTACATGGCATATGTTGTTCCTCTGAACACCAGACAACAACCATAAGAAAACAGATCATAAGGATGTCATTATAAATATGTCACTATAAAATGTACGTGCTTCAGTCCTTGAGACAATTCAATGCAAGCTGATCTCCTATATTGGATAAATCTGACTTTTTAGGAAAATACATGTGGCAACAAAAATATCAACTTTTATCTCAAAAATGTTGGATAATACTTGAAACAGCTCATTTCTGCCTGGATAGTAAATTCGTTCTAATAATACCAGTCCTCAAAGAAAGATCATACGACTTTTAGCCCAAAGACCCAGGTACTGCACAGAATAAACTTCAAAAAACACTACTCCTAGTGTACCTATTGGTTATTTTAAATTGGGTCAAAGGGATTCAAAGAGCCCTATGAAATTCCATTTGAAAATAAGACAATCCAGGAAATATTTCACTGTAATAGATATTTTTACCATAAGTGAATTTTAGGGAATATACAATACTGTTCTCCTCAGTTCACATTGTTTTCCTGTCATCTAGAGACCAAAACTTTCTGGATATAAAGCAGAGACTCAGGAGTATCCTGGAAGTATCAAAATCACACAACAGCTTGATTAGTAAAGAAGCAAGTGAAAACTCTTGGCTGGCATAGGCATAGCACTACCTCGCAGCTCATCTCCAGTCCTGTCTTTGGCCCTGTCTCCTGGATGGACATTGGACTCATGTTTGGCCTTGTCTCCATCTCTGGCTCAATTTGCTCCTATGGCTGGACTCTTCATTTGGACACTGGATCTGGCTCATCTCTTGCCTGGTCTGGAACTGCTGATGATGCTGCCACCATCCAGTTCTGCCCACCGTGTTCGCAGAATCATAGGATCATGGAATCATAGAATGGTTTGAGTTGGAAGGGACCTTAAAGATCATCTGGTTCCAACCCCCCTGCCATGGGCAGGGACATCTCCCACCAGACCAGGTTGCTTAAAGCCCCATCCAGCCTGGCCTTGAACACTTCCAGGGATGAGGCATCCACAGCTTCTCTGGGCAACCTGGTCCAGTGCTTCACCTCCCTCATTGTGAAGAATTTCTTCCTTATATCTAATCTAAACCAACCTTTTTTAGTTTAAAAGGTTGTCAAATTACCCCTTTTCCTCTCACTATACTCCCTGATAAAGATTCCCTCCCCATCTTTCCTGTAGGCCCCCTTTAAGTACTAGAAGACTGCTATAAGGTCTCCCCAGAGCTTTCTCTTCTCCAGGCATCCCCAGCTCTCTCAGCCTTTCTTCATAGGAGAGGTGCTTCAGCCCTCTGACCATCTTTGTGGCTCTCCTCTGGACCCTCTCTAACAGGTCTATGTCTTTCCTGTGCTGTGGGCCCCAGAGGTGAATGTAGTACTCCAGGTGGGGTCTCATGAGGGCAGAGTAGAGGGGGACAATCACGTCCCTCAACCTGCTGGCCACACTTCTTTTGATGCAACCCATGATATGGTTGGCTTTCTGGGCTGCAAGTATGCCCAAGTCCTTCTCCTCTGGCCTGCTCTCAGTCCACTCATGACCCAGCCTATATTCATTCTTGGGACTGCCCTGACCCAGGTGCAGGACCTGTACCTGTAGGACTGCACCCCACCACTGCCCAGGCTCAGGTCACCTTTGTCTGGCAGAGAAATAAATTTTCAGAAAATTCTTTAGTTTTGTGCTTTCTTCACATCTTCTAAAAAAGGAAAATGCTGAATTTGAAAGACAATGAATTAGAAACCAAAGGGGATTGTTACTTGATTAGCTGGGACTGGCTGGATGAGGGTATCCAAGGTAAAGTGTTCTCCACCAGAGCAAAGATGTTTCCTATACAGCAGTCAGTCCCATCTCTTAATTAGACCAATTCACAAATTACTTCTGAGACCTGACAGACCTTGGGCTAATAATCCTTTTCACGGAGAAGGGCCTCAAGTCTCCAGTATGCCAAGAAGATCAGCAATGCCAGCCACTGAGTGCCCAGAGGTCCAGGCTTCCCTGGTGCTCCTATGGGAATAGCATCTGTCTCAGGTAGAACTACTCACACAGGCAACAAACACATCTTGAAGCCTTTCAGCAGGGCACAGCAGAAAGCAGGTTCCCCAGCACCAACACAAGCAAAGCTCACACAACGAAGCTAGCAAGATTAAGTTGCTGTAATGAATGGCTTTCCAACTGTGGTGCTATACTGTGGTTACTTCAACAAATGCATTGAAGCCAGTTCCAGGCAAACATTTAAGAAGAGTACTTGAGAAAAGAAAAGTACCTGGGCATAGGAACAAAGCCATAAAATGGTGTTTGTTTGTTTGTTTTCTCTCTTGCTCTATTGAGTATTGGACAGAGGTGTTGGGTACACTGTAGTCAGTACATTGAGACATGGTGAACTGATTTAACAGCAGCCACAAAGAGGCATTCCCTCATGCACACTCTCCACCTTCCCTCACCATGGTCCTAATGTTGTACTAACTCCAATGCCCATCAGATACCCTCGTGAACTGACTTACCTCGCTAAAATGGAAGAACAAACTTAGTCAGAAAAAGCTGTAATTCACAGAAGATCTACACAAGCTCCCATGTCAGCACTGGCAGCACTGCCTAGCTGGGAGAAATTGGGAGGAAGAGAAAGAGGGAGAGAAACACAGAGTCACTCCTGTCACCACACCTTTTGTCATCAGCTGTTGGCCCATGGCCATACACAGCTGCCAGGCAGGGGGGGCCAGCATGACCATATACTGCTGGAAAGGCTCTGTCTCATGAAAGTGTTCATGAAACCCTACCAAAAAAATGAGGGTGCATAAATCAGGCTATCAGTGCACTTTCCTTGTGGAGTAGAAAGAAGAAGTCTGGTCTGAGCCAAAATCCATAAAAATCCAGGATCTCTTTCAGCTATTACCCCAGGCTTGTACTGGAAAGGTTTAATTCCTTCCTGAGTGCGGAAGAGGGAAGAGTGAGTTGAAATGGGGTCCAGCCAAGGACATGGCTTTCAGCACAAGGCCTCAAATTCCCCAGTGGAAAGCCACCCTGAACCTCTTCTGCTCAGCTCTATTTACCTTGCTGTCCTCTCCACAGGGCTTCCACCCATGCAAGGCAGGAGGAGAAAGAAAGTGGGAGAGTTTTTCCCCAAAACTGCAAAGCTTCAAAGCACAGAGCAGTTCACAGGTTGAAGAAAATACAGTCTCTCAGATGCAAATCGCAGTATTGCAGAATTTGCACGGGGGACTTGGAAAGGTGTGAAGGGCAGCAAACAAACAGCAGGCATTAGATTTATTTGAACAAGTTTTAGATGGCAGTTTAAGTCTGTATTTGATTATAGACTCTGTCTTTTAGCTGCCGTTTTCTCCATCCTTCTGAGAGGCTGACACTGTTTTGATAACCTTTCTTCCATAAGCCTTCTTAGCCACCTAAGTGACACATCAAAAAGAGCTCAAATGTCGAGATCTGGGTGCTCTCTGCACTGTGCTGAGCCCTGTGGACCACTCGTAACACCAATCACCTCTGCTCAGGTGGCCTGGCTTTCCTTTTGGTTGCTCTGCCTTATTTGTTCCCAGATAGGATCCCCGCTTGGAAATCTCTTCTTGCCTGCTCAAGCTTTTATGTACGGGTCCCCCAGCACTCAGATCTGCCAGTGTAATAGCTGGTCTCACAGCCATTTTCTGTCTTGTCAGTGCCTTCTTCCTCCAAAAAATCTTTATCTCTGAGCTGCAAAGAAAAATCTGTCCATAAAAAGGCAAGCATCTCAGCTCAACTCCCATCTCTGCTGGAGTCGAAGGGAAATTTGCCAATGACTTGAACAACACCAGGAGATAACGCTCTTTCTTTATCTGCACATTAATGGTCTTCTGCTGCCAATCTCCCCAGCGAGACAGTGTTGTCAGTCCCCACACAGTGAGCAAAGGCACTGTTACTTATGCCTCTAACACAAAATAGGCCCATTAGAGATTTTTCCACTGCCTTGGATGGACTTACTCTGTGCTAATACACATGTAATTTGAACATCTGCTTTGGTTTCACACAAAGACAATAGGTTTTTGATTGGGGGAAAAAGAGGAAACTGTAGAAGCAAGCATTCTTGCACTAAATAGGATGGTCAAGGACAGCCTCCACTCCAGGCTAAGGTGTGCAGCTGTATTGCAGAAGATGTCTGTTCTGTCTTGGACCACGCAACCAGACACGGGGCTGGGGAACCCAACTCCAACTTCCTGTGCAGTTATCACTGCACAGGGAGAGGACAAACTCCCAGGATGGCTACTCGGGAGAAGGAAATAAGGGGAACTGGGGACAAAATGGCACATGGAGGACGTTGGCCATCCCCATATTTCAATAATCCTCACTCATGCTATACATGAGGAGGTTATTACATGAAGCATGAGATGATGAACATATTACTGTCTGCAGCACCAAATCTGAAACCTTAGTCCAAGACAAATTCCAGGTAATACTCACTGAGCAAAAAGCTGTTTTAAAGACTTTTCTTCATTATTAGTACAGAAAACCAATGAGCCAATCTACAAATATGCATATTTGAAAAAAGTAAACAGGTGGATTACATCATTGGTTGCCTATTATTTCATGCTTAAAGACAAGAAAATATACATGGTTATTTTAGAAATAAAATTAGAATTAAGTAACACGATCTTTATTGGTTTTACTGTTGGCTGTATATAACACTTCCAAACCTGTGGAAACTGAAATAGACTACGTTACTACTTTAATCATTTCAATATGTAGTGATGTTAGGCTTCGGCAACCTATAAAAGCACACATATATACAGGCATTGGGTGTGTTGCACACCTGGATGCATAGGTGCTATTTATCCTAAATCCATTCAGGATACAAACAAAAAAAAAGAGGGGTGTATATCAGAGTCACTGGTTATAGAGGATTTCCACATTGTGTTTAGCCAGCCAGTGGACCAGCATTAACTCTCCCTTCGCACAATGTCACCTCAACCCAGTTCAAAGTATCTTTCCCAAACGTGTCCCAGAAGCTTAGGATCTTTCTTTTGATACAGGTTTGGCCTCATGTAAATACAATTTGTCAAAGGAGCTATGCCAAGCACCAGCCCCTCAGTCTGCATGTATATCCACACCTACATGTGGCGGAAAGAGGTGTTACCACTTACTACTAAAACACTTTACACTGCCTACACGCAACACAACCCTGCTCTCAACTGCTGCAGATTTTGCTAAATGCTAACTAAAGGACCTAAAGTTTCCTATGTGGGTGTTCTCTTTCAGCTGAATTTTGCAATCCTCACCTGGGGGGAAAAAGCAGGGAAAAAATATGTTTTTTTTTTTTCACCTATATTTAAAAATCCTGAGGAAATCCTAGTTTGGAAGCTTATGTTTGGGGGCAGGAGCTTGGCAGCAGTAGCTGGAGGGTAGGAGATTAATCAAGGACATGTTTCCCACACCCCCACTAGATTAGAAAACCTTGCCCATATTTAGCCAAGTTTATGCTTGAAAGATAACCAGTTCCAGAGGCTCACGCTCACATTTCAGAGCCTGCCCTCCTTGCTTGGGTGAACCGGGTGTGAGGCAGTTTTACCCAACCCCTGTAGCTGCATCGTGGGTCTGTACCTGAGCTGAAAGCAAGGACATTGTCCCCCTCATTCTCTCATCTGCGTTTTTATGAATAAATTAAGCAGCACCAAGGCCCATAGCACAGTCTATAGTGTTTAATTATTAGCATGCTCCCTGGCACCACTTTGGCTTGTCCTAGGGAGTACTCTCAGAGACCTTGTCTGGGCAGGGTTCAGAGAGTAGCACTTGCCAAGGGCTGTTCCCAGTAGGCAGAAAGGATAAAGCCATACTGTTATGGGAGGAAGAGAGTTTAGCTGTATGGACGTGAGCCAGGCTGTGCCACTTGCTTTTAGTGCCAGAAAATGGGCTCTGGCCCAGTTTAATTACAATGAAGACATATAATCAGCAACTCCTTCTCTGTCAGGCATTGGCACTGAGGAAGGAGGAAAATCAAACTGCGGAGATGGAAAAGCTGAAGGCAGTGGAGGGGAAGGGATGGCAGAGGGAGAGGGTAATCTCAGAGCTGGAGTTTGGGGTAGGAGAAAATGGGAGTGGGAGCTGGTGCAAGGGAGAAGGTAGGAACGGATGGGAAGAGATAGGAGGTCGTGAAGAGGGACTAGGAAGATGAAGGGAATTGCTGTTTATTGAGTGGAACAAAATTGGGTTGCTGATCAAAAATGAGGAACGAGATGAGGGAAAAAAAAAAAAAAAGATGAGGAAAAGATGAGATGGTGGAAACCGGTAAAAGGTGGCTCAGGAGAATGGGACAAAAATCAATCAGGCCTTTGGGCAAGCAGAGGCTGAGAACAGTGAGAACTTCTGTCCTCCAGGATGTATGGCTGGTTCTAGAAGACAGCCCAAGCTTCATCAGATTTTGTGTATTGCTTACACATTTCTGTATCTTTATCTTTGGCTTTCACCTGTGTCAGATCTCATTCTTACAGGAGCAACTTAATCTTCCCATCTCAGCAACCGCATGGTCAGATGGAAGAAATGTCAGACACAGTTAAGGTAACCAGCCTGTGTGTAGCCCTGAGAGAAAACGTGGAGCAGCACTTTCCATCAATAACTCCCCGTGGAGGTTTGGAATGGCTCCCTGTTCCCTTAAAGGTATCCTTGAAGAATCATTTTAATTAACCATTTACCTGCTGTACGTTGCCTGAGGCTTTCAGTAGCTAACACTGCAGTCACTTTAGCATCAGTTTGTCACTAGTCATATGAGCAGTCTAGGCAGGATGCACTTGCAGCCTTTGATTTCTGTCATGAGAAGTACAAGCTCCACTAGGGTAAAAATCTATACCAGGAACCATCCGAGCCACCTGAAATTTGATACACAAAGGGAGACCTCAGACTTCCCTCACACTGCTACTGTAACATAAATATATCTTTTTTCTTTTTCTTTTTCTTTTTCTTTTTCTTTTTTTTTTTTCCTTTGTAACAGAATATTTTACTGACCCTGGAAAAGAGAAATCCTCTTACCATGATCACTAACGAACAAAAAAGCAGAAAGCTCCCACTGCTATTGTGCTTGGAATATAATAGTCAAGGTTAACACATAATAGCTAAACAATATGCATTTGAAAGCCGTCAAGAGAATAGTGCTTTGTTCTAATGAAAAGGATTGAAATGTTTTCTACTGTCTGCCTTGACACCTCATGTTACAGTACTTGGAATTACTTCAGTCAGGGAAACTGTCACATCACTCATAAAGTGCCTATAGAGCAGCAGCACTGCGGCGGCAGCACAGGGCCAGTGCAGTGCACCCACAATCGGGGGATCATTTTTATCTCCTGTCCTTGCCAGAACCACATTTGCTTGGTAACCACCAGAGGAAAGTGTTTTGGTGGTGCGTTGGTTGTTTTTGTTTTTTTGCTTTTCTTTTTGTTTTCTTTTTTGATTGCTCCTTTGGCACTGTACCAGTGTATTTTGTGGGCCAAGACACAGCACTGGGCAAGTTCAGTGGGAGCATCTCCCATGTGAGTGTTTGCTTAACAGCCCTGTCTAGTTTAAGCCTGCTTGCATGGATTTTGCCATTTATTTCAAGAAATAAACCAAAGGATGGAAATTCTGGTCCCGACCATATCAGGAGGGCAAGCAATTCCAGCTACAGGTTCTGCCTGGGTTGTTTTCAGGCAGGTGTCTTAAGATGGGGCTAAATAAGGAACTCCTCTAACTGGGGCAAGCCCAGTTTTGTAGAGGGAGGAGGTGTGTGATGAAGCTGGATGAGATGCTGTTGGGTTTTGGAAATACGTAAGCAGAGTCAGGAAGCAATTACCCTTTCAGGTGTAAACCAGTTCCAGAAGGACATTCTGGCTTGTGGAAACAGCTCTGAGTGAAAAGCTGCTTGGTTTGGAGTGTAATTAGTGAGACTGGTAATTAAAGGAGCATTGAAGTCATTCCTCCTGCCCTCCTCCCCCACCAGTAAAGGACAGCCATGGCCATTCTCACAGGATTAATTCATTCAGAGTAATGGCATAAAATTGTGTAATAGAAAAGTATAAAAGCAAAGCTCTGTAAACCAAAATGAAAAATAAAAAAGAGGGAAATGATACAAAAAAACATTCAGCCAGTTCTTCTGGGGTGAGATGCAGTTTCAACTTTGCTAGTTTTTCATTCATACACAGGTAGAGCTGCAGTTTAGTACTAAGCATTGCCAGGGAACCTAAACTGCATCCTTCTTATCACTTATCACCAAGGCAGGGCATCCCAGGGCACACAGAAGCAGTGAACTAGCTATTTAGAGACCTCTGAGGTCAAAGTCAGACAGATACTGAACCCAGTCTCTCTTAGATGGTTGACATCACAGTTTTGGCCTGCAGGACCTAATTTTACCTCTGTCCTTCTCTGGGTACTTAAATCCTCAGCTGGAACAAGCCTCAGCCTAAACAGCCACTTCCCCAGAGCAAAGCATCCCTCCTATTTTCATTTCTACCTGGGAACCATCCACCCTCTCTCCCTTTTTAACCTGGAACTAATCAGCTCCACATGTCTTTGCTATGCAGTAGTAATTACCCTCGACCTCAAGGCAGGGTTTTCACGCCTAGGCCAAGTATAGGTCAACAAAAAAAAAAACCTTTGCATCTACCAGCAATAGGCATTCTCACTACTGGCTAGCAGGCCAAAGCTCCAGGGAAAATCTGGTAGCCAAAAGAAAGACACTGTTACACGGTCGTTAAATGGTTCCTTACCCCGCTTTGGCGTGACTCTTTCATATACTTCCATCCAACCCACTGAATATCCTCCAACCATCTGAATGCTATTTCCAGTACCTCCCTGTGTTGACTTTAGGTGTTTTCCCAGCAAACAATCCAGCACTGATATCCTGAAGAGTTGACAGGGAGGTCTGTCAGGGAGCAATTACTGAACTTCCTTCTTCTAAATGGAGCAGCCTTCAGGACAAGGTAGCCTGTGACAACAGGGAAAAAAAAAATCAAGTGTGTGCTCCACTTTAAGTAGCTCTTAGAAATGCACAGATTTAAGAACAAAGCTCTCCTCATTCGTCCAAAAAAATGAAACTTTACACTTCAGCTCAGTGAAAGAATAAAGTATTTTTATTTATTTTTTTCAGTGCTGAGAATACAGTAGGCATTAATTAAAAAAAAAATAAAATGTGTTCATGGTAATATTTTAAATGATCTTTCTTTAATTTAGCTGAAATAAGGCAGTTAATTAAGGGATAATATTCATGGTGCCAGAGTGTATCAGGCAATAAATGGTTTTTGCAGGTAATTAAGAACTGAGTCTTTCTGATAACCACACAAGTGTATTGCAAGCTATATTCCAATGCAATGAATATAATTCCTATTTTTAACTATATAAAATACGACGATGAAGGAACAGACAACCTTAAAAATATAGTACAAAGTACATTGCTCTTTATTCTTCACCAGAACCATTTCTTTTCATTGAAAACCAGAACAAGAAGTTAACTTGCAAATGTTTCTGAGATCAGGAATTCTGGAACTTTTAGATTCAGGAATTTTAATAGAATAGAATAGAATAGAATAGAATAGAATAGAATAGAATAGAATAGAATAGTTCGAAGGGACCTTCCAAGATCATCTAGTCCAACAGCCTGACCTCTTCAGGGCTAACCAAAAGTTAAAGAATGCTATTGAGGGCATTATCCAAACATCTCTTGAACACTGACAAGCGTGGAGCATCAACCACCTCTGTGTTCCAGTGTTTGATCACCTTCATGGTAAATAATTTTTTCTTTATATCTAGTCTGAACCTCCCCTGGCATAGCTTTATGCCTTTCCCACATGTCCTGTCTTCAGTTACCAGGGAGAAGAGATGGGCACCTCTCTCTCCGCTTCCTCTCCTCAGGAAGCTGTAGAGAGAGGAAGTTGTATTTTGAAATATTTTGTTATCAAAGATAACTATTAAATTAAATATTAAATACAGTAACAATAACAAATAATGAAAATTGTGAAAAAATAGTTCTGACATGAGGAAAATACTGTCAGAAAAGGAAATAGATTTTTTTTATGTTGTCACTTTTTCTCAAAATGTCAGAGTTCACAGGCAAAAGTTGGATCTTTATGATGTTGCCATTTTCTTGACCACATAGTATCTCAGAGGACACTACTCAGCCAGGTCAGAGGCTCTGGGTTCAGTTCCTACCTCCACTCTTCTACGGACTCTATATATCACCACAGGCAAATCATTTAGCATCTCCAAGCCTTGATTTGATCTCAGTAGTCAAGGTAATATTTATTTTCTCCTATCTCTGCCTTGTTTGGTTAGCTCGTATGCTCTTTGAAGAAAGACCTTCCTTTTCCTCATTTAAATAGCACCTCCCAAGAGGGCAAAGAGGAATAGCTTCATCTTGGTTGTACATACAAATAATGAATGACATTCACCTGAATGAGCTTGCAGTCACCTTCAGTTCTTTGCTGATGTGATCTTGTGCTGTGGAAGTAACTGCATCCTTTGTGAAGCTGTGACTGCACTCTCCCAAGCCAATCTTTTGCCTGTTTCGATAAAGCAGTTTTGACAAATGGGATCTTACTAGCAAAACTAGCAGTAGCAAAATGAAAAATAATGAGGCTAGGAAGCAGTGAGAAGCATAGGAACAACAGTCTGAATGAAGGCTTGGTGCTACATGCCAAGGGCAATGCCTTTGGGATATTACCCCTAAGCTGCCAGCATTGCTGAGTAGCCGTTAAGCAAGACTTAAGGCTGGTATGTAGGGATGGCACAGACACTGCTCCTGCTTTTAAGTACGCAGGACAGCAAATGCAAAAGTGGGACACCACTTCATCACACTCTCTTCCAGGCCAAATAAAACCAACCAAAATCCATAATAACGCTACTATTGCCTTTGGATAGAGCATGTGGGAGAATGGTGCAGTCCTCAACAAGGCAGCCAACAGCCATAACCACTACAGTCTTCAGAGGAGTTGCACCTCAGCGTCTGAGCTTTCAGCCTTTGCTCCTTGTTTTAATGGAAAGATTAGTTAAACTTGGCTTATTTTGCTGACAGTAAATGAGGGTGTGGGGACTATGAGGAAGATCTCTGCTGAGCCTCAGAGTCATGGCAGGACAACAGAAAAAGTCATGAGCTATCCTTCACCAGCCCTGCCCCCCAGAAGTATCATCTTTTTGGAGAGAAAATATCATAGCTTGAGCGGAAGAAGTCATCACCTTTTTCATCCAAAAATATGAAAATCACTCCTTCAGCAGAGAGCCAAGTTTCAGGGGCAGGGCTGGGTGGGGAAATGCATATAACAAAGTCAAGGACAGTGGGACCCTGGGGTGGTCCTTTCCATGAACCATGAGTTTGCCTGAAGATCCTGGGTCTTCCTCATATCTATCTTCCCAGACCAAACTGGTCTATCACCCAGAGCAGCCTCCTGAGCCAGAGCAGGCTGAGGTGGCATTAATATCAAATCCACAGGATGTTGAGGGATTCACAGGAATCCCCCTGGGGACATGTCTGGTCAAGGCCAAAAAGTTGACCTAAAGATCTCATTCTAAATTTCTAAGTTCAAAAACTTTGTCACCTGTCCAGCTGCAGGAAGAATACCCTTTCTTCTTGGGGTAGTGCAGTTCAGGCAATTCCCATGGGGCAGTTGCATCAGACCATCAGACTTAATAACTGACAATGGGACGATCAAATATCATTTTAACTTTCAAGAGTAATAGATTGCTCAACTGCTACAGAGTCCAATCTGCCCTCTTCTTAATGTTAAACCAGTGCAACTTCATACACGTTAACAGAGGTGTTTTTGCGCTGGGTTTTGTTTAAGCTGGTGTGGCTTAAGTCACCAGCCCCTCAAACAACCACCATTGAAACTTGTCCTTTCCTCCCGACTCTCTTCACCCTTTCAGAGACAGCATCAGAGGTTTTTTAACATACATTTCCTGAATGCCATCCATCATATTTGTCCCACTCCTTTTCTTCATTTGGCTCAGCTCTGCTTTCCTGTGGATGCGCACATGCTAATTTTAAGAAGCTAGAGAAGGGCTCAAAAAAATAACATGCAGGCAAAGGAAGCCCCACAAGTGATTTTGTTGTTGTTGTTTGATTATTCAAATTTTCAGAAGTTGTCAGGAAACTGGACAGGCAATACCTGTTCTAAACAGAGTCCTTAATTTGTAAAAAATAGTAAAAGCTCAGCATTTCTCTCCACTGAGATATGCCTCTGGCCACCCTTTTATTTTTCATGCTGTGTTTTCTGAAACATTACATTCAAGAGAATATATTCCCTTCAAATCATGTACACATGCATGTTTATTAAGTCATTACCATAGCCTTAAGTCCATAAAATCACTGTGGACTGCAATACCACATGTGCATCCAGCAATTAGATGAATAAATTAACCCTGAAAATTTTCTGCTTGGGGTGGAAGAGAACAAGCTGTACTGTGAAAGTTGAAATAACACTCCAGAATAGAGAAATCATTTTCTATTTAAAAGACTGGTACCCGGCTAAAGCTCAGGGAAAAAAAAAAAAAAAAAGGAAAAAAAAAAAAAAAGGAAAAAAACACCTGATCATGCTGATGACTACCTATAGCTTGAAATTCTGAAGTAAAAGGAGAAAAAATAGTAAACACAGAGCTGGCAGAGCACACAGTTCCAAAGTGCATTACTCCGTCAGCGTCATTTTCTATGCGGCAATGTTCTTTCAATTATTTTTTCCCCTCTCTTCCTCTCTGGAAAGAAAATTGGCAGAAAAAGTTGCCTGCAGGATCAGAGAGGGGTATTTTTATCAACCTTCGACAAGATTAAAAATCCTTTATCTGAAATGCAGCAGAGGACTGGCCTAAATTAAATCCCATCTCCCTTTGCTTCTAGGCTGCGAAGGAGTATCACACAAAGGGCACTTTGCTTAATTTGTATTATTTCTTAATTTCTGTTGTTTTTCCTTTACACTTGCACAAGTTACCCATGCAAAAAGGAAAAAGGGAGGGAGCAGAGAGCTAGCTACACGGTGAATGTCCAAGAGGGGATGCCAGATGGGGGCTGCTGGCTGAAACGTCTGGTGGGCCCATCAGTGAGGGCACAGGGGTACGTCAAGGCCAAAGCTCTGAGGGGCAACTTGTAGCCAGCACATCATTAGCCTGGACATCAGCTTTCTACAGTTGCTGTAGTGCCTGCCCTCTTTATCTTCACAGAGAGTATTCACATGGCAGAGCATTTGCAGAACCTGAGCTTGCATGAATTTTTAATGGTATTAATAATCACTGTTTGCAGTTTTGCACTGCAGCATGAGTACCAGAAAGCCTTTCAGTAACTGGGTCACCAGAAATGCCCTTTGTCACCATGCCCATTGTGTTACTGACATAATCACCAGGTGTTAATTGTACCCCCACACATGTGCTCACTTAATTACAACCATTTGATGCAAGCCTCTTCCACCTGCACAGCCCTAATGCCCAGGGGTGTCCATGTTGCAACAGAGATACAGTTGGATAAAAATGGGGAAGAAGACAGTAAACAAAGTCAGGAAACAGGCAGGAAAAAGGAGGTTCTGAGAAGGTGTCATCACTACCTAACTTGTTACCTTCTGTGAGTGAATCCCTTGGCTTTTCCAGGAAGGGCTGTAAACTTTTGGGTCTTTTCCCTTTAATCTCTCTAAAGGACTCTGCCACTGAAAATAAGTTTGAATGAAGAATCAACAGACATCCTGTCCAGGATATCTGTGGGTGGTTGTGCCAATTTCTGTGCTGCTGGCTTCTCTGGCTCCATCTCATGTCAGAGTGTACAGGAGCAAACAGCTAATAATTTGGCTCAGCAGTGATTGCTGTGCACAGTGGCCTGGGCATAGATTTTTCATTTCATTTTCATACATCATTTACAGCTTGCTGCAGCTACTCCAGAAAGTCAGCACCAATCTCCATAAGTTAACATGGAACAAACAGGAAAGGAGATAGAATTTTTCTGTTGTTATTTAAAAGTCTTGTCATGTCTGGGCACATTGGTGCTACCACTGATTTCATTTTCAATATACTTCACTGATATAACAAAGTCATTTCCTTGAGAATACACAGGGGAGGCCTGGACAGCATTAATGTAGGAAAAAAAAAAAAAGCAAACAAACATAGCCAATTTGCTTGTAAGAAACCTATTTTCTGTATTGCCCTTTGCTTGCTGTTGAGTATTTTTTCCTTGTATTTTTTGTTAATATGGTAGGCCAGATTCTGATTTTCAACATTGCTGTAAACCCCTTGTGTGTCCTCAAGGAGCAAATGGAATTTCTCCAGACTTGTAAGTGTAACAAAGATGAGGATAAGGCCCTGGAGCTTGTCTAAAAATAGCTTACAAAACTCCTCCTGCTTATTAATGAGACTGCTAAATAAATAAATAAATAAACAGGTGAAGAGTGCTCCAGAAAAGTCCAAGTGTCCTTCTGCACCCAAGTTCAGACAATTATTATATCTGTGTTCTTTAATCATTTATCCTCCCTGCTTCAGTTGCATACCCTATGAAGAGAAGTATAATAATAACTCCTATGCAGCCTCCAATGGTTATAACGAGGATTAATTAGTTAATGTTTGCACAGTACAGAGGCCAGGCCCTGTGCTGATTTATGCTTGGTGCGTGTCAGCTGGGGTGGATTAAGATGTGAGCCAACACAGAATTGAGCCTCTTGCAAAGAACGCACCAGGTCCAATGCTAACAATTCACCATTTGCTTAATTTTTTTTTCTGTCTTTACGATGGCTTCACAGTGCTGGCATGGCTTCACACCTCTCTAGTGAGCTCTGTGCCTCAGCAGCTGGGTGTGGGGACCCAGCCTGGCAGTGGTCTTCAGGGAACATCTGAGGCAGTAGAGGTGAAGTCATGATAAGCAAATCCCCAGAACAAGGAGTGGTGGCACAGAGCTACAATTCCATGAAGAAGAGGATAAACAGACTTTGCTTTAAAACAAACTCGGGCAATGGAGAAACTTATTTAGGGAGGGAAGTGTTTCCTGTGATCTCCTAGATCTCTGATTTGCACAGGTACAATCAGTACGCTTAGGTACTTCAGTGATACTGGTGAAGAAGCAATGGTGTATATTCCCAGGATAATGCAAAGCAAAGAAAAATGACTCTAGTTTGGGTTTTTCCATATGAAAAGGCTTCTAGGCAGTGATTGCATTTCACTGCATCAGGGCATATGGCACTATTACTTGATCCACTTACCAAGGGCAACATTAATGACTTTCCCTTAACCCTGCAGTATACTCTGTTGAATGGTTAAAAGGATGTTCCAGTAAACAAAATGCTCAAAAGCCAGAGTCTGTACTGTTATCCTTCTCCCCTTTGCTCTTTGAATCCAGGCCAGGAACATCTCGTGTATCATATGAAAGTGAGAGCATAGTGACGGTCGTACTGATATCAGCTGCAGCAGTGAGCAGTGGTGTGCAGAGCAGATCTGTTGCTGAGCTTGATTTAGTGCCTGCCTGTTGCAGGAATCATGAGAAAAGGCAAGAATGCAGTATTATTCCCCCCGTGCAAACTCCATCCCAGTGTAATTTTTCCAGGAGGTGCACCCCATAGATTTCCTACAATATTCCAAGAATGATATTTGGGCAAGTTTTCACATGAAATAGTCCAGATTAATTTCTGTGAAGGAATAGGATACCTCGACACTTCTTGTAGCCATCTATGCTAGGATGCCCCAAACCAGACAGTGCAAATAGCATGTGTGAAATAATTGTTCTGCTGAAATCATCTTAACTTACAGTATACAGTAATACTGCTGATCATTCAAACATCCTGACAGATACTCCACTTCAGAACGTATAAAGCAAAGACACACCAAAGAAAAGAGTGGAATAGAAGGAAAAACCCTCTGTATTTAAGACTACCATGGCTTACATAGCACCTTTTGTGAGGATCAGCTCTCAGGATGTCTGCTTATGGGAGAATCTTGCAAGGAAGAAGGTGAGGGAGGGTTCTTTGCCTTTCTGAAGTTAATAGCTAACTGAATTCAGTGGAGTTAAATTCCTCTCTCCCTGTGTGCTTAGCGGAATACCACAACTGTTTAGTCGCTTGTACTTGGTCCTACTGCCCTCTGCTATATGATGCATTACTGCATTCCTGGATAGAATTTTCTCTTTTTGTTGCCTCAGCCATCGGCCCATAAAAACAGTTTCAATGGATAGAATTGTTAATTGCAGGAATGGGGAAATAGATCTGCCATCAATGTTAATATTCCTTGATAAGTAGCTGTCTAGAAATCACTTCAAAGTAAAGTAGAGACATTGAAGTAATTTCCATCGAGAACAGTGCTTGATAGACAGACACATGAGCAGGTAAATAGAACCCTAAGTTAGCAGGATGGCACATACATATTTATATATAAATGCATGCTGATGCAAAAGGGCGCTTTCAACTGATACAAAGCGATGCGAAATATTTTGGTGAGTCACTCTATTAACCAGGCTCAGGAGCCATTAAATGAGTCAGGAATTGGTAGGCTACAAGATGACAAAAAGCTCCTGGTGACCCTCTCACAGAAAAAAAATGAGGGAGTATTTCCTGAGATTGCAAGGACAAATGAACAGACAAAACAACTGTGACAAAGAGTCAGAACAAGAGTGACAGCCCAAGAAAGGTAGTTTGAAATACTGAAGAAGACATGAAGAATTCCAGTTCTGGCTTTAAGGAGACACTGAAACAATCAGTCACAGACTGACATAGAGAAAAAGTGAAGAAGATTAAAAGGATTTAAAATAGAATGTGTTAATAAAAAAATAAATAAATAGAAAGTGTGAGTAGTGAATAAACAGAAGGAATTTAAAAGTATTTGTTAAAGTAAATGTGTCTGTGATGATGAGCTTTAATTGAAGATGCTCCAAAAGCAGACTGATGTAGGGGCAATGATAAAAGATTTTTAGGGACAAAAACTCCAAAAACAAATCCTAGGGAAGAAGGAAGCTTGAAAAATCTCCAAAAGGGATTATCACTTAAGAGAAAAAGTAGGAACACTGTTTCTTTATATTCCTCTTTATATTAAACTCCTGGTAAGCTGACGTTTTTCAAAGCAACCACAAAAAATGGTTCATCAAAATGATGTGCATATGACCAGTCTGGAAGCGTCAAAGTGGGAGTTCACCAGTACAATCTGTGCAGTTAAAAAAAAGGATCATTCATCGCAGCATTACAGAAGTGTCTAGGGGCCAGGCTATGATCTCTTTGTTCTAGGCTCTGAACAAACAGTGCAGACAGAGTTTGCCGGAGGAACTAATGACCTTAATAGACAAGACAAAAGGTTGGGGAATGAAACAATCCAGGGAAAATGGAGTATTTTCCCCCACATGCGCCAAGACAGGTCTACATCTTTGTATCAGCTAGAGCCAACTACCAAGAGCAGAGTAGAGGACCCTAGTCCTTTGAACACACACCCATTGCTTGAGCACTTTTGTCAATGGCACACTGCCATTTACCTTTGATTTGGGGGGTGGGGGGTGGCATAAGTCTTAACTTAGACCTCCTAGGAAGCTGCAGGATTGAAAAAAAAGTAGCTTGTGCTTTTTGTAACTGTGAGGAGGCTGAATGCAGCATATGTGAAAGATTAAAAGAACATCAGGCAGCTGTTAGAGGTTTGCATGTTATGAACTCAACTTTGGCAGCATCTTCTGTGAACAGAGAGGTAGACAGAACAGGATAAAATTTGGTAGCAGAGTCCAGTGGTCTTGGTGGATTCACAGGATTTCTGCCCCCTAAGAATGCTGTTGCACAGCTACGCCATATGTGAGACCATTATTTTGGTCATATTTATTAGCCAATCACATTTTCTTAATTGCTTGACCTCACCTACCTTTATTCCCTAGACAACGCTGAGCAGAGGTCTGTGCTTCCCTGGCTTTTCACTCTGTGACTTGCTGCCCACCAGAGAATGGAGAAAGAACTGAGTCCACTTCCAAATGAAAAGGTGCCTGGAAATTAAGCAGAAATGGCAAGCACATATCGTGCAGAGCTGAGTTTTACCCTGGCCTGTGTAAGTATCCAAAGGAAGGAGAACCAAATATAAATTGCTGTTAATCTTCCTGTGTTATCCCTGCCCATGACCTGGGAATCATTTTGGAGGCACTGTAATCTGCAGTACACTAAGGACCTTTGCTTGTCACTGGACATGGAGTCATAGAAGCAGCCCTACAGACAAGAAGTCCATCTTGTCCCAAACAATGGCCAAAGGCAGATGTCCCAGGCAGGACATGAAAGACAGCAGTGATATTTCCTTAGAATAAACACTTCACCCTCAACAGCTTTTTGAGTCAGAGGTGCTGTCAGTAGTCTTCACTAGCTGTTTTCTTCCATTAATCTGTCTAGGATTTTTTGGTGTTTTGTCGTTGTCGTTGTAGTGTTTGTTTGTTTAACCTATAAAAACAGGCATAGCAACCTGTGGCAAGAAGAAATTTCACAGAACTACATGCTATGTGAAAAAAGCATTTCTTTCTGCCTGGTTTGAACCAACTATCTGCCAGTTTCTCCTGATACCCCCTTCTATTCCCTTACATGGGAGAGGACAGCAAACAATTCTTCCTTATTTACCATCTTTATAATACCCTGTCCATCAGTATAGATACCTTCAATTATCCTTTCTCCAGCTTGAAGACTTTTATTCTAGTCAGCTTTTCCTCAGAGAGAAGCTCTTCCACATTTCATTCTTGCTGCCCATCTCTGAACCTTTTCCATTTGTGTTGTATCCTTTATGAGATGGGATGTACCAGAAATGTATACAACATTAAAGAATTACAAGATGATATAAAACCGCTCTGTGTTGTGTTCTCTGATTCTCTCTAGATTTTTTAACATTTGATTTGCTTCTTTATCAATATCACAGATGATGTACCACCTCATTAAGGAACAAAATTTGAGAGAAATAAATACAGTTTCACAGATACAGAAGCTACTACTTGCAGCATGGCCCAGACAGTCTTAGATGTAATTGCCAACAAATTAATTCACCAAAGAGTGCTGAACCACTGATGCTATTTTAGGCTTCGTTTTGGTAAATAGCAAGCACATTACAGGAGAAGTGATCAAAGAAAATAACCTTTGACTGAGCAATCACAAGTTGATTCAGTTTAAATTAAATGAAAGAGTAAACAAAAATAGGTCTGTAATTAAGGTTCTACACTTCAAATGGGCAAAATTTGAGAAATTAAGGGAACTAATTAGTTAACTCAACTGGACTAAAGAACTGAAAGTCCTGAATGTGGGAAAGGCCTGAGATTCCTTTCAGCCAAAAGTATAGAAACTACCTCCAGCACATCTCACAAGCCAGAGAAAAACAAAGGCTGTAAAAATTACTCTAAATTTAAGTGAATGAGTAAGCCACCTCAACAAAGGATAATAGCAATCAACCAAGAGCCAGCAAAGAATGGAAAGAAAAAGACAACTCAGCAAAGCAAAGGTACTTTAGAGGTCAAGAAGCTTGAGACTAAAATGAGGAATGCCAGAAGTTAAGCAGAACAAGGACTTGCAAGGGATACAAATTTAAACAGAAATGTGCCTTTCAGCCCTGTGAATAAAATAAACAGTGGGGAAAGGAGTTGGGCAGCTAGGCAAAAACTTAAAAACATGAAGATCCCTGCCCCAGAATTAAATGGATGCCCTACACTGATTTTTCAGCAAAGATAACAGTGATAAAGAATGGCAGGATGGCTGATGATAACTAAAGGATGGCAAGGACCACATCTGGGAGAGAAGCTGAGCTCAGACAGGTTAATGCCTTCAATTGTGTCTCTGTCTTCTTGGGGCTGCAGCTACCAATGCGAGCCAGCATACTTAATCAGAGAGTTAGGAGGTAGGAGAGTCCAGAGAAAGGGGAGAGAAAAGGAAAGGGAATGGGAGATGAGAAGAATGATATGAGCTAGGAAAGGAGTTTAAGACGAACTAGGTGTGAAGCACTGTTGAATTGTCCCCAGGCACCTGTCCAAGCAACCCCAGAGGCAGTGAAGACCCGGTGGGACAATAGGCGTTTTCACCCCCAGTACCTGTGCATGCCTTCTTTGAGAGCAGGTGGTCAGCTCCAAAAGCTCTCTTCATTTCATTCCTTCATATGGGAGAGCTGGAAATTTGACAAATCTTCCAAACAATCTTGAGAAGAGCAGAAGTGAGCTAATGAGAGTGTCCTCCTGTATAAATATTGGCTATAGGTTAGTCTCCAGAAAGCCTTAGAACAAATAGGATGACCTTTTAGTTTGGAAGAACTTAAAATGTGAATCTTCCCACAGGGAAAATGCAAGAGAAAAGCCTCTAGACAATTTCTCGCTGTTGAATTTTTATGCTAATACCATTCTAAATTAGAGCAAAATTAAGTAAATTTTGTTCAGCATGGGGAGGACACATCAGGTGGGGATCTAGTCTACCAGAGCTACTAAGTGAGACAATAACTCACTTAAAGAATTATTTAGCTGTCAGCTGGGAAACACATCACTCTCATTTGGCAGGGCATGTACAGCTCTCAAGACATTAATAAGGTATCCGCTGGAGAAGAAAACAGTGATACTTTTACAATAGACTGTAATTTCAAGGGCAGTTAATAAACGAATAAATAAAACAGCCATCAGTACGAGTAGGTGCATTTTTTTCTCTGGAGAGTTCCAATAAAAGAGTCACACAGCCCTTCCATCACACTGAAGTCATACTGAAATATCCCCCTGACTCCATGTTGCACCATATTCTTCAAAGGGCCTGACAATGAAGAGTTTTGTCACCTTTTCTTGCTGTACTCAGGACTTTCATGTGCAATGTCTGGCCTACCAAATACCCCAGCCATGGAGTCCAAGCCCTACTCAGCATCCGCTCTGGAAGATATGCTGAAATCAGCAGCAGCTGAAAGTTCAAAATCCTTTGAAAATTATGGTCTCAGTCACATTGCAGAGCATCAGCCATAGGGTTGCCATATTTCTGTCCCAGGTTTTCAGGAAGCATCAGACATCCTATGCCTACGTTTCACAGATGGTCCGTGCATGGAAACACATGGCATTTATTGTGCATATACAGACCATCTGTCCAGTGTACAGTCCAAAGGCCCATGGCTCCTGGAAATGCTGGACACACCACATGTGCTCTATAGCTTATCTGGGCACATGCAGGGAACATATCTGAAATTTTTACTCTGCCTTAGCAGTCAGAGCCCCTGAAATCCCGTAAAGAGGTAACAAATTGCTTAACTTCAAATTCTTTGGTGGAAGAGGGTGCATGTTTATGGTGTACAATAGCCACACTCACTCCCATAAGAAACAACTGGGCCTGCTGTCACACATATCCCAGGGTCGACGGTCCCTGCATAAAAGAGCATAAAGATCTGACACAGTTTCCCCTATGGTTGAGTTCCCCAGCCACCTGTTCCCATGGTTCTCTCACAAAGAGCACGCTGGGTGCAGGTGAGGGACATGCGGTCAGAGTAGGCTCTCCTCTGGCCTGTCAGCCTCGTAGAAGCTGGTAAAGCTCAGAAGATGGCACAGCTTCTCTGGGGTCTCTCTAAGTCAGTGCTACCTAACATTCTGGGAGGGTGGCAGGTCCCTCCAAAAATTTTAAGCAGTGATGCTGTGATTTATTCAGAAATACAAGTTTTTTCTTCTTTACTGTCTAGACAGTCTCAAATGCATGAATACCACACTGAGCTGCAAGGCATTGCTGGACCTACTGTAAAGGCAAAAAGTCGTACAGAATCTGCTCCAGCACTGGGGACATACACACGCCTCTCAGGAGTCACATATAGATGTGTAAATTGCTGCTCCTTGTGCAACACCCACGTGTTCTTACATTATATCCCCTAACAGAAAGTAAGTTATATAGAGCTGATTAGTATATTTGATACCTGGACATATCAGGCAGTCCTGCCCTGAGGTTCTCCTCCGAATCATCTGATCACATATCACCTCAGCTGTAGCTCGGTGGGTGGAGAGGAAGAGTGATGATAGCGTATGACTTCTCCAAAGGTTACACCTGCCAGACGGAAAGGCCTCCTGAAGATGCAGTAGCAGCTAGAGGTTACTCAGCTGCTCGCCACCTCTCACTTTCTGTTCTCCACATAAAGGGCAGCCGAGCAATTACTGAAGGAAAGGAATGAGCCACCTACGCCTGCACACGTGAGGATCCCATCACAGGAGCATAAATCCTGAGTTGATGGCATTAAAATGCAGCCTGAAAAACACCAGCTTTGACAAAGCTTTATTAGCACTGCTTAATCACAGAAAGGTCCCTGGGTGCTGACCGGACCAGGAATACCTGTGTGCTGCCACCACTAGCTAAATGACCCCATGGGGGCCCTCCAGGTACAGTGGGACATGCAGGCAGAGACCACCCGCAATCACGATGTGCCCAGCAGGAGACAGCCACATGTGCTTTCAACAGACACCCCGTCACCCTCCTTGGACCCCCTGCCCAGTGTGTGCCCTTTGGGGCAGCAAGGAGGTGGAAAGCAGCCCTGGATGGAGCACGCTGGAGTGGGGAGTCCTGTTGCAGAACCTGTGACAGCACGGCAGCCGTCCTGAGGGAAGGCACTGATGGAAAGGCATAGTGTCCCAATGGCTGGGCTCACCCACACCCACTGAGCAGAGCCAGAAAACCACCAGATCTTGTGAAATCATAAGAAAAAGAGGCATTCACTCAACCGACCAGGGAAGGAGCGAGGCGGGGACCCACCAGCGCTGTCCTGAGGAAGGGAAAGGCAGCGCGGCAGGACGGCCTGCTCGCCAGCTGGGAGGGCAAGGAGAGCCGCGAAGGTGAGACTGGGAGAGGGGAAATGACTCACGGGCTCGAAGCGTCAGGCAAATGGGAAGCATAAATAAGAACAGACACCCAGATGCTCAGAGCCAGGCGGCTGCAGGAGATAGCCAGATTAGAAAAGGCAAATAAATGTGTGTGGGAGTGGATATGAGATCAGAGAAGCAGGGTCAGGCGAGTTCAAAAACAAGCTCTGGAAGTCCTTCACATACTACTGAGCCTGATGGTAAGGAAAGGAAGCCTTTGAAAGTGGTGAAGGGACAGGGTGATATAATACCACAGCCTGCGTGCAGAGAATAGCATGGCTTTGGCATAATGAAAATCTCAGTGCACTATTCTTCTCTCGCTTAGCCTCATTTAAATTGTGAATAATGACATGGCAAACTACAGCAGGTTAAATCCAGGGGGAGGGAGAGAAGAATCATATCCCTTTTGGTTAGAGAAGGACCTATGGAGAAAAAGAAAAAAAAAAGTCAATAGAAGGAGATTTACAGCAGTCAAGAGGAAAACAATGACAGATGACATGAATAGGCATTGAACCAGCAGAGCTGCGACAGTGTAAGGTCTGGAGGAGGAAGCTGAGGAGACTGCAGGTGCAGGAGGCAGAAGGCTAAGCAAAATTAGGGGCAAGCAAAATTCAGCATAGTTTCAGTTAGAGATGCAGCTTTGCCACGTGCCCCAAATCACAAGGCTTCCTTTTCTAACTAGAGATGAGAAGCAAGGAATGGTGGTGCTAGCACACATGGATCCACACTCGTCTCCTCAGAGGAGTTGATAAGGGAGGCCAGTGCTTCCGCCACCTCCTTTTTTAGTGGCTGAACTCCTTGAAAAAGACAGCTAAAAATATACATGGAACCACTCATTACTTTGCCATGAAATCAGTTGTTCTGGCTCCCACATGACAGCAGTGCGGCTGTGGATGGCGGAGGGCAAGCTGAGCTGGAAGGGTGCGGGGACCCTACCTCCAGCTTTGAAATGTGGTCCCCACGTGAGAAAGGAATTACAAATTGAGAGCCCTTGCTCTGAATATGACTTGCTCCCAAGTCACCTGCTAGACACCCTATTTTGCAGCCACACTATTACCAGAGAGCTCCAAACTCTCTGCTGCCTGTGACAGTGTGTGTTAAACCAGAGGTAGGCTGCAACTCAGTTTATCACGCAGAGAAAGCTCTCCAGAGATGTTGTCATTTTAGATGGAGTTTGCAGGGCAAGAGGTTACATGAGATACCTTTTAAGACAGCTAACAATTGCTTCATTTGTCACAAGGAAAGAAAAATGAGTTTGAGACTCCATAAAAGAATAGTTTGGGGGTCATAATTTTGTGTTTACACTCTTCTGATGTAAAAGCAGAATTTCTAATGAAGAATGAACATGAAAAATCCTTGGGGATTGTAAGTGAATCTCCATACTTTAAACTGGTCCTGGTACATAGTCTTGCTGTGCACCATCAAATATATAATATACATCCCACTACCAATGTCTTATCAAAAATGACAAATACTGCCTGGCATACTGTTTCTGCAAGAGAGGCAGGCTTCTATTTATCTCTCATTTGGAAAAAAATGGCATTGATAGCAAGCAAGAGATTAGCATGTATTGCTGGATAGGAAGAATAGCAATGGTGGAAAATATCCCCTATTCCCAAATGATGGGGATGAGTATATCTAATTAAAAAGTAATCTTTTATTGTCTGCCAACTCAATCTAAGTTTCAATATACAAACCAGCAATTACAGGAAGTAGATAATCAGTTATGCATTTAAAAGACTTTCTACTGAATTATATGTCCTTTAATTAGATGTACATTTTTAAAACAAAAATTGTATTTCTTGGAAGTGAAGGAGAAGCAGTAGCCATACTAGGAATGGACTTACTCTGTACATGGCCAGCAGAAACTATTTGGAGTAACAAAAACAAATCATCTTATTTTAGACCAGTGTCACAAATACCTCCAAGAACTAACTTTCAGTGCCCTAAGGCACCTTGTGTATCTATGTTATCCTTCCAGGTTTTGAAGCACACACATCACTAAATTTTAAGATCTGAAAACAAATGCTAAAAGCTTTAAAGGTGTTCCTGGCATATGCATCTACGTAATGATGGTACTAGTTGGACCCACATTTTTCTCTCACATACATGCTTAATACACAACAACTGCTCAGAGATTATGGTGCAGTGGTGCAACTTTTTCAAACTATGTTCAGGATGCCAAACCTTCTGCAGATAATAAGGCAGAGGGCATGAATGTCAGGCTTAAAATACTCTGGGATGTAAGCTGATGCAGGCATCCCTCTTACTGTAAGCAACGCCCAGGAGTGAATGTCGGTTCAACAGCACACATTTCTGCCATCATCACCACTGCAGTGCTCATTAAAGCCCACATGAGTGTCCCTCACAAGAGACAGTGGAGGGTGTGCTGGTTCTCAGACGCACCACGCCTACAGAGTATGAAGGGGCAAAGGGAAAAAAGTGATGGGGGCTTATAAATTGCTTCACAATTACTGATACCTTTTGGTATATTCATCTTTCAGATGCACTGCTAAGCATTGCTAGAACTCCCGCATCTTTTCTGTGCTGTTTGCCCTACCACACAATTCCCTCCAGAAAAACTTGTGGCCCTCCTTTAAATGTGACTTTTTAACAGTGATAGGTATCATTACAACTTCCTCTTAACAAATTGTTGCTACAGGCACAAGCTCTTCCTCCACAGCTGGCAGTCCCTGGATGGCACTGGATAGCTATAAATCTAACTGTAGTATCTATGGAATTAAACATGTGATTGGGTCTTCTCTTTTCAGAATTCCGGGGGTGTTTTGTTTTGCTTTGTTTTAACGTAAAATAACCCATACAAGTGCAAGCACCACGGGAAAGATCCCTAGGCATGCAGGGGTGGCTCTCTCCAGTCCTAGCTCAGATGAAGTATTCATGCTTGCATTTCCATCAGCTCACCAGCACGCTCAGAAAATGTGCTCCCTTTCTGCAGTGTTGAGGACTGAGCACATTTCTGCTCTCCAAGACGAGCTGTAAACTGCAGGGAGTGGGGCTCCATCAGTGGTCGTAGTCTGGCAGCATACTGGGACTAGAAAGACAAAGGGGTGACAAGGTCCTGGAGGAGAACTATTTTGGCACAGGTGCCACAGGCAGGGCTGCAGGCCTTCCTCCCGCATCCACTGGTGATGAAGGTGGGGGCAAAGTGCAGACTCCAGGACACAGGGTTAAGCCAGCAACATGCTAATGCTGACTGATAGCTCCAGAAGGAGGAGAGGAATCTGGCTGCTTCATCTCCAAGTTCTCCACCTTTGAGCAATCACTCCGACTCAGATGTGAACAGATGACAAAAAATTCAAAACCATTTATTTCAAATTGTAGCGTAAGGGACTACCAATTTCCCGGTCATGCTTATAAGCAGATTTATGTTCATCCCAGATTGCTAGAGGAAAAATTGTCACCAGCATCCCACTGCAGCTGTGTCTATCCCACTCAAGTGTGAGATACCAGATTGACACCAGCCCACTTATCCTGCCTAATTGGATGAAACTATTGACTTCCTGCAATTTAGTGTTTTATTGGATTTTGTTTTGCAAGGGAACTTGGAATTGCCAGGTTTTAGCTAGTAGTGCTGTTATGCTTTGGTTTGCCTGGACAGCTGCTAGGTGGCAATGCACTTACCATTCTTTGCATGACTATTTTGTGAAGGTGCAGAGATTCAAAAGGACCTGTCTAAGAGGCGCTTTATTTTCAGCTGTTGCTGATGCATCTTATTTACATGAGTTCACTGTTTAATAGGAAGGACCATTAGTATTTGGCCTATATTTACCAGCTATTAATATCTTGTGCATTAAAATTATCACCCAGATGTATTTTAATATACATAAATCTCATTCTCTCAAGCCAATATCCATTTTTTGATGGACATTCCTCTTACCATTTCAGAAGATACTGGTTATAACACCATTGCCCTTTGAAGTCAGCCTATATATTGCATTTCACGTATAGCTGCAACAGGTATTTTAAGTTGCCAAATAGAAAAGTCAAACCTTACCTCACCAGATTTTACTCCTCTGATTTCTAAAAAATCAGTTTTTACCTTAAGGTTCTTTAGGGTTATATTATATGGGAAAGAGTTTCCAAAAAAGTGACAGTATGCATTAATGAAAACAGCTTTGTTGATCTCTGCCAAGGCCAGTTTCCCAGCCCTCTGTTTAGGAAGTACTGTCCTCTTTCTCAAAGAGTTCCCCCAGTGTCCCCATTCATCATGCAAAATCCTAAAATAAGCAATTAGCTAGGCAGGTCACAGATGGAAAAAAGGACATTCCAGTTTCAAGAGGAATGTTTGGCAACACAATGCTCAAGTAGTTTGCAAGCAGACTAAAGCTCTGCTCAGAGCCAAGGGAAGCTATGTGGACAACACTGGCAAATTTGGCCAGCGTTGTTGAATCCTGTCTCCCAGTGAAACTTATTAGTTCCAGCTCAGCTTCATATTCGCATGGCTTCGGTGACAAGGAGCATGGGCAGACCACACTCATCTCTGCCCAGGTGATGTCTTGCAGACACTAACAAATCCTCCATTACCCCCCTTTAGATTATGAACAGGACTCAACATTTCCTCTGAAAAATCAAATGTCCTGGACAACCATCACTAGCAGGAAGAAATAATTTCAAATGGGCAACCCTTTGCCAGAATTCAGTTCAGCAAAGGACATTTAAATTTTACCGTGCAATTCCTCCTTCTGTCCCCCAGCTTCCTTATGAAGAGAAGTTCAGTTCACTCCAGTCAGATGCCTGAGCACCCACCATTGCATCAGCACTGGAGAGGGCTGCTGGGGTCTCTGGCGTTATCCAGAACTACCAGCGCAGCCAGGTGGATGGACCTGGAGGAAATTCAAAAACTGAAACTGGAAAAGAGAAGGGAGAGAAACTAAATTTTCAGCACACGTAAAAGCAATCTAAGAAACACACATTCCTTGAGTAATGACTAGTTAAAATGCAGTTTCCAAAGAACACGTTTCCTTTAATATCGTATAGACAAGTTACTTGGTCATATTGCTTGGCCTCAGCTATGCAAGAGGTCAGGCTTGAAGCTCATAATGGTCCCTGCTGGCTATGAAGATCCAGGAGTAAATGTTCATTTGCAGTTTCACATTTTCTGAAAAATTTATTCCAGCCTCTACTTTATGTCTAGATACCATGGCTGATTATGAGTAAAAAAGGCCTTCAATGAACAGAGTAAATCAATAGGGTAATTGATGCAAAAGGGTTTTCTCTGAGTAACAAGATACACCTCCCACAAAGGAAACAATAGTCCAGCCAGTTTTCCCCAGGGTTCCTCAATTAATAAATATGTTTTCATTATAGTCATGATGATGGTATATGGTAAAGAATAAGAAACAGGACAAACAGCAAGAAGGAAATACATTTTACCGCACATCAGGTTTTGCCTTTCAGGACCAAACAGTCATTTCTGGCCTGCACTAGGGATGTGCGATTGGGAAGCACAAACTGGTGTCTCCTGGAAGAAAGCAAGGCCTACAAGAGCTACAGAAGGCTGCAGTGCTGGCTTTCCTCACCACCCATTCTCACATCCTGTCAACCAGTCAAGATGATGGTTCTGTCACCCTTGGGTGAGCCTTGGCTTGACCCTCATTCCCATAAGGGCAAAACAATGGTGACAAAGAATATTTCCTCCCCTTCTGTCCCCCATGAAAATCTCAGTCTAATCTGAAGCCTTTTAATCTGTGAAGTGAGCCAGAATCACCGACATGAGTCTCACTGGTTGCTTACAGCAGCTTTAGCTTTCCTGCTCACGCTGGGCCTCTCATGTAACTGATCAACATGTGGGGAAAGGATTGTACCTTTTCTCCTGACCCCAAATATCACCTTAGCTGGAATGACATATATCTGCATTGCTCACCTGAGCTCCTCAAAACTCAATAGTTTGCAAGTCTCAATCACAATCCTGACCTGTGTCTATCATGGTTATTGCTCCTCTCAGTCCAGCATGTCTGGGTCACTCAGAACTAGTTTGTCAGAACAAGACAGGAAATTTGCCCATCTGAGGTTATTAGTTCACCCTCCTGCCGCCCTGCAATGACCCACCAAATCTTCTGCTGCAATTGCGTCACCCTGCAATCAGCTTTGGTTCTGTTTAAAATAGAAGTTCTTTGGGGCAGAAAGCAAACAGTCCCATCTGAGAAGGATTTTAATCCTTGTGTTTATAGATATTAGCCAAGAAAATCCCATGAAATCAAGGGGAAATAATTTATTCCACATACATCTACCCTAGGGCTCTATCACCATCATCCAAAGTATTGTTTTCACAGATAGGCTGCTGGCAGAATAGGCCTGTGGTGACAAACCAGTCTTGAAGTTCCGAGGTTTCTTAAAGCACACTCCTCATTTATGGTGGCTGCCAAATCATGAATAATTTACCACCTTATGTCAGAGTGGTTGGATCTGTGCACCATAATTGCAGATGATGTCAGCTCAAGGATTTGTCCTGGGAGGCTAAAAGCCACTGCAGAGCTATTGTCTCTTGTGGCCAGTTTTTCAGCTCCTAAAGCAACAAGTAATTCAGAAGTATAGGTCTGAAAAAGATGACCTATAATTAATATCCCACACATAGTTAAAATGCTGTTGAGAGGGATGGAGAGCAGCTGATTTACAGTCTCTGAAGTCTGATCTCAGCAGCCATTCTGATCAGCTGTAGCGAGAAAAGAATTTCACTTGTGGTGACAAAGGCACCTGGCTTGGGTGACAGGAAGCACAAGAACGGCAGGTCTGTATATTACTAAGACAGGTCACTGTCACTGAGGAACCCTTCACCCAAGCAGATACCTGTTCCTGGTTTGGAAATCTGCCTGTGTTGTACATGAACAGTGGGATGCTGAGCCCAGTCCAGCGCAAGGGGCACTGCAGACTCCTGAGTCCCCTTTCTGCAAAGAACCTGTTCCTAGAAATGCTGGCAGCTAGAACTTGCATGCAGTGCTTTGTAGCATGCCCAGGAGCAAAGGGATGAAGACAATCTCTCATCTTCCTTTTCCCTTCCCTTTCTGAATTGTGGTGTAAGACTGTAATGCTAATACCAGAGCTAAGGAGTAGAGAGAGGAGGAGGAGGGATGGGAGAGACAGGAGGAGGACACTCAGGCACAACTGGACTCAGCAAGGGGATCTCTGGTTACTACAGGCTCTCTGGTTAATGAAAGCTTACAGCTAGGAAGATATTCCTCTTTGTACCTAACATGCAACTACCTTTATTTTGTCATTTACTGGGTTCAAGGCATTCTTTACTCAATTGCTTAACTTGAAGTTGTGCTTATACACAGCACAATCAGTATGAAGCGAAGTTAAAGCCTCTGACTTGCACTTTTTGTTTTTCCAGAGGAATTACAAGGATGTTACCACCCTGCAGGTTCTGACACGATAGATCTTCCCCAGAACTGCAACGCAGAACAACAGACTGAGTCATGCCTGAGAGTGCTGCCCACTGAAATTTCCCAGCAGGATGGGCAGGCTGGTCTCACCTCCCAGGCCTGATGTTGCTAAAGAGCAGCCTGATGTGCAATAATTTAACAAGAAGCTCTCCTGAAGCCAGGCACAGTCTACATACGCAGTAAAACACAGGGTTGGTTTAACTCCATTCAGAACACAAGGCCCAGCCTGGAGCTGGCATTTATCATTAATCCATAACTTGTTTGCAGTATGTGAGGATTTGGCTCACCGCAGGTAACCATGGATTTGCCTGTTGCCTCAAGCAGCTTTCAGGGAAATCAGACAAAAAGCTAACGTGACAAAGGGGAAAGAAGAAAGTCTTGGAAGGTCTGAATGGGTATCTGGGAGATGCAGTACCATGATCCATTACCACAGTCTCCAGGTCACCCCAAGGCTCTGGGACAGGGTGTCTGCTCAGAGGGAAGATAATTCCAAAGCCACCTTGTCTTCCCTATGAAGTTACTCTGGGCACAGACAGCTGGTTTCCATACAGCTTTATATTTACTAGTCATCAAATAGTAGACCCTGCTAATTACCTGACCCCATACAAAGAAAACTGCAGTTTAAAGGCTACAGTTATGCTCTAGCTGCTATGTTAAAGTTTACAAGGCTTTTTTGCTATGCAGATCCAGAAACTGCCATTCTGGCAGTGCAGGTAATTCCCACATGGCAACTGTAAAGTGCTTGGAAATAGCCAAGAGAAATAATAACATGGTAAAAGGGGGAAGATGTTTCTTCCACAGCTTTGAGCCATTTTATTTTTCTTGACATGGAAGATGGGGAGATGGGGGGTCAGGATGTCCTGCAGTGCAGTTATTCTTGACTGCTAGCAGTGCGGGGAAGGAAGCCCTTTAAGCCAGTGTTTCAAAGCCCCTTGCATGTCATCTGAACAATAGAAACAGGGTAGATTGAAGTCTTATAGGGAGGAAAAGAGCTGGGGCTAAAGTTAAATGGTGCAAAAGAAATGCAGCTAGGAATGAAGCCCAAGGAGCAAGCCTTCTCTGGGAACCCTGCCCTTGGGCTCTTGACAGACTGGAGGAGCTACAAGAAATAAGGGACAGCATTACCATGGAGAATGCCATCCCTGATGGACGGGAACCTGATTCACCTGACAGAACTATTCAGGAAATTCTGATAATGTCCTGACAAGGGAACTTGACAGAGACCTCCCTCTTACACAGGTTTGCCAGAGAACAGTCATTTTCAGGAAAGTCCTTTGGCTTTGCCCTGTCTTCCCCCACATAACCAAAGGTGAAGTGATCATAACCAGGGGTTACTGGATCATAAAAAGATGTTATTCTTGCTACCACTGCTCACTCATCAGTTTGGAATATGCCTCCCTAGGGTGACCCCATAACAAGGGTGAATGATATTGCAACTCCTAGCTCCCTCACTTATTCTGCAGCAGATACCATAAAAATACTTTCAGTTCTAGGAATTCCCCATGCATAGTAGGAGTGAGAGTGAACAAAGGGGCAAGGAAGGGTTGTTTGTTTGCTTGTCTCCACTGAAAGTTTAATCGTCTGTGGAACGTTCCCTTTTCATGCATTTTCTAGAGCAAGTGAAAAATGGCACTCCTCAATGCAAATCATTGCTTTTTGTCAGAAAAAAAAAACCCTCCAAAACAATCACCTAAGAACCAGTAAAGAGAGGCAGATGTTGACTGAAAAGAATAACTTTCAATATATTCTGGCATTTCAAACTGAAATATTTCACAGTTCAGAAATGTGAATAGTCCATCTCAAGCTATCGCTGTGCCCCATAGGAACTATAGTTCTTCAAAGCTGTCCATACATCTAACTGTACTGTATCTTCCTGGAAGCCTTGCAGCCTCCCAGTAAGGAAATGCAATGAGACACTAAGAAGGCAGAAGAACAGAGATCAGGGCACAACCTGGGAGACAAAGCTAGAACTCCCATCAGCCACTGTGCAAGCAGGCTCTCTTCGCTGAGTTGCCAACGTACAACATTTTGACTTGGATTGGCTCATTCCCAAATGTGGTATTTTGATTTTGTTTTCCCATGGGGCACTTTGGTTTCCAGGAAAAAAAAAATGCCTAAGGTTTTCAATAGACAATATTCTTCCATNAAAAAAAAAAAAGTCTTTTCATCTTCATTTACATTTTCATCATGATAGATAAACAGATACATAGATAAAAAGAGTATGTATAATCTTATGAGCTCTGTGATGTACAACTCCAAAAGACATGTAAGACCAGAAAAGTCCAAGTCAAAAAGGATGATCATCTGTGAGACGAGAGCATGATTAGTGAAAATGATAGAAAATGGGGCTGAAAGCAACCTCAAGAAACCATTCTTGCCAATGATGACACTAATCTAAACCACCTTTAACAGATACTGCTTTAGCCTGCTGTGGGAAACCTTCAATGAGCCTCCACAACTAACTCAGACAATATCACCCAGTCCTTAACTACCTTTGCAATAGGAAGTTTTACCTAATGCGTTAATGAAGTTTCCCTCTCTGAACTTTAAGCCCATTACTTCTGTCCATTGTGGAGACCAGATTGCCTGTTCTGCTCTGCAACAACCTGTTACACATCTGAATATCACCAAATCACACACCAGTCTGCTTTTCTCTAGACTAAACATCCCCAGCTTTTTTCAGATCCATGTTTTTAGTTCTCCTCTGAACTACCATCTTTCTATTTACCTACATTTTTCATGGACTGCAGTGTCCAAAAGCAGACACGATATCCCAGCTGGGGTTTAAACACAGCTACGTAAAGCAGAAGGATGCTTTCACACATCTCATCTCTGTTAGTTTTCAAGTAAATTCTTGTTTCAGTCTCTAATGTTAGCCAAGGCCTCATTAATTCTTCATCTTCATGAGATAAATCTTAAAGAAGTTCCACAATTTCAGCTGGTGTGACCCTAATCGATGAAACTGTGCCTTGTCTTTCTAACAGAGTACCACGAGATGGTTGAAACCTTTTAATATTCAAGACTTGACAGCCTGTTTATGTTCTAGGATGGGGATATTTTCCTTTGACAGTAAGAAGAGCAAATTTACAGCTTGTGATACTGTGAGGAGCCTGGAAACCCTTTGGCACTTTTAAACATCAAGATTTACTTAGAAGTACAGTGGGTTTTTTAAACCATCTAAATATATCCTCTTAATTATTAGTTTGACTGTAACATGCCTCAGAATGTAAAGGCTTAAATCCTCATGTCTAATTAAAGCTACGTATAGAGAGAGAGCCAGCAGATTAGGAGGGAGCAGTCTGTCTTTGCAACAACTAGCAAGTTGCTGTTTTATCTATTTTGAACCAAACACAGTAGCCTTTTAAAGATGAAGAACAGGACAACAAGTGCAATATGTACCAGTCCTACCACTCAGTGGTGAAACTAATTACAGAAGAAAGCAAAACCAGACAAGTAATACAGCGCTACACTTCCAATCAAGAGAAATGTGACAAACATTTACTGTGATCAAACCAATAACTTAAAGTGCACATTACAAATATTTCTTATTCATCTCTAATTCCGGAAGCCCTTCTTTCCCCCTGTTGTGCTAATTGTCTTATATCCAAGGCCTCTGGCTCCCTGCCAGATATTTGCTGTTCTCTGAAAGGCTTCTCTATTCTGGAAGATAAATGCCAACCCAGCATGGAAATGATTTAGCAGCCAAAGAACTGATGGATTTCCACTTTTGATTCACTGTACTCCGGGACCATTGTAGCTCTAAATACTGTCTGTCTTTTAGTAATAGGTGTTGTTTGTTTTTTAACACCACTGATGTTTGGTGGCTGTATCCATAGAAGGGAATATCAAAAGAATTTTAAATAGAATATTCAGACATGGAAAGAATGTTTTTTGGTACTTTGAAAACAAACACCACTTTCAGATCAAAGTTCCCAAACAAGGTCTTAGCTGAAAGATTAAAATAAATGAACCCTAACTAAATAAATTAGGTGTTGGGATTTTTTAAATGTCATCTGCAAAACAGTGCAGCACAGCATTGACTTCAAGCCTTTTAAGTTCAAGTATGTTACATATCCAACATTTAGCTGAAGAAAATCAGGAGGAAACTTGTCTCTAGCCCTTTTCTCTGGCCATAGGGATGGAAATGGTCCTGCTGGATTTGTGCCTAGCCCAAGACAACAGCACAATCAGGATCTGAAACTATCCTTCAAAAAGTTGTAGAGGAAGAACTAAGATGGACACGTTGCTGGCCTACCCTCTTGAGCTCTCAGCCACACTCTGGTTTCACTGCAGGATCTCTTGCCCCCAGTCCATCTCCCTCTGTGCACCAATCACCTCCCCCAGGGGAAGATGACCAGGGCAGCAGCTTTAAGGCATCAAACCACCTTTTCCACAAAGTACCCATTGGTCCCATGGAGGCAACAAGCTTCCATCCTGATACTGACCCAAGGAATACAAGGGACCTGGGAACATAACTTTCTGCTGTGGAATCTCAGGGGTCTGGGAATTAAACTTTCTGCTTCTTCAGTGCAGCATAAGCTGGACTTCATCTTGACAAAGCGATTCAGAAAGAAAAAAAAAAAGTAATAATAATAATGAATGTCCTTTTTTCAGCGGTCTCTACCACAGTTTCCTTGCAACTCAGAGAATGAGCTGAGCACTAGTTGCAAGCATCTGCCTATGTACGTATTTTGTTTTTTTTTACCTTATTATTTGAGCCTCTATCCTCTACAGAGTGATAATGAACTCACGCTCATTGACAGTATGCCAATGAGGACATATTCACATCTCTATGCAAACAGGCAATTGTGCACCATCAGCATTACATGTCATTATGATGCAGCTACAGTACTTCAGTCCTTTCCTGTACTTTGATCAGCAAAGATTAATTACCCTCAACTGAATTATTAGTGGTGATTAAACCTAACAGAAAATAAATGGGATTGCAATAGTACTGGGTTTTAATTTTGCCAATGTGGTCATTTGCAAGCAATTTCCTTATGCACAAATTTTTCTTAATCATTATTCTCTATGAGTTTTCTATCATGTATTAATTAGGAGGAGACAGCTCATACACAATACCATGTTGTACATCACATGACATATGCAAATCATGCGCAAAGCCCACATAGAGCTGTATGTACAAAGCTCAAGTTGACTTGGGCAAAATTTTAATTGAAGTCAGAGGAGGCTTGCTTGTGGTAGTGTGATCTTTGTACATGCAATTGTGCATGAGCTTTGCATATGATTTGCATATGCCATGTCATCTTGACCCAAGATTTGATCAGTTGGTTTACAGGGTCAATTTCCATTAAAACTACAACATACAGTGATTTGTTATGAATTCTGAATATAATAAATATTACATGAGGAACTTTCTTCAATCACAGTACAGCTAGGCAGGAGCATTAGATGGCTCTTCCTTGGAGAGCACATGTCCCATACTCAAAACTCTCTCCCACATTACTCGGATCACATATTACAAGAGCTACAGAGGCAGTCTCATGAATGTGAGCAGGGATATATTGCACCCTGGGCCATCCTTTGGGAGTGCTGACATATCACTGCCAACCTTACCTTCCTCCCTGTGTAGTTCAGTTCTCAGAGCATCATGAAATACAACCCTCCTGCCTTTCTCTTTGGCTCCTCAATAGAACTGGATCTCCTCAGATGTTTTCTCACCAGAAGAGTTCAATACCACCTCACTTTCACAGGTATCTAGGACTTAACAATCATTGTTAGGACAGCATATTATTGTATTTCTTTTCCTTCCAACACATCAATTCTACAGTAGCAAAAGTAATAATAATAGGAATAATGATCCTTTTTTGCATGCCCACCCCCACCCCCTATCGGTCCAAGAAGGAAATGTATTTTTCACCCCAGGCGTTTCATTTCTCAGCCAGAAGGCTCTGGAAAGAGAAGGAATTGCTGGAACAAGTCTTCTTTCATACAATGACATGCCACAATCCTGCAGTCTGTGCAAGTCTTGGTCTTGGCTTGAGCCATAAGGTCACACAGTAATTAGTCCAAGCCCCCTCTTGGGTCACAGTTTTTCTAGTTCGCAACAACTGGTTGCTCAAATGTTTTTGCTGCCTTATTCTCAAGCAGTTCTGATGGCAGGCAGCAAATACCACGGCGAGCACCATGGTTTTAAACTACTCTAACGCAACTCAAGCCTGGAAGTGCCCTCTTCATCTTGCAGAACACCTCTTAATGGTCTCCAGCAGACCATGCCATTACCTGGGAGGCCTCAGAGCTCCTGCAGAGGGGTTGGCTCCAGCGCCAGAAATAACCAGCAAAGATTTTTCTCCGAGCAGAAAATCTCTGCTCTAAACCAGAAAACAACTTGCTTTTTATAAGAACGTAATAAGGTCAATAAGAGGCCTTCCAAGCCAATACTCTGTCTCCCGCAGTGACCAGTAGTAAACATGCAGGAAAGAGAGGGGGCTTGGGGTTTCTGATTTTTAACTCTTCATTGGCAGGGAAAATCATTCTTAATATCTGAACTAATGCAAACATTTTATTTACAGTTCTGGCTTCAGCTGTATAAGATGCAGTCAGTAGTAATTACCTGGTTTGTTCAACCACTGCAGACACAGAAAGATCTCCACCTCTGTGACTTTGTTAAGTCTTTTGTTTTTCCACCATTTGGCTCATTTCTGGACAGGCATCATGCACAACACACATCCAGCCACCCTGGGCCTTGTGAGGTGCTGAACCCCACAACCCAGCTGAAAAACCCAGCTGAAAAGTTCTACCATATAACCCATCAATCTTTGGGAAACAAACCACAGAACTGGCTCTTCTTCAGCAAAATCTGCACAACAGCCTTACAATTTCACAGTGTCTCATGAAAGAACATGTTTTGTACAACTGCAGGGGACTACAAAGGCCAAAAGGGAACCCCTGCACTTGTGTGTACATCAGCCCTGTATTTGTTTAAATGCTCAGATAAGCCATTCACAACGGAGCCGAAGTGATAGCCCTGAGATTGTGAATAAATATACATGCATGCACTCATGCACACTGCAGATCAGAAAGGCACCTGGATGTCAAACATGGGAAAGAAACGAAAGGTGTAATTGTCAGCTGTCTCCCTTGCACACCTGGTGCTACTGCCAATGCAATCATCTCCTGAAGGGCACCTCCCAGCATCTGCCATGGCTGTGGCTTTCGCATGAGGCAGAACCTTCTTCCAAAGGCAGCTAAAAGCCCACTGAGTTGAGTTTGACTTGATTTCTCTCCCCTCTCCTGAGCCCCACGGCAAACAGATGCAGACAGTGCAGCTTGGTTTCTCACTTTAGGGAATGTTCTTTTTCTACAGCTCAGAGGGTTTTCTAACAGTTTCAGCCACCATTCCCCTTTTGCTTTATGCACTAGGTGTGCACATCTATAGTTGACAGAGATGTGATTTCACAGCAGCCCTTCTTTTTTCCTAGCAGTCCCGCTGAAATACACACACACACACACACACACATACACACACGTGAGTGACTCTGCATGGCTGGCTCTGAGAAGCAATCCCAGCCCTCGCTGCCTCCTGCAGCAGTCACCTTTTGCCAGATGGTGCTTTGCCTGTGTGGACCAGCACGTGCACAGCCCAAGGCCAGCCCTTCCCACAGCAAATCCCTCTGGATCCATCCATCCGTCCTCAGCAGCTCTCCTTATGGGCACAGCTGCCATCGTGGCACCTCGCTGGGTGTCGGAGGAGGCAGGCAAGCAGCTGCTCCGGAGGCGCTGCCGGCTCCAGTGGAGGAGATGCCAGCAGGCAGTGCTGAAGCTACTGCGCAGCCTGCGCGCTGCTGCTGAGAGCTCAGACGTGCCTCTGTCCTGCTCTTCCCTTCAACTAGTCCTGTGCTTGGGCACTCTCTGAGCCTGCTGATCCCTCTAGATTAAGCAGCAAATCCCCCTGCTGTTGTGCAGGGCCAGCCAAGAAAGAGTTGTGTTATGCTTCGTCCAGATTTTGTCGCTTTTGAATTGGTGGCATCTCCCCGTCTGGAGCTGGCAGGCAAGGGGAACAGCCTGCGGACAGGCAGCAGATCAGTGACAGCAGCAGCACCGTCCCAGGGCTCACCCCCTCAAGGGACACAGTTCCTGGGCCACACAGTGCGCACGCAGTCACTATTCTCATGCTGCTCGAGGGCTGGCACATGGGTCACCTCTCCCCATCCCAGGGAGCTCACCAGCCAGGACACAACACAGAAACACAAGTGTACTTTTTCTCTACGAGGTAGCATTTTCATCTAGGGGATTTTTCTTATCTTGCGAGACAGCCTTAGAAACCTGCATCCCCTCAGGCATGTTGCTGCAATGTCCTCTCACTATTAAAACTATTCTTTTCTCCTTTAGCCTCAGGTATTAAATCTAGTGCTAGCAAAGAGGTTTTGTGAAGGCAATGCAAATCAATTACATCAGAACTGGGTTATATTCTAGCACAGAAATGCAAATCAAGTTATTTATTTCTAGCATCATTATCCTGAATTCAGGGTTCAGTATCCCAAACCATCTTTTGGGGGTATTACAAGCCCAGCTTAATTATACAAACAGAGCTCCTTTGAACTGATGGATACACGCACACACGGTAAATGGGAGTCTGGGTCTTAAAGAGAAAATAATACAGCAGAACCCTACCTGGCTCTTAACTGATTGGAAGGAGGAGGAAGGAAGAGCAGATGCCAAGGGGAATCTCTGAGTGCTATTGACTCCCAGGCACAGGAAGCAGAGCGATTTCCAGCAGATCTGGAAGTCCCACTTGTTTTATTTTGCAGGGAGATCCCCATCCCATCTGCGGTGCCAGAACACACGCTGGGAACATTTTAACTGGAACTGGCACGTAGACCTTGAAGAAGCTGCTAATTCCCACCAAGTAGAAGAAGCTACAGCTGCTCTGTGTCATGGTCGTACAAAATAGACAGACAACCTTATTCCCTAGAGGGTGTTATTATCCCCCCCCAAATTCTATAATATTCCAGATATTATTATTTCTCCAAAGTGTCAGCATGAAGCTGCTTGTAATCCCATCCCCACCGTACAGCAGCCAAAGATAGAACCACCCCATGAGATATTTGGCTCATCTCTCACTGACTCAAGCCCTGATGGATCCGAAGGGGCTTTAAACACCCTCTGCTCCCCCCGACACCACCCAACCACACGTGCACACCACCGCCTGCCTCCTGGGGCTAGAACAAAGGGGCACAGCAGCAGAGACGCACGTGACGGGCATCAAAGCCCCTGGTCGCGGCATAGGGTTAATCCTGCTGCGCCTGGTGAATGGGAAAGCCCAGGACGCTGCCCATTCCAGTCACTTGCAGCCTTTGATCATGAAGCTGATGCAGATTGTATAAAAAGGCAACAATCCTTGCAAGCCCCCTGCTCACCCCCCTTCTCCCGAGCCAGGCTGCTCGCCCCAGGATGCGAGAGGAAAGACTTGAGGGCGGATTCTCCTCTCCTGCACATCCAGAGTGATTGCACTGGCATCTGCGGGGTGGGTTCAGGTTTGGGCTTGTGTAAAAAGAGATCAGCTCCTCATCAAAATCTTCTTGCTCGGGGCAACAATTAGTTTTGCTCTCAGTGCTTTCACTGGAAATCCAGGACCATTTTCAGCACCTCTTACACAGTCAAGTGGGAACGATGTTGTTTGGCAACGTATCTTAAGCAGCTATTCAGCAGTAGAAAGGAGACTGGGATGGGATGGGGAAAATCAAGACTATTTCTTAATTTGCTCCAAGCAAAGGAGGAAAAAAAATACAACTGAGGACAGAGAGGCAAGGAAAGATTTGGATGTTCATATCCCACGTAAGCACACTATCTATCCTTCAGTCGTTCGCAATAAGAAACTGCTTTAATGCCAAAGCTACAAACTGTCATATTTTAAAAAGCAGCCTTTCTTAGAAATATTGCCTCTTGCTTATTCAGACTCAACCTATATTCATCCGCTAGAAAAAAAAAAAACAAAACAAAAAACAAAAAAAAAAACCAGCCATTTCTCCCACTTTATTTTCTTCAGATTCAGTCCAGTGAAAATTCAGCAGCCCAGAATTACTCGAGCGTTTTGAAGCCAGACTGTGGTTCCTGCTACCTGATCCCACTCGTCTGGCATCTGGCACAGTCCTGCTTTTGTTTCCTATGACTTCAGCATCAGGCTTTACTGATGTGTGGCCATATTTTGTTCAGCCCTGCGGGTCAAGTGAATTCCGTGTCTGTATTGGTTCCCAAGGGGCCAAGAAGGCGGCCGGGTATAAGCTCTCACATAACCTCTTCTTCTGCAGCCAACTTTCCAAACGGCTCCTATTGCTCTTCATGTTCACTGAGGGGCTTTTATTTAACTTGGCAATTGCTGTCACTTTTCATGTCCATTTCCGCTCCCTCCTTTTGATGTGTAAATCATCCATGGATGTTGGCAAACAGGACAATTTGGGTATTGCTGAGGGCCCCTAGCCTGACTTCCCCCCACCTTCTACAATCATACAGGCCTCATTGACTGTCTTCCTCCACCCCCTGCTTTTAATTTGTTCAAATAGCCTGAACATATATGGTCAGTAATTTGACCACATATAATAGGACACTGCAGCTTTCTGTACCATGTGTCTGTGCCCTGGTTCCTTTCTGAATTAATGTATGTACAAATTGGTTGTGGTGCCAGAGAGGTCCCCATTCAGCAAAGCACTTCAGTATGTATGTATAAGGAAGGAGCAGAGCTCCATGCTGAGGAAGGACCAGACTCCCCAAACTACCTTGCAGAGCTAAGAGAAGGCTGACACACAACATACTTTGTGACCCATGGGCTTTGCATCTGCTGGGTGGGTGGCTGCTGCAGCAGTGCTGCAGATTCATACCGTCCAGCCAGCATCTGGAATGAGGCAAGTTCAAGATGCGGATGAGTCCATAGCCCACTCACACAGACCGTGCCTAATCCAGCCAAACCACATAGGCAGGAGCCGGGCCCTCACAGTGATACCCACCCAAAGCAGAGGCTGCCTTCCTCAGAACAAGAAAAGGTGTTTTTAAGAAGGATAATGGACAAGCCTGGTCTTCAAGTGAGCTCAAATCTATACTCATCTTAACTGAGCTTCTACTGCCTTTGGTAGGGATGGGTCCCACATCAAGTGCCTTCATGCTGTAACTCTTGGGACAGACACATTTTGTGTAACAGCACCTGAGCAAGAATATCCCCTAACATGAGATCTCTGTTTTAAGTCTTGACAGCACAGGTCCTTCCAGACCCACCATCTCCAACTCCTCTGCCCATATACAGTGTACAAAAGCTGCATCTCCATGATGGCCCAGCATATCATGTCACAGACTCTCCTTTCCATTCATTTCCTTTCCATACTCCTGCTGTACCAGAAACTTTAAGAAGAGTCAGACCACAAAGAACCACCCCTGAACTGTCTGTACCCTATAAAATAGATGAGGCGGAGCCCAGCTCTCACCTCACTCCCCAAATACACTGAAATAAAGTACGGAGAAACTGGCCAAAGCAACAGCTACTGCAGGCCAATAGGAGTACATTTTAGTGTGAGCTACTCTACACCATAAAGGGCCCCAGGACTCCACATCCAGCTTTTCCCAGCCAAAAAACTATTTACTTTGCCTCACCATACGAACCAGCCACAAACTAGTGCATACAGCTTGAAAAGTAGGAGGGGAAGAACTTGGGTGTGAAATGGGGAATACACCACAATGACTACAAATTGAATGCTTTAATGTGTCACAAATGCTCTTACAAAGCTTCAGCAAAGTAACGTCACTATCCTTGGAATGGGGTTAAGCACAGAAGTGTTGTAAGGAGGAGGATATAGTAACTGTGAGGTACTCAGAGTCCTGGAGATCTGTAAGTACTAGGTTGATTCAATAAATGGTGTACTGAATGGGAACCTAAATGAGGGACCATTGAATGGGTTGTCCTAGAGAATAAAATTACTCTGCTCAGGGTAGTTGGTCAGCAGTGGAAAGGAGGAGGATGCTGAAGGTGGTTAGCTATGGGAGAGAGGGGCTTATTTCCTCTTTGCTTTGCTTGAATGGCTTTCAGGAAAGGGGAACAGCTGCCAGTTGGTTATAGTGGCACATGCTTTTTCTGTATTTGCATTTCAACTCAAGGGCATCGAGAGCAGCTGGAGAGCAGCTATTTTGTCCTGTTTAAATAAATAGCGTGTGTGTGGCAGGTTGGTGTTCTCACCATATCCAGTCTTTTCTGTAATATCAGTTGTGGGAGATGCTTCTGGCTCGAGACTTGCAAATTTTTGGGAGCACATAAGAGGTTTCTGACAGGTGCAAAGAAATCCCTTTCTGCACAGGGTGGTGCAGTTAAAAGTATGCTTTGTGCTTTTCAGAGCAGGGTTAGCTAAGTTATGGATTGTTGCAGGCATCAGGAGATAGCCCCCATCTCCTTCAGCCCTGATGAGCGAGCCACCCTAAAGAGCAGCCGGGCTGACTCAGGGACTGCAGTGTGACACCCCCAGTCTGGCAAAACATCTGTGGGTGTGGGAGAAGGTAAGGTAGTGCCTTTAAATACCACAACATCCCAGACAAGTGAGGGAACGAGCTGGGTAAGGTACTATCATTGTAATAGATTCACAGAAAACACACTCTCAAGGCCTTTAGTTGTTCTAGGCTACAGCAAGGGCACCAATCTTGTTTTCCTGGGACTGTTAACACCTGAAAAGCCAGAAGTTCATCTCAGTGACTTTGAAGCAGTAAAACCTTGAAGATATAATGTGGCTTAAACACATGGAAATTCCTCCAGGCCTTAATTAATTTAGTATTCTTCCACAGAAAGATTGTTGGCGTTGTAAATTATTCATAAGATATTATAGACTCACTGATCTCAAATTTCATACAAAATTACAGCAAAGCTTTCAAAATGTGAAAAAAAAACCATCTCTCAAATTAACCCCTTGCATAATGTGTTTCTAAAATTACATCCATAGGGGGTGGTTTTTTGTGTTTTTTTTTTATATGACTATTGTTATTGCTAATACATATAATTGCTTTTTGTTTAATGAGATACTCTACTAATTTCATATGAAAAACAATAGCTACTACTAGCAAAACCCAAGAGCTCATTTTATGAAAAAAATGAGACATATTGATCACTAGTGCTGAAGTTCTTTCACTCCAGGTTTAGTAAACTGGGCCAGAACAGAGCACGTCAAACAACAGTTGCTGGTCTCACACTGTCCATTTTACTCTGTTTACATAATTCTCTTGCATAATAAATAATTGAATAATAAATAAACAGAGCACAGTGATAGCTTTTTCCAAACCAAAATGACACCCAGTTTGGTGCTCTCTTACAGAACAGCTTTGCAAATATTCCTTTCCCAAAGCACTAGGAACATACACAGAACATTGAATCATTTCTTTGAATTGTTGCAGAGGGTTCAAAAACCTGGCAAGTCAGTTCCATAGCACACTATGAAATGTTCCAAGAGCTGCATTTGTTTACTGCAAAACTTGGTGAAAATTAAAAAAATCAACTGTAGAGGAGTATGCTGGGTAATGGGAGCTTCTATTAAGACTTTTCTCACAAAGAATAAATCTAATTTTCAGAAAGAGACAGTTCATATGTATGCAGTGACAGTAAAAATTGTTTGAATTCATATTAATGCAGCCAAACAAACCACTTATTGTTAAAAGTACTCTGTGATTTTGTTTAGTTAATAAGATGTTAGAAAGTACTGTGTGCAACCAATGCCACAATATTATTCAATAGGAAAATCAAGATGCTAAATACAATTGCTCTGGACTAAGATTATATCATCATCAAACACTCAATAATCAGTTGTCTAACTACTCGTTGTCACCCACTGAGTAGCTGGGATACAAAATGCACAAACAGAATTGTAAATACATCTCACCTTTCTCTCTGAGCCTTAAGGACTACATAGGACTGAAGTTCAAACTGAAAAATGTTGAAATACAGGGTATCTGTTGAAAACAAGCTTAAAAATTTATTCCCTAGGCAGTGGAACTAGCCTTGTTCCTTACTGATTTCTCTTTAACGTCCCCATTTCACGCACACTCCTACAAGCCCACCTTCCTCACTGTGTCCCCTTCACCACACGCATTGCAAATCCCAGCCTTCCCCGTGCTTCCTAACCCTCACGTATCCCTCTCTCCTCCCTGCACCTCCAGACTTACCCACATCCCCCCTGGCCTCACCACTTCCAGGTGCCCCCGTGTCCCAGCCCCATGCAGGGGCCGACCTGGAACCAGACCCACACCAACTTGCTGACAGGATGGGGGGCTGCTGCCTGCAGGAAGCCCTGTCATTCCCTTGGTGGGATTTCTAGTAAAGCCTTTCTCCTTGACCTAGCTGCTGATTTGCACAAAACGGGTAGGAATGCAATGTCTTAGAGGTAGCTCTCCTACGTCAAAGGTGGCTGAAGCCAGCCAGTGGATTAAAAAGTTATTAAGAGACTGACTGGCAGGCAGAATAAGATAAGTCTCATTCCCTTAGGAAACCAGAATAAAGGGGACTGGATTTTTTTCTTTAATCCAGCGCAATGAAAACAAGAAACATTTGCTATTCGGGTGTGGGGCTGCCCAGAATCATGAGGTTCCAAGAAAAAAACAATAGCAATGTTAATTTTTTCCATTTTTTTTTGACTTTATAGGACATTCAGAATTTTGCAACGATATTTTTTAATACATTATTATTTTTTAAACTAAGCCTAAAATTTTGGCCATTGCAATCTGTCAGAGACATACATAAACCTTACATATGAATTTCAAAAATTAAATAAGTGAAATCTTTGTGTAATATTTCTTGCCATAAAGATTCTTAAGGAAAGAAAGTAGTCATGAGTAGTCATGCCAAATGTCTCCTGTGTGTGGTTCAGACACAGCAAGAGGAGATTCTTGGAAATTTTTGGCTGAAACAAGGTCATCAAAAATGGTTTGCTGAGCTGAAAAATTTTATTTAAAAAAAAATTCTTGACAAATGTTGACCTAATCCACAACAGGCTCTCAAGCGAACCCTAGATTCCTTAGAGCTCGGCTGTCTTGGCTAGCAAGATGTGCTAGTCCTAGAGCAGACGTACTTGGCAGAAGTCCTCCAAGATTTGAAGTAAGGAGCTTTTAACCCCTCAGCTGCTCATGAATTTAGCAATCCTACCCGCTTTGAACCCAAACCAAATTAAAGAAAAAAAAAAATCTTCAGCAAACTGGAAATCCTTCTTTTTCAGCCAACTTTCCTGCACATATTTGTCTTTGTAAATTAAAACGCCACATCTTTGGCATCAATCTTCCTGACCTGGAAAAACTGCCATTTTCTAAGTGTGCTTCTCTTAATAAAAGGACATCAAATCCCACTTCCGCCTAGCCCCTTCGAGGGGAGGCCATTCTCTGCCAGACAGCCATATGAAAAACGGGACATTTGTCATAGGTCTGCTCCTCAACCCTCTGGACAACAAAGCAGATGTGTGGTTCACATAGGCATTCAGTCCTTTTTAGATGCTGCTGGGAATCCCATTTGGCTGCTAGCTACCTCTCTAGACAAGCATGGGTCAGATGTAGGTCATATGTTATTGCTGCAGCCCCTTACAGGATGTCTCAGATACTCTCGCACATCTCACACGGCCTTACATAATGCTTGAGGAACTGGATCCCACCTGGCAGGTCAATGGGATCTTTTGCAAACAGGCACGCATTCACCTTGCCCACACACCAAAATAACTAGACACAACCTACCTCTAATCCAAAGGCCACATCATCATATCAGTACAATACTGAGCTCAAACTAATCAACCCAGACTCATAGTTCATGTCTGCTTGCAAAAGACCATGTAAACACAACCCTTCCCAGAAAAAACCTTCTTCCAAGAAACAGAAAGGAAAGAAAAAACAGGAGCATGTTCCTGTACTCTTTTCTATTCCTACTAATGTCATACACAAGCTTCTAAGTTTTTCTTATCACTACATAGGACATCTCCGTTTTGTTGTATTGGCCTACTGTAGTTCACCACAAGATGCACAGGTGGGACAATTACTTATAAATAAGACATTGCGATGTTTAAAGCTGGCAACAATGTCTTACCAAGTGACTTGCATCTTTCCGTGCCATGACATACCATTCTCCACTTTGTACAGGATTTGCACAATGCTCACAGTGTGAGCTATCACTGGCTTGAAGTTTTACAGAAGAGGCTAAAAGACATGGGAGAAAAAACAGAAGTTTTCAGGGAACCAGGAGGAGGAGGGGAAACGACAACAGAAGTATCTGTCCACCTGAGACACATACACACAAATCTGGGAAACATCTGCATATTGCATGCGACAGGTTGCATCACTTAACAATGTTTTTCTTCTTAACTGCTCATTTCAAGCTCTTCCACAAAAGAAATCAATTACTAATGACATACAGCCCTACTTTTCTTCCTGAACCTATAATTGCTTCCAATTTTAAGCTAAAATTAGCCATTCATGCTATCCAAATGAGCATAGTTTAGTGCTGATGTACGTAAGAGATGCTTTAGATTGTTGAGCAGAGCTGATCTTTGACAGTTTCTTCTTATAAATAACAGTTTCCTCTTTACACTGAAAACTTTTCAGAGGCGACAGATGTTTGAAAGATGGCACTGAATTAGTTGAATAGCCTGTAAATCCCCCCAACCTGAGATTTGCAAACATGAAAGCTCAGAATTCTTACAAAGGCCGCTTGCAAGAAGTATAAATCACATCTGCATAAATGCCTCTCTTTCAGCCTATATCCTTTGCATGTCATGTTGTCAGCATTTAACACATAATAACTAATAAACAACAGTAATAGTTTAAAGTGCTGACACAGATAGGCTACATTGCACAGAAGATGACACCAGGAATCCATTAAATGAAGTAAAAAGTAATAATAATAATAATAGTAACATTACAACTTATTCATTGTTCAACAAATTAGAATGTGTACACTTTGTATATTAGCACTGACTGGATCCTCAGCTGCACCCAGTTCTTGCTATCAAACTTGGAATAAATTCTGCAGGTTCTCCCAAACAAGTGGATGTTCCAGCTCTGCCGAGGTGTCAGACACAGGCTGAATAGAGGATAGTGTTTTATCCATGCTGTGTACTTTCTTAAGACTGTACCATTACGAGTGTGAGGCACTGCAGTCTCCAAAGCTTTGTCTGAGCTCCTGATACAGGAATTGCTTGAGTGTCCAAGACTGTACAGCCAGTTTCCTCATGTCCCCCGTTCCACACTGCGTTAACCCCCAGTTTCTGAAGCTGATCTCATCCTCAGCATTTAGTAGAAAGCCAGCCATGGACAAATGCTGCCCAGAGAGGAACTTGTGTAACAGAATAAGTTCCAAATCATACTTCGCATTACAGAAGGGATTCATGTCACCCAAAGACAGGCTTCCTCTAAAGCTCCCTTCACAGCTGGGGCACAGAGATGGGACATACATTAGAGACAGGTGTTACAAAGCAGGACCCAGACCGCCATCAGAAGAAACTCTCTCTTCTGTGTAAGGAGCTTTAAGACACCTCACAGAAATCTTTCTGTAGACAGGTGTTGGTGCCAGACAGGGTCAATAACTGTTGGTACAAAGCACTGTGCTTCAGTGCAAAACTCAGAACTAAGATCTGAATCAGACCTCCAAGACACCAGAATGCTCTCCAGGAAGGTTGAAGTTAGGCTCACAGTCCTGCTCCTACTGTGATGGTCACCATCACCAGAATAACCAAAGTCCCATAGAGTGCAAGAGGGAATGGAACTGTGCGTTACAGTGATGTTCTGCATGAAAAAGTGATGATTGTCTTGCTTGCTTATTTTTTGGCCAGTTATTTGGACCATGAGTTTTCTTCAAAGGACCAGGGCCCAAGAAAAACAATTTCTAAGAAGGAGACTGTTTTATCACTTCCATCTTTTTTTTTTTTTTTTTTTTTTTTTTTTTTTTNTTTTTTGACAGGAACAAAAAGAAGACATGAGTTTTTAGAAGTAGCGAAGAAGAGCTGGGTCAGACAAAAACCTGTCCTCCATCAGGAGGATATGCACAGGATATCCTGTGCTGAACTGAGGATATTGGAGGAGACAGGGTCTGCTTACTTCTTAACTCAGCAAACAATATAAATGTGAAAGTCATCCCTGTGAGAAAGCATGAAGTTGACATTTCATTCTTTTTTTTTTTTCCTTTTCTTTTCTTTTTTTGTTTTCAACATCTTTTGTACTTTGCTCGATGTTGAAGGAAACAAGCATGTTCCAGCAGTACTTCAAATGACATGATTCGTAGTTGTCATGCACATAATCTGTTCTCTCAGCAGGCAGAGCAGGGAGTCTTTCAGTGATAGACATTTTGTTTTTATTTATACAAACATATGCAAGTACATGCGTATGCTTGAGGAGACAAAACCAAAGAAATGTGCTTGGCACTTGGAGAGTTTCATAGTGGTGCCTTTGTCTGGGGGGAAAGGAGAGGGATTCAAACCACAACCTCACAGCATCCCCCACATCTCTGTTCTCCACTCCCTCCCATTGTAGACAGGAGTGTGGTAGGGAGCACAATCTTTTCCATCGGAAGGGCCACCCAGGAGTTTTTTTCACCTGTTAAATCCTGCCAGAGTCATTAGAACAGGGACTACCCAGCACAGAAGTTAATACTCCAGCATTGCTGAGAGAGAATTTCACCTGCATCATTTGCTTCTCAAAATTCTGTTTTCAACATGACTTAGTAAACAAAGCAGACAGTTCCAACCACATTGTTATCACATAAACTTCACATCCTGATTAGCTATTCTGTATGGAAAATTCATTCACCAGTCCCAGATTCAATGCGCTTTGTCTGTTCAAGCTGTATTCTGCATTCTACGCTTCTTAAAGAAAATGGCTTCAGATTAGTAAAAATTGCAATGACTGTTTTATTACGCACTCTCTCTGCAACCCAGCATACACTTTACAAAAGTTTCCCACAAGAAATAAGATAAATAGCACTATCCCATTGCTTCCTAAGGTAGAAGGCAAAAACAAATTACCTAGCTAACACTCAAAGTATACTACCAAAAAAAAAAAAAAGTATGTGTTATTAGCTCTAAATTTATACACCAATTAAGTTGTCTGTCTCTTTGAAATCAGATATATTACCTAACTACCTTCAGGCTTGTGAATAGCATCTGTGAACATTAAAAAGCAGGGGTACTAGGACAGCTTTCATTTTTCACACTGTCATTACAGGAACAGTGTTTTAAAGGCAAAAACAGTCCACATGCTTCAGATGACTGGTGCAAGCCCAGCCCCACCCCAGCATCAGTCACCACCTCTTTGCAAACATTCATCCAGTTCATGGTCCCTCAAGTTACAAAGTAAAATATCAAATGAATGCACTGAATAGAGTGACCGGAGAGAGGCTGCTGTAACCAAACCCAAAGGAGAAGGCCTTAAATAACCACCTCTAATTCACTCCATCCTTCTTGTGTGACCTCAGCCATGAGACTGCACCCTCTCCATGCTGAAGCATCTCTTAATAAATCCCACTTGTTCTGATGGCCTTTATGAGTTTTGCTGATTTAGACAGAAAAATCCTTCTGGTTGTTCCATTCTCCTGGCTCATCTAACAGGATATGTGCTTTTTCAAGCAGGAATTGTCCCTTATTCTATAACTAGAAATCACAAAGCATTACTGAGTGCTCCCACTAAGAAACAATAATTCAATGTATAACAGAACAGCATTCATCACAGAAATTCTGATGCTTCTCTTGACCAATTCCCTCTGTATTACAGTGAGATTATAGCAATGAAGAAGCTGCAGAAGCAGGAGAGCAACCTTCCAGACACAGTAAGGCTGGTGTGATATTTAAAATAAAATAATATAAGGATCCAATTGGAAAAAATAATTTAACAACAGACATATAAAAAACAACCAATGAAAAAATTCTCCTGCATATCCTATTACGGCATCATGCTTCAGCAGATTTTGCCAGTTGTATTCATTACATCAGAGAATGACGGATTTGGAGATTCCTAGTATAGTAAGGGCTAAGGCAGATTTCAAGGACACATAAAAGGAATTAAAAGGTAGCCTGTTTGTTTAGTTTGGAAGTGCCCCCATTACCTTACTCTCTATCAGAGTATTCATTGCACAAAATGAAATAAATTGCAACTGTCTTTTTCAGGTCATCATGCAGTTTTGTCTCTTTCAGATATTTTATAGCTGCTAATCTACCTAGAGACTCAGACAGAAAGGCGGTATGTGATCATGTAATTAAAGATCATATCGGCATGCAGATGCCTGAAAGTCAAATTAAGTCTGAACAAGACACTATTTCTGTCACCGAACACACAAGTTTTAATCCAATTTCATCCAATCATAGAATGGCTTGGGTTGGGAGGGACCTTAAAGATCATTTAGCTCCAACCCCCCTGCCATGGGCAGGGATGCCACCCACTGGATCAGGTTGCCCAAAGCCCCATCCAACCTGGCCTTGAGCACTTCCAGGGATGGGGCATCCACATCTTCTCTGGGCAGCCTGTGCCAGAGCCTCACTGCCCTCATAGTAAAAATTTCTTCCTAATATCTCATCTAAATCGACCCTCTTTTAGTTTAAAACCATTCCCTGCTGTCCTGTCATTGTCCATCTGAGTAAAAAGTCACTCTTCATCTTTTCTATAAGCACCCTTTAAGTACTGAAAAGCCACAACAAGGCCTCCCTCAAGCCTTCTGTTCTCCAGGCTGAACATCCCCAGCTCTCTCAGCCTTTCTTCACAGGAGAGGTGCTCCAGCCCTCTGATCATCCTTGTGGCCCTCCTCTGGACCTGCTCTAACAGGCCCACATCTTTCTTGTGCTGGGGGCCCCAGACCTGGACACAGCACTCGAGGCGGGGCCTCAGAAGGGCAGAGCAGAGGGGGACAATCACATCCCTCAACCTGCTGGTCATTCCTCTGTTGATGCAGCCCAGGTTACAGACTTCCAGCTCAGATGTCCAGGAGTTTCACCTCCTGACAGACTGAAGAGACCGTCCAAATCCTTTGGACAGAACATCAGAATTCAAGCCCAAAAGAACATAGAGCCTATTAATAGACATGTCAGTCAAAATCCTACTGCACATGCAACCAATGTCTGGGCATCTCTTTTCAGGATCTGGGTTTACCTGCAGAGCACGATTTAGCTCTTCAAGACTACTTTAATTACAAAATCAAAGATATCTTCCCAGAAAAAAAAAAAATGCAAGAAATATTAACCCCTTACCCTCACGAATCTGAATCTTTCACTTACTTACAGATTTCTGTAAAGAGACACAAAGAAAAGTATTAAGATCTAGTGTACCATGTTGTAGCTCCCATTCTGTGTAAGACTGTACTGTATAATTGCACTGCAAATGGAAACATTTGTATCAGGAAACAAAGCTGAAACGGGACTTAACATGCTTGGATTCCTACAGTTTCATACTGGTGCTGGTATACAGCCTCACCTAGTTTGCATGGCAGAAAAAGTAACAGTGATACAGAATGTTCTGCTCATAAAACAGATCCTCCTCCTCATTTAGAGATTAGCAAATTTTCACCACTTACCCGCCATGTTCACGCTTTGCATAATTAACTTATTTCATTAAAAGGAGTGCTTTTATTATGAGATAGGAACCCAGGTGCTGTGCGTTACAAAGATTTCCTCAGAAAATCCTAGTTTTAAATACTGCTCAGGTGCATTTTCTAGACTAAAAACAGTAATATCACTGATTAAGACAAAATGACAAGGTGGGAAGAGGAGTGAAAAATACTAACTAAGAATCAAGGACATCACAAAATGAATAATGTTTAATCTGTCTTAATGCTACCAGGAAAATTAAGTTTAAGCTGCACACTTAATTAGTCTGCTAATGCTGTTTGATGGGCCTCCTCGTAATGCCAAGACCACTGGGATCTTCTGCATGTCCCCAAGAAACATGAGATTTTTCATTATGTCTGCATCTATAGCAGATAAAACTTAGTCATCCCTTCTCTTGGGCTTCGCATCTATCAGTGTTTACACATAATTCACATCCCTTTTGCTTATGCATTCACAGGAAGATGGCGCATGCTGCTCACAAAGAGTTTTCACATTGCTACAGCTGTGTATGTGAAAATCTCACCTACTGCACAGGGCTAGTCAAGTACCTTTAGGCTCCAAAACGCTTAATGTGTTTGTCAGGTCTAGAGGTGCCTACTAGCAGAAATGTGTATTGCTATAGTCTTAAAAATAATGTTGTAGGAGAGTGGCCTCCAAGCAAGATGCACGAAACACAGCTCAGAGGGTTATCAGCCTTTATGTTAAGAACAGTGGAAAATCATTCCCCTTATAGCATTGGATTAAAAACACTAAAGAGTAGGAAGATGTAAAGACCTCGAAGTTACTCTGTTTCATTGATTAGCCTAAAGAACTTGTTTGTTAGAGATTGGATAAGGTCATGAAGTCCAATGGCTCCTTAAGACTCTGGTTAATGGATTTTGAACAGCATCACAGCACTTTAACCTTTCGTCCCAGAGCTGGTGGCCAAAAGAAGCTCTCCAGCACTAATTACTGAAGGTCAGATTTACTCCTAGCAACAGGATCCACAAACCAGCAGGTCAACTGCCATGTTTCAGATTTGGAAAAAAAAAAAAAAAAAAAGAAAAAAAAAAAGAAAAAAACACCTTAAATGAACATACAATATCAGTCTGATCCTTCTGGGCGTGTGGGACATTGGCTCCAGGGACATTAATTAGTGTTATAAGGAAACACTCAGGGATATTCAGCCAGACCTGGCTGCAGCACCATCTCTCTTTCAAATGCAAACCAGCAACTGATTGTAACAGGCTTATGCTCCATCCGCACAGTGCTGTTTAGTCCCCACTCTGATTCTAGTCTGAGAAAATGTTTTAATACAGTATAACAAAACCTGACAGCCTATATTTCAAGCTGAGTCAAGGAAGACAGTTGGGGATTACATACACATTGAGCCAAGTTAGTCTGATTTTTCTTCCTCCTTTTTTGACTGACAATGGTGACTTCTGGATATCAGTTGGATGGCAATTTTTTTTCTCCAAAAGATAGATACCAAAAAATTGAGGAGAGATACCTGATATAAATAGTGCTCTTGCTTAAATTATGCAAAGACACACTTACATATGCATGCACTAAAGTTATATGTAAATATGCATCTGTGACCAGGATCATCAATACAGACAAGGTTATTTTTATCAACTGCCCTGTACACCTTCAGCATTTCAATATGTGATCTGAAGCAACTACTTGTGACTTCTGCAACACCTTTTGCTCTTTGATACATCACATAAATACTCTTTGCATCCAGCAGCGGAAAATACTTCAGTACACACATTCTTGATTTATATGTTTAATTAGCAACTTTTATGCTTTATACTGAAATACCTTGAGAACAGTTTGACTTGTCTGAGCATAAACAGCAAAATTAGAATTCCAAACAGATCTCCCCTGTATCTTCATGCAGTTGCCCATGATTTCTTGAGCAACCTTCAAACAGAGCATTGCAAGGCACGCAACAAAGAATTGGCATCACAACCACTGTTCTTACCTTGCAGTTCATCTAGATACTTTAGCATGTGCCAAATACTATGCAAAAGAGGAGTTTCTCTGAAGGCAACAGGAGAAGTGTGTAAGAACTGTGCTAGGGCAGGACCTGACCACAGCTCCTGTAGTCTTTCACAGATGGCACTGCCTTGAACCCCATAAATGTAATGCATTAACATGCAAACCATCCACTGATTTTAATGGTGCCAAGTAACAAGCATAGGTCTTGGTCCTGAGTGTTCAGCAAGTAAAATAACAGCACATAGCACTTTTGGAACGATGCAAAAACTGAGGTTAATAAAAAATCATCTTTACCTTAAAGAAATCAAGGCACAAATTTTGAATGTTCTTCATCAGTAATGGGAAAGCCAGGGATAAAATTAACATTGTCGTGACTGTTCATCCCCTCTCTTGCCCATTACTCTATCACAGGGTCCACAAAAACAGTAGCTCCCAGCCAAGTTTAAAGGCTTAAAAGAGGAACAAGATGATTCTGTGTTTAAATCTTTGGAATTAGGGCTTAGAGCAGCAAAATTGAGATTTTAGCTCTGCCACAGGCTCACTGAAAGATACTGAATGGTTCATTTAGTCCTATCATATTTGAGGTTACCAGCTGTAAAACAAGATTAAATGTTTTATTTCTTGCAAAGGCAGAGCATCTTTCTGTCTCTTCAGTAGATTTTTCCACATACATATTCAGTTTGGCAAAAATACTTTTTGCTTAAAAGATACTGCTCAAAAAATGTTCAGCCAGCCCTAAACAGGAAAGGAACTTTCTCATTATTTAGGTTTAGCAAAGTGTGAAAGGGTCTTGGTCTTTTCTGAGGTGTCTGCACGACACTGTAGCACAAACAGATTGTAATCCTGGTACAGTACTCAATCTCATTCAGAGCATCAATGGAATAGGCTCATTACCTTAAGACACAAAGCATCACTTCTAAACACAATCTCATGCTTAGACACAGTAATGAGTTCGAAATGGTTGTAGCCAGAAATTCAGAAGAAAGTATATCCCACAGATTATTTACACTCTGAGCTGGATGGCCAAGTCATTAAAGAAAAGGCTCAAGTTAGGCACAGGAATAAGGACAGGGCTCCAGAACTCCTCAAACTATGGCAACAGGATTTCTACCTGCTTTATTTCACCAAACACCTCAGCAACGATTGCACCACTGGGTATTTTTGCCCTGAGAAGGGGGTACCACCACTTTTAACAACACACATTCTGGAAGGACTGGGGACTCTGGGAACAGGTGACGATGGGGAGGATAGCAAAATGTAAAACTGTTTGATAATTTTCCTACATTCACCTTGTAGTCCTCCCCACTCCCTTTTAATGTGTAGAAACTGAGCATAAAATAAACTTAGCACAAAGATGTCCTGACGAGCTCTGGCTCTGTTCCCATCGCACTGACATGGTGTCTCTTCCCAGAGCCTCTGTGCTGATGCTGTAGCAGAGGAGAGTCCCTTTGCCTGTGAAGGAGAACAAAGGGCACTAACTGAGGCAGCATCTCAGTAGCAGCAAGCACTGGGGAAGCGGAAAATCCAGATCTGAACTCTCCTCAAAGAGCCAGGACTCTGAGTCCAGCATAATCCATGGTTTTACCAGATAACTTTGATAAGGTAGCTAATTATTGGATGAGTAACCCCATGCTAGCCCTAAAATCAATTACCCCTCCTTCTGTATTGATTAAAACTACCTGATGCTATTTTCTCATGATCCTGGCTGTCAGCAGCCCTGTTAGATGCTCTTTCTGTGAGCAGACTATTCTCCCCTGGCTTTTGCAAGTGCAACTCATCTGCAGAGGATCAGGCAGTGGGAAGTTTTCTTTTATTTTATTTTTTTTTCTCTCTTCTTCTCCCCACATCCTCTGCTCATTGAAGTTATTTACTGACACATCAAACTGAAACTATCTTAACTCCGTACATTTAACACATTAATAATCTGGAAGATATAATGTAGCATTTTCTCATTTAAAAAGTGCACCCTGCTGTGTTACACTCGTTATTTGTAAGTCAATGAATTAATTATTGAGCCAATAAGCCTTGCTTCATAACAGTGACTGGATCATGCCCACGGAAACAAAAGCAGACAGCATCTCTTTACTCCTCTAAGGTACTCCTCTGATAAAACCTTTGGGGTTTCATGTTCTGTTACTCTGTTTGCAAAGCTTTCACCAATCAACAGAATTAGGATATGCAGTGCTTGGACTACATGCTTTGTATCTTTGTATTCTATCTTAGTGATAACAGACTGTCACATCTTTAATGCCTGGATCAACTTCTAGTCTAAGAACTGTGCCAGGGATTCTGACTTTACAAACCATCTCCCAATAATCATCATGAAATACGTTTATTTTCATCATACTTGGGGTCCCCCTGCAACTGTTGAGGCCCCATTGTTCCAGTAACTGTACAAGAATAATGGGAGTCCAAGAGAGCCTGCAATCAAAACAAACAGGACAGACTCAGGCTGTAAGAAAAGGAGCATCATTCTGTGCAGTTTTCTAAATCGGGAGTTTATCCAGAGAAAGATGTAGTGATTAGCTTTGACTCGCAGAGTTTTAATTTGCTCCCTTACATTATGTGTATAATTATGATTCCTTAAGTCTCAGCTTCTAGATGCTCCTGCCTTCATTAACAGCGGATGAGACACAGCTCTGAAGATCAAATGCCATCCTTGACCCACAGCCCAGTTGTAGCATGAGTAACAGGAGAACACAATGGTGCTGTCACACACGAGGAGAAGCATGCCATCTCCAAGAACACAGATTAGGAACATGAAGTGTTCCTGCCCCCAAGTCTTCTGAACCATGCCTTTATCTTATCTTCCACAGCCTCCACCAAGACTATATTGGAGAGATGGTTAAAGATCTTCTCCCAGAAGTTTTTGAGGTGAAAAAGTTTTGACCTGAACAACTTCACAAAGAACTTCCTATGGAGCACAGAGATATAGAAAGATTTTCTCAGAAAAATATCTCCTTCCTTCCAAAACAAAACGTCCAAGCCCTTTCTATGCCACCTTTTGGCAGGATGAGGAAAAAAAAGGTCTTTCCAAAGATTAGGCCCAGGAATACATACAAAAGCAGTAGTACTTGTGACACAAACATACCAACTCTTGCATGGGTTACCAAATGGCAGACGATATTTTGGGGACATCCAACTCCTACATACACCTAGCAGGTCTCAAAGCACCAGAACACAGAAAGTAGGAGAGAGAGAGGGGCTTAAGGAATAGCAACAACTTGCTCAAGGCTAACCCAGAAAACCACTGTCAGAGCCAGGATTAAGGTCCCTCCCAGTCTCTATAATGTTAACTGTGACCCCCACAGACACATAACTTACTTTAAGTCAGGCTCGGTGACTAAAGCTAATCCTACCCATGGCTCTGATGTTAGGGGGGATTTTGAAATAAGGGAAAAAAGTTTGAAGCATAACACTGCTACCATACACTGTCCATCCTTAAATCACCTTTAAATAACTCTTGCATATCACAAATTCATAGAATTGTCCCTTCAAATTGGTAGATATCATAAAGCTGAAGCTGAGGGGCATGTTGATGCAAACAAAAGGCTGAGAAGTAGGCGTGTGTCTGGATTGCCTTAATTTTGTGGGTTTGTGTCAAATGCTGAATTGTACTCTAGTGCTCTTGCATATTTAATTTCCCTTGTTCTTTTCAAACACTAACAAATGTGACTGCTTGCAGTGCCAAGACACTGCAAATTAAAACAATATCCACAGTCAAAATGTGATATTGAACTATTGCTAGAGCATAGCCCTGCTTATACAAGACACTCCAGCAAGCACGTTCCTCTCACAGTGCAGTCCCGTCTCTTGGTATGTTATGAATTATTCCAACATGACAGTCTTACAACACAAAGTCCATTGAAATCATGGGATAGTCCAAACTTCCTATTCATTGTGATGGGACTTTTTCTAGTAAAAATAATTAGACCTGCAGGGAACTGTTCCAGAGTCTTGCCAACACCAGTGAACAAACCTCTCAAAACTTACCCGTTTTAGCTCAGAAGTTCACTGATGTTCTCCCAGTAGGATCGCTCTTCATCATGAAAACTGAATGTAATGCTGATATTTTGTGTGATGAAGACCAAGGCCTAATGAAAGGCATTGAAATCTGTGCCAGTGAAGGGGAAATTCAGACTTCTGAACAGCTAAGAGATGTCAGAGCAGCTGGAAATGTTCAGTATGATCCTCCAGCTGAATACAACTGTGCTGGCAGGCAGGAAGAAAAGGCAGGAAGAAAGCAGGGCTTGCTCTTACACACCATCCCATCAACTACCCTCTTAAGGGCTTCCCCCTGCCAAAAAAAATAGGAGAGGAGACAGGAGGGAGAGATCAAGAACACCACATGAGAGAAACCAGCCTAAAGCAAAGTCTCTGCATTAGCCATAGTCCAACACAAATGAAACACAGAAGGTTTTGCTACAGCAGGACACATAGCTGGTGTCCTTCACAAATCGTTCTAACAACAGGACTAAATTATTCAGCTAACTTCTGCATATAGAAGTAGGAAGAATAGGGATACGTGATACATGCTATACATGAGGAGAATGGTAATGCTGGCCCAATGGGTCCATATGGCAAATGCACTTAGTTTAGTCAAGAACATACAGCCAGTAGAGATGGGAGAGTTCTGTTTTTATGTCTGTGTTAGCACAGCTGACTTCAGAGTGGATAAGAGATGAAGATCAGTCAGGAACCAGTTTTACAAGAGAAAACCAACGAGACTCAGCTTGTTTAGCAAAATAGCTGGTGAAAGGGGGAAGACTGTTCTCTACAAATCTATCCTGAGGATAAACACCAGAAGACAAAAGAACTACTTAAGTTAATGGCCAACACTGGCACAAGAACAAATGAATATAAATTGGCCATGAATACATTTAGGTTGGAAATTAAAAAAGGGTTTCTAACCACTGCAGCAATTAGGGTTTGAAAGAGCCCACCAGTGGGAACAGCAGAATAAAATAAATCCAACTGCTGTTAAGCTCAAACTCAGCACCTTTATGAAGAGTATAGAGTGTGGTGCCTCTAACAGCCTGGGAGTTGGGAACATATTAATTCCATGGACTTTACAAAGTTACTTCTCAAGGCAGAACACATTGGTCTATGGTTATTCGTGGTCTTAACAGTAGGTCCTTCACATCCAACCTGGCCAGAGGCCCTGAGTTATTCCTGTATTCTGCAGAAAATGATTCCTAGCAGAAGCCTTGATCCATAAAGGCATTTAAGGTACCAGATTTCCACTAACTGCAGTAAGAAGTATGCACCCAGAATGCTTTTGCAAGTCTGGCACTTGTACAAAGAAGGGGAATTTCACCCACCGTCCTTATCCATTTGTTTCGTTTAATGCAGTAGCATTACAAGTCCAGTCATTATCATCCATCAAGGCCTCTGAGCTTCTCACTGGAGCATGTGAAACTGCCAAAGGCCAGAGAGAGATCAGACCAACTTTCTACATGGTAGAATGTACTGCCTATCTGGCAGTTCCCAGTTTCTAACATCAGAAAAACAAATAGATAGGTATCTCCATAAGTGTATAGCACCTCATGGAAAAATGGGGGAAACTCTTTTCCCCCTAAGGTTGATTGTAGCTTTGCCACTGACTGCAGCAAGACTGGGATTGAACATGGCTGTCTCATGCTGGGTTGTACAGTGCAGAGACAGAGAACTGACGGCTGGTAATTTGATTAAACGCACTGGTATGAGCTGAACAGAAGCCAGCATAACCAGAACAGAACTAACAGGAAGGAGCAGCTGGTGGCTACTGCTCCTGCTTGAAGAGTACTCTGTCAAGTCAAAGACCATCCTAGGACAAGGACAGATGATTACTTATCCTCAGGCAAATGTACCCAGGATTAGGAAACAGAGGCTGTGAACCCCTGAGTGTCCAGCCACAAGGTAGGAGACTGTGTGCAGGAATTACTGAGAGAAGCTCATCACACAAGCAGTCAGAATATAAAATCACGTGACTGTAACCGGACGGTCCATTCCATGAAACAAAATGTTTGCCTACACATTTTTTTTAAAAAGTTTCCATTTTAAATGGCTTCACAGCTATACAAATAACATATTTCCTAATTGAAAACTATTTAAATGTCTCTCCTCCAGTGATATGCAGAACAATTACCACAGCAAATGCATCTGTAGATTTTGTTTTCTTATTATCAGTGGTTGAGTGGATTTGTATTGTTTACTTGGAATTTAAAATGCTGTTTTTCAGTATACTATGGGAGACCACAGATTGCAGGTTAATGTGTCTTGTTTAAAATAAATTGAAAGTCTGAATCTCACCCAATCAATCCCTAATTAGTTAAGCAAGACAGATGGGTCAACCCAGCCTTTCCTGCCAAGAGAGTGGAGGGATATCATTAACTGTGACAGGCTGGGAAGAGGGAACCACATAAGCATGGAGTGTATCCCAACCAACGTCATGGAGGGGGAAACTTCTCCATCTGAGGCTTTGAAGATCAGAAGGACCCATGTAGTCAGACCCCCTTTCTTTCTACCAAGAGGTCTTCTACCAAGAAAGATGAAAGGTTGAAGAAACACCAGCAAGTCTTGAACAGAGAGCTCTAGGAAGCCAGAAGCCTAAGTTTCAGTTATCAGAAATCCTTAGGGGGATTTTTCACAAGCTTACTCTTGACAGTGAAACCAGATACAAATATCACTATCCTCACCTATATAGGAGGTAAGATTAATAAAGCCAGGATTGTTTTACCCGGACAAGAGATGGTTCAGGAGGATCTTATCAATGTGTATAAGTATCTTACAGGGAGAAATAAAGACAACAGAGCCAGATGAATCTCAGTGGTGCCCAGTGAAAAGACAACAGGTAGTAGGCAAAACATTAAATACAGGAAACTACACATAAACATAAGGGGAAAAAAAAATAATTGCAAGGGTAGTCAAACGCTGGAACTGGTTGCTCAATGAGGTTGTGAACTCTCCATTCTTGGAGGTATTCAAACCTGACTGGACGTGACCCTGAGCAAACTGCTTTTGTTGACTCTGTTTTGATCATGGGGCTTGAATGAGGCAATGTTCAGGCTGTTCCCTCCAGCCTTAACAATTCTGTGATTCTCCTCCAGAGACTACTGCCCTTCAGCCATACTGTACAGCTGTAGAGAGCGAGACCTCACCTGGAGTACTGCGTTCAGCTCTGGGGCCCCCAGTACAAGAAAGAGGTGGACCTATTAGACTGGGTCCAGAGGAGGACCACAAAGATGATCAGAGGGCTGGAGCACGTCTCCTATGAAGAAAGGCTGAGAGAGTTGGGGTTATTTAGCCTAGAGTAGAGAAGGCTCCAGGGAGACCTTACAACAGCCTTCCAGCACCTAAAGGGGACCTACAGGAAAGATGGGGAGACATTCTTTAGTGTAGTGACAGGACAAGGCTTCATGGTTTTAAACTAATAATAATAATGTTGGTTTAGATTAGATATAAGGAAGAAATTCTTCATGATGAGGGTGGTGAGGCACTGGAACAGACTACCCAAAGAAGCTGTGGATGCCTCATCTCTGAAACTGTTTGAGGCCAGGTTGGATGGGGCTTTGAGCAACCTGGACTAGTGGAAGGTGTCCTTGCCCATGGCAGGGGGGGTGGAATGAGATGATCTTTAAGGTCCCTTCCAACTCAAACCATTCTATGATTCTATGATTTTGACTCATACTAGTTCATCCATCTATTTTCCACTGTCATCAAAACAGACAATTCCTTAGCACAACTGAGGGGGTCTATAAAACCTGTGTGACAAAAGCAGGCAGGAACAATAAGTCAGCAATGAGGCTGGGTAAGTGAGGAAAGCCTCTTCACACAGCTCTGTCAGACTCGAAAAGGCCTCATGGAAAGAACATACATAGTTCTACATCTTCCAAGACACCAAGGTGCTGTAATCATGTCAAAAGTACACAAACAAGCTTGATACTCCACTCGTACTTGATTTCAGTGTGAAAACAACAGTATCTCACAATATTAGGGCACTTCTGAGACTTTAATTAGGTAACTATCAGCTTCCAAGAGTAGTTAGAAACCTCAGACAAACCTGGTCCTTCATCTCTCTCTACTTCAATTCTTCCCCTGTAGAATGGGTACCACTGCATTGTCTACCACAGCAGCTTTTGAAGACAAGCCTACCATTTGCTATACGCACTAACCGGAATGGATATGATATCAAGGAACTGCTGAAAGCAAAAAGTTTTTTTTCTTCCTTCCTGAGCAAAAATCTGACTAACTTCAGTGGCTGATGACTCAGGAGAAGTTTGTTCATGACTGCAGAAAAAAACTTGCCAATGTTTCATATTAAAAGAAACCCATGAGACCTGAATAATTAATAACCTTACCAGTGAAAAAATGGCCCTAATTACCAAAGCAATCCTGAAAAAAAAAATGTTAATTGCTTGGCCTATGTTCTTCCCTCAATGGGAAGCTATATTGACAAATCTCATATAGCAAGGGAAAACTGGTGACCACGAAATACACTTGTTACAAATTGATCAATGGCAATGATGAAGTTTTGTTGCATTTCTGAAACAGCTTCAGGAATCTGCCTTAAGATAATATTATACAGTTTTATTAAGGTTGGGTTTCTCTTTTTTTTTTTTTCTTTAGCTGAAGATGATTCATGTTTTGCAGGGGACAGAATGAAATAAATACGATGAAAACTTTTAAATGGTTTTAACAAAGCAAGTCATTATCAAGCATTGGCAAAAGCATTCAGTTAAATAGCACTCGTGGTTGAAATTAATTTTCTGAAGCAAACTCTGAAAGGAGTAGAAGCCAACAATCAATAATCTCTTAATGAGGTGCAAGAAAAACATGTGTAGACATGACAGGTTTTGATGGTTAATGAGCTTCAGAGGAAGAACACTGTTCAGAGGAAAACTCTGAAAGGCACTGAAAATTGATTAATTGCCAGCCCAAGACATTGCAGGAAAGCGTTTTGAAATTCAGCACCCCTCAGACCTCATATCATTTACACCTCCAATGCAACATGTTAACTTTAGGAAACATTATAGCTGAAGGGTGTTGTTTTTCCTCCCTCTCTCTCCCTGGTAGCTAACTCAGATCAATCCGCTTGCTGTGATTTTTTGCCTCAGAAAAAAAGTTACCTGACAAAACTTTCCTATATTGTTTACTGCAAGGAATAACAAAATGCAAAAGACAGACCACAGGGGGTCCTGTTTCTCTTTTGTGTTAATAGCTGCTTTGCTGCATGTAAGACATAACTAGGCTAACAGACATTTTGGTCTTCTGTCACTTACATTCACAAGTGTCAGCAATACAACATAAAAGGGTTCTCATTTACCAAGAAAATGATCAAAAGATCATGACCTATTTTCCTTCAGTTAAACACCCGATTTTAAGATGCAGAACTAACCTCTGTTCTACTTCCTGTCAGCAGCTCATGTAAGCGGAAACATGGGATCTGAGCCCAGGAAACTTGATGCTCCCTTTGCTTGGGTCTTGAGTAAGACTGGTCTTGAGGAACTCCAGGTCCATGAGTCCAGCAGGAAAGTCTGGAGCAAGGAAGATTTACCCTCTGTAGAAGACGACCAATTTAGGGAGCATTTAAACAAACTGGACAAAAAAGTCCATGGGATATGATGGGATTTATCCATGAATGCTGGGGGAGGTAGCCAATGTCACTGCAAGGGGACTGGGAAGGTTCCTCTGGACTGAACAAAAGCAAGTGCTGGTCTTATCTTCAAAAAGGACAAGGAAGAGGATCCAGAGCACTACGGGCACATCAGCCTGACCCTGATCCCTAGGAACCAGATGGAGCAAATCATCCTGGAAACCATTTCTAAACAAACAAAGGACAAGAAGGTGATTGCAAGTAAGCAGCATTGATTTAAGAAGGGCAAAGCATTCCTGTCCAACCTGATAGCCCTCTACAATGAGATGGCTGATTTGCTAGATGAGGGAAGGGCAGTGGATGTTTGTTTTGACATCAGGAAGGCTTTTAACACTGTCTCTTGTAACATCTTCATAAACAAACTGATGAAGTACAGACCAGATAAATGGACTGTGACATGGACAGAAAAGTGCCTGAGCTGTTGTTCTCAAAGTGTTGCGATCAGTGGTACAAAGTCCAAATGAAGGCCACTAGTGGTGTACCCCAGGGCTCAATACTGCAAGTGAAAATTAAACCTAGCACCATATTCTCATTAATATAAAGACACTGTTAGAGAGGACCATGGCTGGAGCTTCACAGCAGGATCAGAAGGGACTGTACAAAAGCCCTTTCTTCTCACTGTTAGATCCTGAAAATCTCATCTTTACAAGTGCGTGAAACTGGTTGTTATACCAGCTGAGTTAAGGTCACCTACTCACTCTCCTGCCCTCTACCACGCTATGGCAAATGATTTTCACGTTTAGATGTAGTAGGGATTATGTCCTATGTCCCCTCTTCCACTTCAGCGCAGCCTGCATTTGAGTTTTGCTGCCATTAATACTGCCAACATTAATTTTCCACGCAAGAAGCGCTTCTTAATTGTATACTCAAAATTTTACATATTCATGAAGTTTATTTAAGGTTTTGCTCTATAGCTTCTTCCTTGTTTTTTAAAGTAGCTGGAGATACAGGCCACCGCTCCTGCTCTCATTCTCCAACAAAGATTTCAGAGAACAAAAACAAGGAAGATAATGGGCAGTGGATGACTCAGGAATGACTTTGGAAGGTAGGGGAGCACCAAAAATTAAAGATCAGCTGGAATTCAGAAAAAGTCCCTCAGCAGGGTAGCCTGGTTACAGCATCCACTACTCTCTTAAGGGAAGTGCTAAATTAGTGGGTAACACCCAGCAGAATTCTGTCCGGCCATGAGAGAGGAAACAAGCCCTATAAACCAGACAATCCTTCTGTCCAGTTTTGTTTTCCTAACCTGAGGCGTGGCATCCTTAGCCAGAATCAGGAGACAAGGAAATGGCCTATTTGTTTTCCCATGTGTAGAGTATAATATATTTCTGTACAGAACGTACAAGAAATACCTTTCTATGATCAATAAACATACCTCATCAAGGATCAAAACACCCTGAGGCTCCTAACTAAATATACAGGATAATAATAAAGAGATAATATATAAAATAAAGAGATAAGAATATAGATGAAAAAAAAAAAGAATAGAAGAACACCAAGAAGATAATTCATGAATCCAAGGAATCAGCTGCAATCACCTGCAAACACTTTGTCTGAATATTGACTGGATTGAGAGATCATAAAAGGATCCCATGATTTTAGATGACCTTCTCTTATTTCCAGCTCCTCTTCTCATGTGCAGTCAGTGCCTTGGGGTCTTTAGTAAAGGGAAGGGTTGCTATTTCTACAAACTGTTTCTCTCATGCATAAGACAGATAACAGAAGATAAATATCTCCCTCACCCACTGTAAGACATAAGAAAGAGCTGAGGAGAAAAATAAATCATCCTATTTTCATGGACATTGAAATGCTGACAACTATTCTACAGTTGCCATATGACTATCAAAAAGTTACAGATAGGTTAAGCTGATCTGAGACCCTAATTTCATCCCAGAGACAAACAGCAGTAGTTAGCACATCTAGAAGTTGGTTCCAATATAAAATTGCACTTAAGAAGCACAGGCAAAAGCACAAGGCAGAGGCTTCAATAATCCCATCTCCACTGATCAATGTGACACACTAATTACTTCCCCTTATTCCCTGTACTCACTCCTTCTTCATTTCCTGCCTAGTAAGACAGTCATCTTTTCAGGGTAGGGATTCTCTCTCACTACTAGTGTGATTAGGAGACTTATTCTTGTTTAAAACCACTACTAGTCATTTTTATAAAAAATAAAATAGCCTAGGATAAAAACTCCCAAAGCACTGCAAGGTAACCCATGGGCATCTCAAGTCCCAAGGCGTCCAAGGTTTCTGCTAATTACATTAGCTTTAGGGACACCAAGCTAGCACTTCGTGACATTATTAGAACTCTCTAAGTCTTTATAATGTTGAGCAAATCGACATCAGCTCATTTGTCCTACTGTGATTCACACACCATATGTTTCCCAACCTACTTTGCACCTGTAGACCCCAATACCCTTTGCAGCTGGGTTTCTCATCCAGAGAGATACGGGTTGGTGGCAGCCCATAATACCTCAGGAGAGGTCTTGAAAACTCACTGAAAACCAGATAGTCCCACACACATGAGCACGGATACAAGTAAAATGGAGACAAAGAGCAAATGAACATTAACGAACATTACCTAGTTTTTACATGGTAGCAAATGTGCAAAAATGACTTTTTTTAATTCTATGAAAGAATCATTCAATTAAGAAAACATTTGAGAAGTAAAGCAGAGGACAGACCTGCACCAGCTCCTGAGCAAAACATGGAAGGCTTTCCAGTTTTAGCTTCTGGGCTAGTGATAAGCATGTTTGGCTGGAATGTGGGAAGACAGGATTCAAATTAACCTTCCTTTTCCAGAGGCTGGGCTTCTTCTTGAGTCTCTTATTGAAGCTGTTCAAAGCTGTTTCATATCAGATACAGAAATACAGCAACACAGATTGCAACTCATATTGCCTTCATCTAAATGTGCAGACGTGCAGCGGGGCTGTCCGTCCATGGAACAGGTCAGACCACAAGAATCATCTCTTTGACCCAGCTGGAAGCAGGCAAACTTCACATACTCTTGCTTGTCCTCAGGACCATGACAGAAGAGAAGGGGCAAAGCTGGAATTCAGCCAGAGCCTCGCATAAAGAAACTGCGGCTGAGTTTATCAAGCAGTCTTGTCTCCAAAAGAGGTTACAGTCCTATGTGTGTCCCAGACTAAGTCTTCAGAATGGCTCACTATGACAATGTCAATATAATTATTCCCATGCAAAGCAGAAGAGCTCTAAGAGAAAGTGCCAAGTATCCCCTCTCTTAGAAGAATCTCCAACCTAGTGGTACAACTGGGAGATCAGATTTCTCTGTCGCTCAAGTAGAGGAATGATTTAAACCATACCTCAGTCCCAGGCCCTAAGACAGTTATCCAAACCGGGAGACTGGTGGGGGAAGAAGGGAATGGCTTCTCTTCTGATGGCTACTTTGAGACAACAGCAGCTGACCCTTCCCTGACTCCAGGAGAGAGTTCATGACAGTGAGCCCCAGCTGGGGAGATGTCACTGAAATTTAGGTACCACAGCGCTGAGTCCTTCTGCTCATCAAACCTTCAGAGCTTGATTCAAGACTTACCAGGTCAATATAGAGTCACTCTGATTCCAGTGAGCTAATTAAGTTCTGAGTACCCGTAAGCTTTACTGTGACCTAATCCCCATTAGAGCTGTAATTGTATAAATTGATTTATCATTTGGTACTGAAATTGGTTACTCTCCAAGCAATAAACTCTTTCAACAATTTTCTTTTCTTTTTTTTTTTTTTTTTTGGATCAAAAAATATTTTTCCACAAATATTAAGCTTTTTGCAGAAGCACAAAATTCTACCACTATGAAGTAAAAATACAAATGAAAATAGTCTGATATATGTACGCAAGAAGGACATTACTCTTGCTCATCCAGTTTGTCACCCCTCACCCCCGCAAATTTACAGCATCTTCTCAGAAATAGAAAGTCCATCCCCTCAGAGCTCTACTTCCAAGAGCTGGTGTAACCCACTGTTGCCCCCGTGTTTCATGTTCTCTTCCCCACCTCATCCCTGGAGGAGCAGAGTCTGCTGAAGTTGACAAAAGGAAGCTTTTGCCAGAAGTCCCACAACCTCAAAAGTTCTTCCATAAGCAGTGGAACTGTTGAAACCTGTTTTCTTTTGATTTGGTGTCTTGCAGCCAGATTCTCCTGTGTCTAACAAGGTGCTAGACCTTCCCTCTCAAGGTTTTCCTGTAGCTGGAGTGTTATTCTAAGTCTCTGCCCATCTGGATTCCTTCACATCTAACAAGAGATGGACTACTCAAACTGTCTCTCCCCTCCCCGTCCACCCTTGGGAAAACCATCATGATGCAAACTATCATCACTCTGTCAAACCTGGCTGGAACAGACCAGCAGATTTAGAAGTTGTGGGGATGGTGAACAGGCAGATGTGTGTACATACGCACACAAACATACCCCCATTTCGTGAGGAAACCAGACTAAAAATAACTATGTTTGGGTTATGAACAGCTATAGTTGCAATATGAGTCGCGTCCCTGCTCCCTGTCAGTATGCATTAGAGAACTTTTTAATTACACATTTTCATGGCTCGTCTGAAAAGACGATCTGTTATTTCTCCTATCTTCTTGATATTTTTACCACTGTGTATTGATGCTGTTTCCCTTGTCCGAACAGCCCCAGAAAGACTGCCTGTCTTCTGTAGGCACAGACTTTCTGCGTGAAACTTTTTTGCAATAAGGATCTTATAAGACATTAATTTTAATAATTGTTAGAATAGTACATTTTGTTTTCAACCTGCAGCATAGCCCACTTTATATGCAACTCAGGCAGAAAGCTATGAAAGGTAATTTTAGCTGTTAACTGACAATCTGTATATGCCAGCAAAAATGCACCGTCACTCAAAAACACTATATTTAGTAAGAATGTAGTATAAGGAGTTAACAGAGGTCTTTTTTCCCCTTCACAGAAACTATTTCTGTAGATTCAGTCTGGTATATGCAAAGTAACACATGCTAAAGGTTTCTGCACAAGAATACCCCTGGTCTTTAAAAAAAAAAAAAAGTTTATATGGCAGTATTTGAGATCTGCTGTATGCTCTTGCCTTTAAAGCCACCCTCAAAAGTTTGCACTTGTTTTTTCTCCACTGTCTGCTTCTAACTGACCACCATACCCTCCTCTCCAGCATTGTCTTATTTGTGTTTCTTTGAAAGCATAAGCCTTACAAAATTGCCCCCCCCCTTTTATTTTTTGGTCTTTCTTTAAAATAATAGTGCTTCATCCTCACAGGGTCTCCAGAAATCCATTATAAGCTACTTATTTTCAACACACACTGTAACACAGATCCTCTGCTCCCAACACAGACTTCTGGAAAAATAATAATCCTGTATAATACATCTAAATCCCTCCTGATCATTGGTATATTCCCAAATCATTTTCTTGATTCAGCCAAGTTTCCACTCAGAGGCACAAAATTTGCAGGGGGAAAGCTGAGCCGTCCAGGTGGCACAGACAGTATTTCATATCATTCCAGCAGCTCCGCAGTTCCAGCCTCTCCTTACAGTCCCACCGTTGTCTCTGATGGAGAGAGTTCAGGGGAGGGACGCAGACAGAAGCAGAAGAAAGAACTGCAGTGTTTGCCAAGCATCAGATCTCCTTACAGCAGACCAGAGCCCCAAATATTTAGTGTAATATGAGGAAAGGCTCAAATACAGAGCACCAAGAAAGAAAATGGTGCAGTTAGCACCAAAGCGCACTGTTTTTGTTTATGTTTGCCAGAGCTTTCAACTGTTTATCAGAATGGCAACAGATGGCACAAGGCAAACTCACGCACTTTTTCACAGTTTCCTACAAAACGAACAGATGTCTTCATTACATGCTACATGACCGCGTTTAACAAAATGTGACAAGAAACAGAGGTAGAGAGAAATGGCATATCCCTTTCCTAACCTGAATTGTATCTTGGCACAGATTATAGTTGTGTCTGAGCATGGGACTGAATGCACAAGAGGAGGGAACTGAGAGGATTTTTCATCTGTACCTACTCCACCGTATCCAGTAAGTATGGAAAACTGGAGCAGAGGCTGAGGTGGTTTCATCTCTAGGGAAGCATGGCATCTCCATGGACTGGCCAAGATGGAAGCAGGAGATGTTGTCACTATCTCCTCTTCTTCTTGGGAATGTTTTCAGGGTATGACTGTGCTCACCTGGGTGGTGGAGAGCCCCACTAAAAGAAACCATGTGTTCCTAGTCACCTTTTGGCTCTGCTAAAGGTGATATGTTAGTCACAGTCCACCACTGACGGAGCCACAGACAGCCTTCATATTGGCCAGGCTCTGCCAGAGCCTGAACAAGAGGAGAGTAGCAAGAAGCAAACCTGAATGGCCCCAAATGCTTGGGATTTCTCTAGTGTTGCAGGTCAGTAGAGGCCCATCAACAAAATGCATCTCTTCGGAAAACCAAGCCTGTGCTGGGTTAACTGGTCTTTTGCCTTTGCAGCAACTTAGCTCGAGCAACTTAGCTCGTCTTAGTGGCTCAGCAATTCAAGGAAACCCCTGTCTTTCTACAGGAGGCAGGACAAGGCCTGCTCCACACCAGACAGCTGGGCTTTTCAACCTTCATTTTTGCTAATAACTGCTCTAGAAGTCAGACAGGCTAACAGCAAATAATTCCCTTTATTTTCAAATCAACTAAAGAAGAAATGGAGAGAAGTATTCAGGTTTGGTGGGTAATGGGCACTTGATGTCCACTCATTCATGTGTTTTGTAATTAGCTACTATTCTTAGCAGTTGATGGGAAATTTTTACAGCAGAGCAACGGACATGTTAATTCCAAAACATATATTTCATCTTGCTTCTGCTGAAGGGAACAAAGCTAGCCATTTGAGACAACTCTCCCAGTCATACCACAGACGAAAATTGCTTACACTTTTGCACTCATGACCTGTAAGAATAGAGATGGAGGGAGAAAGGGTTGTAGCAAAGCACAGCCTTGGACATATTTTTTCCAGCTGGAAGCTTTGAATTGCTTCAATACAGAACCATACCCCAGCCTCTCAAGAAAAACTTCAGACTCTCCGTAATACAGCCAGAATCCATTTCCAAGTCAGGCTGTCACAACACAGCAGGAGGACAAAGGCATGGCAAATGAGACAGAACAGACTTCACAGGCAGTCCTCTTTTGTCGACAATATACATAGTTACAAAGGAGGAGAGACTTAATGATGTCCCTTACCAGAACATCTCCAAATGGGTCAACACAGAGGAAATTTTCATATTTTAACATGCTAGCTCTGATAGCCCGGGTTTTGTCAGGTACCAGCTGTGCCAGTGAGACAAAGTCTCTTTCCAACAGTATCAGCCTCTCCTATTCCTGATGGGTACACCTTAGAACTGGCTGTCTCCCTCAAGACTTTAAGGGCTGTATAAGCCCTGACAGGGGCTTTATTCAGGCAAGGGTAAGAGCATATAAAACACAGACAGACCCCCTTTTTGGAAGGTGTTATCTGCCAGCCTAAGCAACGGGGGCCCAGACTCTTCTCCAGTTGGTACCAGCTCACTTCAAAGGCATTGAGCTATCTGCAGAGTTGCTCGTGTAAATACGTGCTTCTGGCCTGCAGCACTGAGTAGTAGGCTTCATAAACTCATATTCCAACAAAAAAACAGAGAAGACTCTAGAGTTAAGTGTACCGTAGAACTAGCGATCAGCTGCCAGTTATTTATCAAGACCTATTGGCACTGACGAGTGGTCAGTCAGGCTGGTTAACATGGTGCCGCACACTGACATAACAGCATCCCTGAGCTGCGCTGTCCTCACTCATTCACGGACAGGGTTGGTATCTGCACGTTGCAGTGTCCTGCCACAAAGACATACCCTAACAGCTTCTAAATCCCTGGAGCCTGCAGAACAGCCATCTGCTTATTGTTCCCACATTTTAACCTGTTAGAGGCAAAACTGGCTGCAATTCTCAAAGGGAAAATAGTCTCCCCTGCGGTCTCACACAGACTTTTATGCAGTGCAGTCCTCCCCTACACACCCATAGCTGGCTCTCCCCTTTGGGATTAGGAGTTCAGGACAACAGAGGCAGCCTTTGCTGCTAGTAAAATTCCACCATGTAAAATTAAATATCTAAAAAAAAACCTAACACCAGAAAAACTAACCCAAGTAAATCTTTTGGCTTTCAGATAACTTGTGTTCAATTGAACAAAACTCAGATGGTTAGGAAGATGCCAACCAGGTTTCTGTTGTGGAATATAATTTCCAGTGCTCAATCCCACATTGATTGGAGGCCACAGGAGCTTTCCCACAGATTTCAGCAATCATAGAGACAGCACTCCTGGTACCACCAAAAGCAGCAGCAAGAACAGAAAGCCTCTGCAGGATACCTACACTCCCCTGGGGAGAGAAGAAATGTCAGGATGCAGTAGAGTAGGAGTTCCCCCAAGCAGCAAGACAGAACATGATTGCTGCATTTTAAGGGAGGAGCACTCTTGCCATTCTTCCAGCTATTACATGACTTTAATGACTGGTTTCTCTCATTGTCATAGCAGCTCACAGAATTTTCTCCTTCCTTCTCCTCATCTCCACCTCCCAAATTTGCTCTGAAGATGTCATCTGCAGCTGCTCACAGTGGTGTTGTCCATCCGGAAAGCAGCACATGCTAAACCCAGTTTCTTGCTGAGCAACTATTCTCAGCAAACTGCTTCTTACAAGCCTTACGTTCCTCACCAGTGCTCTCGGCCTCCTCCCAGTGGACATGGGCAGCCCCTCCAATGGTAAGCAATCACATAGGGCCTCATGAGCAGTGCAAGGCACTCCACATCAGGGCATCTTGAATCAGCTGCTGTGATGTCCAGAGTATTTATTTCCTGAAGGAAAGACTAAAAATACAGGCAATGGTGACAAAGAACACTTCTGCATGTGATTCTAAAATCCAAGGCGATATTCTCATTTATTCCACAAAAAGGCTGAAACCTAAGCTGATCCTGTGCAACCCTTAAAACTGTTCATTATGCACACACAATTGGAAAGGATGTTGGAAGTTCAGTTATTTCCACAACAGACAAAGACTAAAAGTATCAGAGGCCTCAAATGTCTAAATTGAGCCTGAAGTGGTTAAATTCTGTGTGTGTCTAAAGCTGTGGTTTGGGTGTCCTTTCCACTTAGCCCAGAAGTCATTGGGTACCTCCTTATTCGAGTCAAAGCTTTCATTGAAGTCTCTTTCTTGGTGTCAGCCTCTTAAAAGAGGGTCAAAGGTGGATACAATCATTGCAATTCACACGTTTTTCAAGTAAAAAACTACTGATTAAAATATTCACTATGGAAAAGGGCATCTAGGTTTCATATTCTCAGAGTACACATTCATTTCCTCACTTTACCCTATACAAGTCTCCTTTTCACTAGGCTGGTGTCTCATCATGCTGGAACCATCTGTGTCTTACCCATTTTGCCAGAACTCATGAGAATAATAAGCAGGACCAATCTACAGTCAGCTAGCACAAAGAGCTGTCAAAGAGAGGCCCTGCCATCCCTGACATCATTCACACCATCTGCAAAAAAGCCATCTGATGCTCAGGTTATACCTCTGTATCAGTAGGAGCTGGCTTTCTTGTTGTTTCAAACCAATTCAGCTGTATAACTCCGCACACTCTTATGGCTCTGTTGCAGAAAATACATGTAAAATTGTTTTTGCTTCACCTGCTGGTAACAGCTTACTCCCCCATACACGGGAGGATAAGGGTCTCTGATATTGACATTTCATTGGTAGAAAGATCAGAAGGCTAAATACTCTGAATTATTTAGACATAAAACACACACTCAAAAGTGAGACCATCACATGAATCCTCAAGCAATGTTTCTTCTACCAGCCTAAACTCAAACTCTGAGCCCAAGAGGCTGTGTCATATGAATTGTCATCAGCTATAGAGAATGAGAAGAGAGCACTCACAGTTTGCTACAGTTTCACTCAAAGATCACTACATAATGAAAAGAGAGACCAAATCAGACAGCAGGTCTTCCATAGACTGAACATTTGCTTACAAACCAGAAAAGGAACTCATAAGACTATGTTTAACACCATCTGGGGATCCTTCCATACAATATTACCATCAATAATAACAGAAGCCTAGCTACAGATTGTTGTACTCTGTGACAGCTAAATATATCAGACCTAATTAGATAACACAGGCCAAAAAAGCAAAAATCAGCAAACACAAGGGATTGCTACCACAAGGACCGGAAAGATGGGGGGAAAAAAAAATCTGCAAATTAAGAATAGGGATGAACCTGGCTTGAAATCACCAGTCTAAACACCATAATTGAAATTTAGGAAAGGTCAACTCTAAATAAGGAGCCTGGTTTGAACTGCACAGCTGGGTCCTCTCAGTGACTCAAACCAGAGCTCAGGCTCCAAACACTCGTGAGAGCTAGAAAGAATGCACTGGGGAATTTACCTCAGCTGGTATATATCAGCCTAGCTCCATTGACTTCAATTAGCATGATGTTAAATCTTCAGCATTGACTTCAATGGGATTACAGTGATTTACATCAGCTGAGGAGCTAACATTTCACTTTTAGGCAGACTCTTCTGTAGCATCTTCATTAGTGGAAATTCTATATAAAGAAAAGAAAAGCAGATATAGTCTGTTCTCAAGGCTCCAGCTACCTACTGTAATGGGTATCTCATAAATGCAAGAGATAGACTAGCAGCCAAATATAATTGGCTCCATTTTCCTGCAGTTCAATCTGTGGTTACAATTACCCTTTCTTTGCTATAAACATCCAGCTAAGAATTGCTGGAGCCACTCCTTCCACTTCCTGCCTTTCCCCCTTATTTAACAGCTCTAAATGCAGGTTTTCATAAAGGAGCAAGGTTCTTGCCCTTTCCTGCACATGGACAGCTGGCAATTACTGCTAGCAGTCGGCCTTCCCACTTCCTAGCTCTCTCTTCTTGTCTGTTTTCCCTAACTCTGTAAACAGAAGAATAACTATCGTTTCACTGGATATTACATGTGTATCCCAGGTCTGAATACTCTAAGATATTTAAGTTCAGTAAACTGTGAAACATGCAACAAGTCGCTGCGGTCCTCCCACAGGTTGCATTGCCAGATGTTGGGAAAAAATAGTGCTGGTACCTCCTGGATTCTAGCTGAGCTGCCCCCCTGTGCCTGTTAAACCCTGAAAATATCATCTGAAACTCCCAAATATGGTCCTTCAAAGAATCCAAGGAAGGCACCCATACCTCCTACTTCTGCGTGCCCAATCTGAGTGCCTTGCTTAGGCAGCTTTGTAGTCAGTAGAGATGTCAGAGATGATTCAAGACCTGAACTAGGATTTTACTTCTCTCCATGGGGTATATAACCTGTCTAGGCTCCTAAACTAGGTACCTTTATTAGATGCCTAAAGAGGTTATGAATATTCTCAAAATACCTATATGTCACATCTCCTTTCTGAACCCTTTAATTGTATGAATCAGACAATGAGAGGAAGTTTGTCTGGTCCAGGGTTCTCTTAAAACATTAAGACCTTGAGATTTAGGCAGCTGTGGAACATCAGGTCCTGCTGCTTAGTACCTAAGCTGCACTTTGGTGTAATTTTGTAAATGAATGACAATGCATTTCCTGGTCAAATTGCAGTGGTTTCAGGATGACCTGAAATGAAAGTGTTTGAATGTCTCAGTGAAATGAGTTATTTAAAATATCACTATGTTCAACACAATTCTTTCAGCCTGAAACAAAGGATTTCTTTCCAAAGTCATTTTAAATTTAAATTTTTGCTACAATTTACCACAAGACATCACTGCAAATCAGCATGTTTAAAGGTTTAACTTAAAAAATTAAATGTTTTAACTTTTAATTAAGAAGAGTTCTCCTCTGATTTGTTTTGATCTGAAAGTGTAAAAGACCAAATCCAGTGCTGACTGACAAGTGCTTCCAGTTTCCTTGAAATTTCCTTTTCAGTAAATAAGCTGTTTAAATGAAAAAAACATCCAGTTCTAGTTTGGGTCTCAGTGAAAAGCACACACCTAGCTGTACCAAAGCACTGTCCTCAAGCAGTGGACAAACACGTTTCCTGCTAACTCCCAACCCTCTAAGGGCTACTTTGAAGAACAAAGCTCCTCTATGACCCAGACAGATGCTCTTCAGAAGAAAGATTGGTTTGATGCAGAGAATGTCAAAAAACCTATTCCATCACAATTTTGTAGCCTTTTTATATTCTTGAGTGATCTAAGTACAGAAAAGTAAGTCACATGTAAGCTCTAGAATAAAAATATCTGTTTCACTGGGACTGGCTATGACTCGGCTACAGGAAAGATGCAATAATTTCTCTTTGCACACACACTTTACAAGCTAGGATGCCTCACATTCTCCTGTTTCCTTGTTTCCTCGTCTATCTTCCTACCCTCAAGGGCCTAATACCCAGCCACACTTTCTTGGCAAATAACAAGAATCATTCTCTCCATGGAGACAAAGCTCTCCTTTCTGGTAATTAAACAATATTGTCAACTTAATGGAATGTCAAGGACAGATTCAAACTGACTGGGGAAGGAAATCAAAGTGCACACACCATTTCAAAGCTTTGAAAAACAGTCATCTATAGGAAAAAAAAAAAAGTCACATTCCCTTGGAAGAAGTTTATTCCTTCCTTGTGTATATTGTACAGCAGTTGTCATTTCACAGGATTGGGGTTAAGATTCTTGCTTTGCCACCTTTGGTCATCATCTCCTATACAGTTACTAAGTCCAAGAAAATGCCTTTTTATGTCATGAATTACTCAGGAAACACTCTAACAGAAGTTATTTACAGATAGCTGAATTTACTATCACTAGCAAAATGTCACTGAAATCTCAAAGACGCACTGCCCGCTTTGGTTGTTATTGTTTCATTGTTACTACATATTTATGGATTTCCTCTGCAAGCCTCCAGGTTTCAGGACTTTTCCTTCTCCCATCCTCCTCCCACAGCCTCCCCAGACTTTTCCTCTGGTGTTGCATCATGCTACTTCCTGGTCATGGTTTGCAGAACAAATTCCAGCTCTACTGTGTTTCTAAGCCTCAAGTAAAGGAAAAATTGCTGCCACTTCTGCAAAGTTCAATTTTAGCCATACGACCAAATTCAGCTCTTCTGAAGGTGTTTAGTGTAAGCTGAAATGAGGTGGGACACTCTGGTCTTCTTTCAAAAGCCAGTTAGCTGCAAAGCACATCAAGTACTAACAGTCAGCAGCTAGTTCAGGAAAAAAGACTATGAAATTATTGATAATATTGTCAGAAATCAGGGAGAGAGGAGGCATGGACAATGGTCAGATAGTTCTCAATTTATTAAAAATCCCAAAGGAAAAAGACTGATGGGAGAGGATGGGGGAAGTTCTGGGTAGCTGCTCTGAAGTGAGACACTAACCTACAAAAGCAGGTTGAAAATCATGCAAATTGTATACAGTAACACCCTTCTAGTTCCTCTTCCTTTTCTTTTGAGTAACTACATACAAATCACATTTCCAATTTGAGAGAGAAATCAGACTCTGCTGGTCACATGACTCCATGTGACCAGAAAAAAATACTAAATGTTATGTCGCATCAGGAGGTAAGCAAAGAGAATTGTTATGCACTCTGTATTTTCTAATGTAAAAAAGAGTGGAGGAAGCCCCAGAGCTTGATTTCTCACCTTAAAAAGACCCAGATTATGCTGGCTGGTTCTTTAAGGTCTCATCTTTTTCTGGATCTTATATCTCCCCTCTTTTGATTGCTCCTTTCTTAATTTGTTTCTTCCTCTTTCTCAGTGGTCTCTCTCCAGATTCAAATGCGATGCTCTCCCTGCACCAACCCTCTTTGCTCCCATTGCCCTCTGTCCCAGCCAGGGATGCTGTGGGCATCTCCTGCTGTCATCACCAGATGTTACCAACAACTGCGTCACAGCCCCACGGATAACACGCTTGTACCCTTACCCTTCCGCCCCCCATAATAATCCTTAATTACCTGCTGTGCTTGCTTTGACAGAGAAATAAAGAATCTCCATCATTAGGCAATATATATTTTTTTTCCAACTATCAGCTGCATTTTTACCACCCTACAGAGAGTTTTACCTTTACATGACAGGCCTGTTCATGTTTGCCTGTGTTTCTCTATATACCATAATGACACAAGAAATTAAGACAAAGTCTGTTTTTTAAGGTCACATAGTGAACATTCACCTAGTAGCTGGAGCATGGTCCAATGAGTTGCATAAAAGCAATAACAACAATATGATTTTGTAGACATCTCAGACATTTCTCTATGACAAGTCAATGTTTTAAAAATCTTGATCATAATCAACTTTTTGAAAAATTTTGTCCATCCAAAAATCTTTTCCCTTTATTTAATCTTTGCTTCTGTGTCTCCTATTCAGCATTTTAATGGCCATTTTTCTTATACCACATTCACCTCAAGTGACATTAAGCTGATGTAATAGAACCATTTTAATCAGTAACAATCAATTTTATTACTATGAAAACCTTAGGGACAGAACATTAAATATATACCATGTAATTAGTTTTGATAAAACAAGCCTTCATCCTAGCAAATCAAATATAATGAAAAGGAAATTTAACAGCTATAAAAATCTATGGCATAAAGAAGTGTGAATATGCATTCTGTATATGCAGCAGTATATAATCATGTTTCATTTCATCCACACACATAATCCATGCGAGGGCAAAGAATAATTCTGGGAAGTCCTAGGACTCTCCTGTAGGAGTGCCCAAAGCGTTCTTTTGTGGAGAGCAATCTACTTTATATGCTTACTTTATAAGCTACATTAGTAGCTGCATCTTAGAAGATAATTCAGATTGCAAGGACTCTGCAAAGTCACTTAATGAATGCACTTATTGATGCAATGAAACCAAGATGAAAAGTGGTACTGAGAAAAGCAGAGTAAATACCCACTACCTAGCTAGTGATAAAAATAGAGTTTCTGTCCTTGTATTTATTCACAGTGCAATTAATATCTGACATGATTCTGCATCCTCTATGCCACCAAGGCTGGAAGTGTTTACAAACAACTGTTAGTGTGGTGTCGAAAGTGCAGGCTGGGCACAAAACAGCCTCCCCCATAGGCACAGACCAATATTTCTCCAGCAACCAGGAATTCCCACTGAGGTCACTAGCCGTATGCATGCACTTTATTCTGTTTCTTGCAAGGACCACATCCGTATACAGATCATGATATTCCTCAAGCAGGAACACTTAACAGGACTGAAGGGATTTCATGATGAATTTTTTCTTTTTCATTAGCCAGGGGTTGTTTTGTTTGAAATTATTTGAAAAACATAAATAATGTTTCCACACTTACTAATCATCCACTGGGGGCATATTTAAGTTGTAATTCATCAGCATGGAGTATTGCCACACAGAGCGTAACAGCAAGCTACAAAAACATTCTCAGAGACACCACCTTCCCAGCCAGGAATCAGCAGAGCCTCCTGCTTCAGCCTTTGCTTCTGCCCTTGGTTTCTTGGCCAGGTGACCTCCTACTTCTGGGGGTAATTCTCACTTCATTTTTCTGATAGCCATTAAGATTACTTTGTACTATTCACCCCAAAGGGGAGCTGAAGGGTTTCCCCAAGATCGAGAACAATTGGCATTTTTTTTTCCTGTCAACAGAAAATGGGATTTTCTACTTAGCTTAAAATGGCTTCAAGGAAAATAGATTATTTCAGAAAGTCTTCTAATTTTAAATCAGTTTTCCCAAAGCAGATTTTGATTCAACATTTTCAGGGGGGCTTCAAAAACAACAAAGCTTCAAAAATAAAAAATTCCTTATGATCTCCTAAGAAAATTTTCTCCACTAAATTATGCCCATGAAAATTAAAGGTATATACTACTTTCCTCGGATTTTGCCAAAAGAAAACAAAGCATTTTCTGATAAGTTCTAGACAAGTATTCAGCCATTCCAAGTCCTGCTTTGTCTCTCACCCTTCCCCAGCTAAATCAGGAACCACATCATAGCCAAAAGGCTGTGCTGATATCTGATGGAGCCCTCCACATTTTGTCAAAAATATCTTTCCATCAAAAACCCATAGCAGAAGTGAAGGAATTTGATGCTGTGGAAACCCCACGGCCCCAAAACTGGGAAAATCCACCCACGATTTGGGAATGACTTCTGAGTTTGGCTGCGTCAGGCTTATGGAGATGGGGCTTCTTGAGTCTCCAGCCCTGAGGCATGCCATCAAGCACATCACTGAAGGACATAAGAGACTTGATCTCCATGTCGTGGACATGGGATGGCACTTTGGGCCCAAGTGGACCCACCTCTGCTGTAGAGCTGGGACAGCAAAAGCTGGAGCAACCCTGGCTCTAGCCCAGCCACAAATCCTGAGACACAAGCAGCTGCTACCAGCAGTAGGACTGACAAGATCATCTATTTCTGCGAGAAGCTGCAGCATCTGGGGAGCATATTTCATTTCAGAAACACTGTGCATTGATGTGTCTGAAACAGACTTTTCTTAGGATTGCTGGTTCACGTGAAGTATTGAGGAAGGCTTGCTTTCGTCTGAGAGGAAAAAAAAAAAAAAAAAAAACTTTTCCGCCACATGTAAACACTGAGGTTTTAGCTGTCTCTATTTGCAATAGTCTGTCTGATGTGGGAAAAGAATCAGGCCAAGAATCCCCCAGGATCAACCTGACCCATCCATTCAATTTTCCTTATTATCCTTTCAGCTGAGGTTGCTCAGAGCCCCGCATAGCTACATCAGCTCCAGCAAGTGGGATGTACAGGCACGTACCCAGCCTTATATTTCTCTGAACTGAGGTGACTCATGCACATGGATAAAATTTTCCCAAGTCATTGCAAGTCTCACAAGCCAAAGATAAGTGTTTGAAAGAAATGTTTAACACTCTAACCTGAATCCTTAATTCAAGGTGACCTTGGAATTTTTATTAATGCTTTGATCACCTCCATGTCTATGAAATGACATGATTCGATTACCATGTGTTACATCCTTGCATTTACTTATACCTCAGAGGGCCTAATTTGTGCCTCTGATGTATTTCTGAAGTGATTTCTATGGAAAGATAGTTTTTAAATTCCTTTAAGTGTTTAAATTGTATTATTAATTCAACATACTACTTTTGCTCCATTGTTCTTTTTTTTTTTCCTCTGTTAGAATACGTGAGAGGAAATTTAAGTTGATGAGCTATTAGGAATGCATCACCTCTGTACATCACTAGAGGAAACATTTTGTTTCCATTCTTGTCCATGTAGAGGTAAGTGTTTAAATTCCTGCACAGATGGATACTTCAGGGTGAAAATCCAGGATCCACCAAAGTCAGTAGCAAAATTCTTTCTGATTTAAATAAAGTAGAATCAAACCTAGAGAGCAACAAGGCATCTCTGTTCAGCACATTGGTCCCTCCTGTTATCTGTGCAACACATGGAGTTTGTTAATATCTTAATATGAATAAAATATTCATTGACATGTTTTATGTGTGTCTGCATATGCAATGCAGCTGGATGCACAAGTCATCATTCCAAGATCCTAACCCTTTTGTCTGATCACAAATTACCCGCCAAGGCAGTGATTTTCATCACTTTTATTCTATTTTTCTTAAGCATGCAATGGATCGGTTTAGGAATGCAAGCTGTATTTTATAACTTGCTCACAAATAGTCTGCTCATGTCTGCATTGATTCAAGAAAGAACTTAAACCCATCCACAGAAGAAGCTACACAACATTTTAAAAATTTCTTTGCACGGTGACCGGTGCGTGCTGGCTGGCCACCACGGCTCTCTAACCCAGGCTTTATGAGCAAACCTCCCGGTTCCCTCACAGGGTCCAAGGATGGAAGGGCTGCACTGGGAAGAGCAGTAACTTGCTGGCCTACAGCAGACGTATAGTGAAGAACTAAGAACCAGGGCATTACAACGCTTCAGGAACACTGTTCTGATCAGCAACAGCCCGAGCTTCAGACTTTCAGATACAGAGGTGCTTCACTGGTGGTTAATAACTCCAGATGGATTTCTTTTCCAAGAACTCATCCAGTCTCCCCTTAAGTTCATACAAACTTTCAGCTTCTACATCACCCTGCAGCAAGGAGTTCCTCAGCTTCACTTCATGTTACATGAAAAAACATTGACTTGCTTTACACCCAAAGGGGATAAGAACTGATAAAAAAAGTTTTAGTAAATATCTAAGACTCTTGAATGGATAACGATGTTCTTTTTTCCACTGGAGCAGAACAAATAATACATTGTCAAAGGTGAGGGATGGTGCAGGTCCCCAGCTTTGTCACTACCCATGGCCAGCTTCTTACTCTCACTCTTCCTTTCTATGCTCTCTGCATTACAAGAAAATCTCAAAAAAGGCCACAGCATCGTTTGTAGTACAAACACTCTCACGTATAATTATTTACTGCATATTTGATACGATTCCTGCTTTCTGCAGAAATTATGGAGGGATAAAACCTCTCTTGCTCAGCTGTTCACAAATAAGCCAATAAGCCAGGCTGCAATTGCATACACTAGAAAATCAATCATTGAAACTTCAGTTGTTTTAGCTCGTTTGGAAGGACATACACAAATATATTTGTGCGGTATTTGCCTAATTCCAATATAGGCTCACATGCCTGTATACATTTCCATGTCAAGATACAGTAATTAGCTCTATGAAATACAAACAGCTCGGGTTTTTACACCATTCTCCCTCCCTTCCTCCCCAGCACTCCTACATTAGTAACTAGAAACACTCAGCAATATGAGGAAATGGGGGGAGGGATGCCTTAAAAAATGATCTGCTGATTTCTGCATTGAGGGGTTGATAGCTACAAAACCATCCTAGGGAAGACATGATAAGTGGCTCAGTGTACCAAGGTGACCTGACAGTCTACTTTTTAATTACCAGTACTTGATGTGACATGTCACAGCACAGCTGTGGTGGCACTGCAATGCACATCTGGCTCCAGACAACACTACCCTAAAAGAGCAGTTTTCACAATATGTGTTACCTTCCTCTGGAAACAGGAGTCAAAGGAACCATGGCTATGTCTTTGTCCTGTGCAGGACAGAGAGCTGCAAAGGGAAAGGCTAATACCTACACAGCAACTTCATTTTGTGGGATTTGGGTGAGAGTAAGATGCTTCCAATAACTGAAATGCTTGGGCTTTCAAATTAGCCATGTTTGTTTTAAAAAGGTCTTCAAATAAATCAGGATGAATGCCCTTCTCCTGATCAGAATACGTCATTAATTTTCCCTTAAAACAAGGACACACTGCCAAACCAGAAGGAACAGGTCTAAGTATGTCCAAAACTCAAGAGCATGTGCATGTGTCTGTGTGTATATGCATAGAAAAGGGATTTACTATTGGAAAACAGCTCTTGTTTTTTAAATGAAATCTGCCTTGTGAACCCCTCCATCAAGAACCAATATGCAAACGCTGATACATATGTTACCTAAGGTGCAAGCAAGATCAAAGTGGTGCTTGCAAAGCTCAAGTTCAATTCTTGGCAAAGGTGCTGACGGTGAAGAGGGGTTAAAAATAAGTAGGGCGTAATAGCTCCGGCATGAAACTCCACTCCTTACAGGTAATGCAGCAACCTACACAGGAGATTGCTGAAATGCTGAAACCAGCTAGACTGGCAGGCCTGATAGGGAAATGGAGTCCGCCACACTTAACTTCAAACGCGGTCAGGTAGCACAGTGATCTGCATGCCAGGGGCAGGGAAGGTAAAAGGATAGCAGAAGATCCGATACCAGGGACTGCACAGCTGGCCCGCTGCCAGCAGAAGGGTCAGAGGCAGAAAAGGGCACAGCGAAGAAGAGGGAAAACATTTTCCAGCAGGAAAATGCATTACTCAGGTTCTTTCAGTGTTCTGAAGGATGTCATTCAAGCTACTTTAGTACCTGCAGAGTACAAAAACATGCATTACCAGCGGTTTTAGTTATCTTGACTATTTTGATTTAAAGTTTCTTTGATTGCTGTTTAGTAAGTCTTGCTGGTCTGAACCACCAGTGCTTTTATCATAGACCTAATAACTATACACAAACTGTCTCAAAGAAGCAATATACCATCTGCTTTCACCAGAAGATTGTTTGTATCCCACCAGTCTCCAAACTCTCAGTCAAAAGATGGAGACCGAAGGCATTCCCCCTTAAAAGTATCCTGAATAGAGCTTCCCTTGGTGCAGCCTCAGAGGTCTGAGAATGAGAGGTAGGTTTGCAGGAGGAGATGTCAAGAAAGACAGAAAGACAGAAAAAGAAAAAACATACACATACACATGCAGCTGGAGAAGGCTCCACAGATCTCCTTCAGGTCAGAGACAGAAGCAAAAAGTTCCAGCTAAAAAGATTCCAAGAACAAATGTCCTGAGATTCACTCAATTGTGGGAATCACCGTGTCACCCACTCTCTGATAAATGCATGCCAGCAGTACTCATTGCTGCCTGAATGACAACCTATATTAAAAGGCCTAAGGTGAGAAAAATTTAGATAGTATTTAAAAATATATATATATACTAGGCAATTCTCCTTTTATTGGAAGTCTCTTACACCAAAATGCTCCCAGCAGGTCAGTGGATACAGTGAATAACAGTGGTACAGTGAATAAGAATCAGGCCCATTGTCTTTTAAACAAAGTGTCAGGAAATAAATGTATATTGCACCTTTTACATTTCTTCTCTCATTGTTCATATAATAATGAGCAGACCCTGCCACAAGACCCAGAAGATTACATTTCCCATCTGTTACAGACAGCACAGAGCAATGGTTTTACATTACCATGTAGGGTTCAGGAGCTGTGTTCAGAAAAGTCTATTAGGAATGCACACTGACAGGCAATTCCAATTAGGCAGCAGAGGAAAGCAAGAAGGAAAAAAAAAAAAAAGATGGAAGAGATTGTATTAAAAAGTTTTGGTTCTGAGTCTTATTTTCCTGGAAAACTATAATGTTTTGGGCTAGTTCTTCTCCAGGTAAATATGCAGAGCTCTTTGCATAGTAAGGACAGCATCAAGACTGAAAACATGGCCACGCACCATCCGTTGTTCAATGTAAGAAATGCAAATCAGCCTTATGCATGATTTTGCACAGAAAAGTCAATGAAATGTATTGACTAGTTTAATTCAGCTAAAGAGGAAGGTCAGGGTCTCTACTTGGAGAAACATGAGTTTAGACCACACCTGGTAAACAGGAAGGGCAGGGACCAGAGGGACAAGTCCAACCTGGGTGTGCTGAAAGTTAGCAAGCAAAACAGCAAAAGGATGGGTCTATCACCAAGTTGTAGACTACATTATCTGATGCCAGTCCCAGGAGGACAGTTGACTTGAAAAGCATGAACTCCATCACACAGCCCATGATATTCATCACCTCTTTCGGTCTCTGATCCACTATGACAAGGCTGACCCTTTCTCCTCATCTTGAAAGGAAACCGGCTAGGGAAGGGCCTTTGACATTAGCTCTCAGATTTGACTTTAATCACAGACATTGGCTAAAGATCAAAAGTCCCCCTTCTTATACACTTTTTTGTGCATCTTCTTTTCCACTTTTAATTTATTTTCTGTCTTTTTAGCAAAGAAAATAAAATACATTTAGTTTAGGTGGCCAATACTGGTCTTTTTCCAAAGCTACTATGACCAGAGAGATGCATAAGAACAATATCTAGTAAAGTCTACTAAAATCAGCAATCGCTCTACTGCTGGCGGAAGCACCAGTCTGAGAGAAGCACATAGCTTCTTTTCCCATCTGCCTGACTTGCCTGGGCTCAAACTCCAAGCCAAGGACACTAAGCCAAATGGTTACCTGCAGGTCAGCTCATCCACTCATGAAGGGAATTTGCCTATATACCAGGACATAAGCTCTCGGCTTCAAGAGCTCTCTGATGTGATGCCCAGCCCAGACCTGATTTGTGCTTGCACAAAAACAAAATGTATCGTAGGCACATACAAGCTTGTCTACCAATGTCAGGCAGACCTACAGGTAAGGGTCCATAGCAGCTGGCAACAGAAATGGAGATAGCAGTCGCAGTCTCCTCATGGGTGCTTTTTTCCCCCCTTTCCTTTTTGAACATGCTAGTCTGGAAGGAATCATGGTCAGGGTCCCAGAACAGGAGCAGTTCTAGTCCACCTCAGCTTACCTCCTGCCCCAGAAGGAGGCTGTTACCCTCTTTCATGCCATCAAAAAGACAAGCAGACAAGGAGGTGTGTCTTTCTAAACAATTCTCAGCTATCAAAAGGAATGGGGACCACAGGTACTGTTAGAATATCATATTTTGATATTCTTTATATTTTATATAGCAAATATTTTTTTCCCTGTTTCGTGTACCTTTAAGAAAAAGGTTTAGAGGTTTTAGTAGGGTAGCTGTTTATGCCAGAACCCAGCAATGTGAAGTCTTCACCCTTGAAGCCTGCACCCGATGTAGCTGTTTAATATTGCACAAGTTGCGGACTTCATGTTGACACCTTTGAGACTCCAGATCCTTTCAGTACTTTCAAATTAATCACACCACACTCTGGTGCACCCCCAGTGAACCATGGCTGATACAGAAACCACCGTTTGCCCACTGAAAGTCTGGTACTGCCAATACTTTGTGTCCAACCACTAGCAGGTTCAGCTCTAGGAGTTTCTCTCTGGAAGAGCTTTGTTTTTCAGGGCACATGAAAGCCATGTCCCCAGGGCAGTGCAGGACCGAGCAGCCCCAGGTCCCTCCGCTCTGCAAACACAGCCGTGGCCTGGGGCACACCAGTAGAGCAGCTCACGAGTTAGGAGCTCCTGTGGCACAGAAATGGCCAAGAGCACTCTGTCTTCTCCCTGTCACTCCGGAGCACACACCAACCTCTGTGCCATGAGTGTCCCAGGAGCAATGCAATTAGGTTAGCTTTTACCCTCCTGCCATCATGTGAGGCAAAGGGTCTAAACATAGAAAAGATGTCACAGCTTTTATATCATCCTCCCTGAAGCTTCACCTGGTTGGCAACAGACAACGTTTACACAGTCAAAGAATCTACAGCAAAGCAACTGAAGGAGGCAGCTGTTATTCCAGATACAAGCACTGCAGCGGAGCAGGCTCTGTTCTCAGAGTCCCCCCGCCAGCCCACGGACAGCTTTTGCAGGGGAGGCTCGCAGGTCCCATGGGTATAAAACTTTAAACCGCTATATGATCACACACTTCATCTGCATGCAAACCTGCTCCAGGCTTCAAAGCAGGCATTACATATGGCCTCACTACACAAGCAAGTTTTGTACACAACAGCCGAGTTAAAAATTAAGCAGGCCAGAAAGGAGGAGAGAAAGGGGGTCACCTGGCCAAGCCACAAGCATAAGAGCGAAACGCTCCAAGTAAACTTATTACACATAATGTGGTCACATATGTTCACTAACTGGACCAGCCCCCTGCCCTCCTAGCAAAGAAGAACAGATGTCTCTGAAATCAGATCACCTAAATGCCCTATATTTTTGGGCATCACCTTTTTTCCCTTACTGCCAGATTTGAAAGTCCAATTTGCCAGGATAATATCCCCTGCGTGCATGGAGGCTTTCAAAGTTGAAGCATCCGTCTCTTAGCAACTGCAGCAGCTTGAAGGAACCTTTTCTTTTTCCCCTGGTACCCACTGAGACACGTCAATCTCCCCAAATAAAGATACAGGACTAGATGTGCTCTCCCCTTCCGCACCCACCACAGCCACGTAGTGCAGAAAGGCTGAAATCTACG
>VXAA01004769.1:244631-280413 GCA_013399115.1 Anseranas semipalmata | reverse complement strand
AAAAAAAAAAAACAGTTACCTGGCAAATGAGGAACAGGGCAGTCAGGCTGTTGTATCCTTCTGTCCATTGCCTCCAGGGCAGATATGTGTAGATGCTTGGTCTTGTAATAAAAGTGACAATGCCAGGATGGAAGGCAGGAACCACATGAAGAGATCTGAGACTCTTCCACTCTCTAACCATGGTGGAAAAGCTCTGGGAAGTTAAACAGAGGGGTCCCCATTCATGATAGGCAACCCTCAGGAGGCATAACTCAAGGCTCAAGAGGGACAGCACTCCAGTAAGGACAAGCTGGGGCTGCATGGGCACCTGGGAGCAGAGACCTGCACACAGCCAGCATCAGGGGACAGCAAAAGACAGCTGCATCCCAAGGAGGGGGGTACAGCCCATGAACCAAGGTTGACCCCAGCCCAGGCAGTATGCAGTCCCACAAGGCCTGAACATGGTGGGCAGAGCCTGAATACCACTACAGCTGGTAACAGGCATTATCAGCAGTCCCAGACCAGGCAGGCAGTGCACCATATCTAGGGTCCAAACATGGAAACCAGTCAGAAGCAAATGGATACAAGCCCTAGACAGGCCTGGAGAGAAGGCTACAGCATAGTCCAAAGTCCAGCCAGGAGATGAGGGCAAAACAGGCCTAGAGACAAGCTACAATGTACATTCAAGGTGTCTATTGAAGAATCAGGATACCTACAGCATAGCTCTAAAGATGATCCAGGAGCCAGATTCACCTATAGCATAGCTAATACAGCCACCAAAGGCCCAGCCTTGAGCTTAAATAGAGCCCCTGGCAGGAGGGTGTGGTGCACAGGTGAGGCTGGTCAGAGCCGTTAAGGCCTGTTACTTCCCTCTAGTCCCTGACAATGGGTTTGGTAGCAGTGAAATGGGGTATGAACAATATTTGAAATCTCCTCCCCTATGCACACCTGCAGCTCTGCTAGGTAATACCCTACAGCATTGCCTAGGCCACATTATCCCCTCTCCTACACCTTCACAGGTGGCTTGGGCCATCAGGAGAGCACCCAACCTCACACAAACCACCAAGACTGGAGTGGCAGAGCATCTTCTGTGCAGAGGTGCAGGACTGCCATGGCAGGGGCCATGGCAGGGGGGTTGGAACTACGTGATCTTTAAGATCCCTTCCAACCCAAGCCATTCTATGACTGGAACTCCAAACGCAGTCCCAGGAGTGACACTGTTTTGGCCAAATTACGAGCAGCCCTCCCACGGTGCCTCCATGTTGCACACGTAAGCAACACAGAAAGGTCCTTCCCTGCTGAAGGTACGGCACTAACAGAGCTGCTCGTCCATCTCTCTATTCCTTTAAAGTTAAAATCACCATAAACCCATAGACTGGCATACGGTACGTCTGACACAACAAAAACAGTTAAACTTGTCAGCATAATTTCAAGGGCACTGCAGAGATCTTTAGTGTAAATAGCAAGGATCCCCAGTGTAAATAACGAGACGGTGGAACCTGAGAGGTCTTAGCCAAGTTTGGGATGAGGCAGGATTCAACACTCAATAACAGAAAATGGAGACATTGACTCCTCTACCTCACCCTCAATTGTGCTTTTAGGCATCTCAGAAGGCAGGGATCAAGGGGGCCACATTTCTGGCTGGATTCCCAGCTCTAATTCAAGCATAGTACTGTCCGCTACACAGATTTTTAATGGAGCAAAGTACACTTGAAATAATTTGTACTGTAATTAGAAACCTTGCCTGCAATTTTAATTGAAAAAAATATCTCATCTCCAATAAACAGAATCTATTAAATACTCACCGCTATGCTGAGGTGTTTATTATGCCATATTTACAAGTTTCCGTTCAACCTTTGGAAGGCTTAACAGGAATAAAAATACGTGATACAAAAATAAATTTATATCTACCTATGCCCTTCTTTAAACACACACACAATCACAGTAAAATGCAACTAACCTAAGCAACCAAACCTGAATTAACATCTTCCTGTAATAAAGAGATTGAAAAACCAAGGAACAGTCACAGACACAGGAAGGATAATATATTTCCAGCGATTTCTGTCTGAAAGCAACAGGCTGATCGTTATGATTTTTTATATTAAGTTGGGAGATGATAGACAATTCTGTACAAACAAGAGTCCCCTTTGCAACATCTACATCTGCTAACTCAACATGCAGATGTGAGCATATTTGCTGGTATAACATCCCTGAAAACATGGGTGTGAGAAGAGGTAAGGCCAGTACTCATAAGTACTTTAAAAACGCAATAATGTCAAGTGATCTGGTCATCTATACTCAGCCAGCAGGCAGGACACCAAGTAATCATGATGGGATCATAATGGTTCAGGCCAGCAAGCAACGGCACTGCTGAATTCTGAACAAGCTGCAAATGGACAGGGTAGTCCCAACAACAAGAACCCTACAGAGAGCGACAGGTTCAGCCTAATGCATCTCTCTGCTTTTAGCAGTAAGGGTTATTCCTACAAGGTCACCTCAGACCTCAAGGAGTGGTTAATGGAAGCAGCTGTCCCAGAAAACTCTTCTCACATGTCCCAGCCCTTGTCGTATGACTGGGAAGTGGCACATGGGACAGTCACCCCACACCCAGAAAATAGTTCTACAGTTTTGGAGTACTGCTGCGAGTGAGCAACACCCCAAATGCCTTTGCAGGGCCTGCCTCTGACTGCATGCAAGCTGGGGCTGAGGAATTTGGAGGAAAGTTCTTGAGATGCTTTTGCACAAGGATTTCTTCTTGCTTTATCCCTTGCTCTGAGGTCTAGGCTGAGCCCTCAACTGTACACATGGGAAAGACCACTTCATGGACATACAAGAGGGCAGGATGAAAACTCACCCATACCTCAAGAATTGCAATGAACTGGAATAGCTTATATTTTGGTTTTAGGAAACAGATCAGAATATGAGATACAGTGAAAGCACACAGGGTAGCTCTGGTCTACTGAGATCTCTTCAAAAATAAGGCATAAAGCAACTGTCCACCTAGTAATTGTGTCCCATCAGAAATTTAAAGGCAAAAGTCCCAGTCATTGTCTACCCTTTTTTAAATTACTTTTGTCCCCATTTAAAATGATGCTACTGCAAGTTTGTTATTGTTTACACCAGCTGCTGATAAGTTATCATTTTTGGACTTGTAATTATTTGTGAAACTCAAAGAATATCAGCAGTGAGAAGGATGGCATTGTTTTGAAGTTATTTTTATTATTTCCTCAAAGGAACATAGCCCACTAAGACTGTTTAGTTTGCATAAACCTTGTAATCTTTTCTAACAAATTACATACAGAAATATTTCCCAGTGTCTGCTGAACATCGTGATAGCAAATACATGTAGGCACAGCATGTAATTTACAGAATATTTTTGTTTTATTTATAACATGGAAGTGAATAGGATGGTCTGTTTGCAGTTGCCATGGAAATTGCTGGCGTTAGCTTACTTCTTACCAAAAAGGAAGCAAAGTGCTTTTCACTTTCTGCTATTTAACCTCTTTTAATATTAAAATCCTACATACTGCAGTAGTACAATTCTCTCCTCTTTGGAAAGTCAAGGGCGTTCTAGAGCTATCATTGCTAAAAAGAAATTAGCTAAAATAAATTTTGAGTATTGTACATAAGCTTTGTAAACCTGATATTTCTTGAAACAGATTGAGCTCATCTACCTAGAAGCATTTCTTTTTTCACTTTGTTAATATTTAGTAGAAGCCTTTGGACTGTGAAAGCAACAAAGACTATGGCAAAAGATGGGCTAAGGAAGCTAATGCAAAGCACCTCCACATAATTTTTACTAAATTCTCCCTACCACGTTGCTGCTCCGAGGTGTACTCCCAAGGGATGGAGAGTCACATCAATGGCAAGCATCTGTACTACACTGACATCCCTCCCCACTCTTAAAGTTCAAACAACAAAAGCAATACAAAATCCCTTCCCCCTTGTGGAATTACAACCTTGAAGAGGGAGAAGTGACTCCAAGAATCCCTATGGCATTTCCCTTTTACCTTTGCAGCTAATGGCAGCTAAAAAGTGCCTAGCTGATATCGAGTCAGGTAACAGCATAAAACTCCTCCTGGGTATGACAGCAAAATCCAGTTTCAGTGACACTTGATTCTGCCAGGATCTGTACAACCACAAAACAGCTACACTGAAGCTAACACAACTCCACGCTGTTAAGGCTGAGCGTCCTCTGGAGCAAGGAGAGAAGGATCCACCTTGTCTGAATCACCAGTGGTTTACAGAGTTATCAAAGAGAAAGAAGCCTGGAGGATCCACTTTTGCCTCTAAGTCTGACCACTGTTTGAAAAAATATGTATTTATTTAAACTAGAATATATCTTTTAAGAAAAGATTTGAAAGTTTCTGGTGGTGGAAAATCCACCAACTCCTTGGGAGAGGGGTTAATCCCTCCATTTGGAGGAGATATTTTAAATAAGCCTATCTGGCACAGGGAGGAAACAGGTCAGCCTGGGAAAGGTAGGAAGAAGAATTTTTTGCAAATGCATGCAGGGAGTAACAAGTTCCTCTTTTTCTTCTATGCCCCAAATATCAAGGATGTAAAATTTTACAGCTGTAAAGTAAAAAAAATCAGGCAAAAACATCAACAACTTCTTTAACAAAAAGGTAAAAGTAGTCTCCTTTTTCCAACCAATCACAGAAGTTGACAATATTTTTAAATACAGAAAAAAAAAAAAAAAAAGGAATGTCTAAATACTAGGAAGTAAAACAGTCCTTCATCCACCTTGTTTTTTATTAGATTGTGCATAATAGTGCATTTCAACCATCCCTTGCACCTCTTTCATCTGCAAGACCCCCTGCTACTCATTTTTCTGTTGGCAGTTGGTAGTTTCCTGCAGCCTCCCAGTGTTCCTGGTCCCACAACGTGGTGCATGGCATGTGATGATTCCTGATCTACGTCTGCTGATGCAGGCTGTGTACAGGCTTAGGTTCGTAATGCAGGATACAGGAACTGCTGCATTTAACCACAGAGGATCTCCTGCTTCCAGTTTTGTGAAACACAGGAGTTATCAGCCAGCAGGGCAGCCAGGACCTGGCAGACATAGCTGATATCAATTCAGGTTTTTATTGTTAGGTGAGGAAATTAAAAAGATACAGGAAAAAAAATAGGCTGGACTCATGCCATCCTGTTTAGAGGTGAGCTGCAGATAGTCTGTCAGTAATGTGGGTGATGTGCAGTTAGGTGCCAAGTGCCCTTCCTATCATCGTTACACAGGGCAGTCAGCACCTACCCATGCTTTCATCTCGCTTCTCAAAGCACGTGTGTGTGTGTGTGGATAAAAAGTGCAGTTCATCTTTAACAGGGAGCTCTTCAAGTCGATATATTGCTTAACTGGCAAATAACAGAGCACTTTGGACAGAGGTGAAATGTGGAGATCATCTCTCTATTACAAGAGCCTGGCAGCAGCATTCAGCACCAGCTGGAAATTGTACAGGGCCTTATCGGGCCAGGCTGTCAGGAGGGAGTCACAATAATCTAATCTTGATGTGAGAAATGCACGGGTAACCAATTCAAGGTCAGGACAGCTATAGACCATAGATATTTGTTAAAAGATAAGGCAGCCTCTGAAATAACTTTAAGGATCTTGATTTGCTGAGGTAGACAAAATTTAAAAAAAAAACAAAATCTGCTTTCCGGTGAGGGAAAGTGCAGGTAGCACTGATGGACAAAGAGCGTTTCACCTCATACAGAGCTGCCTTTCAGCACTGTTTCAGCCAGTGATCCATCTGCATCATTTGTAAGGAACAGTAATAGGCTGCCAATATTTTAATAAGAAGCTGCCACAAAATTCCCTCTCAGCTGTGATAAATCTAAGGGCTCCAGGGAAGGGTTGTTTGTGGAAGGAGCGGGCAAGAAATTAGAAAACTATCCATTTTCCTGCCCTTCCCACTGAAACGTGCACTTCAGCAAAGCAGACCCAGGGAAGGAGATGCTGATACGGTGAGGTGCAGCTCTCCACCCACGCTCTGTGCTGGCAAGCCACGCGCTTCCTCCAGAAGCTATTTAGACTCATTAGCGCACACTGAGCCTGTGCTAATGAGTCCTCTCTCTCAGCAGGGCTCACCCCCGTGCTGGTTTTTTGAACAGGAGTGAGCTGACGCCTGTCTGGCTCTGAGGGGCAGAAATAAGCTGCACGCCGGCACCCAACCGTGCTGCCAACACCCAAAAGACCAAAACAGAGAATTATAGGGCCAGGGGGTGAGGGGCCAGGGAAGGTAGAAGGAGGGGTGAGCAGGACACCAATCAGAAAGTCAGGGCTGACATTTCGGGACACTAATCACGTACTGGTGCACCCTGTGGCATCACCGTTCATCTGTTTTTGCTCCTGTAAAAGCATCCTACCTCCCAGCCCACACAAACACACACCGAAAAAGGGACTCTGCCCTGGGTTCACAGCACAGCTGTGCACCAGATGCTGTGGAAGGGGTTCACCCAAAAGCAGTACCTTTGAACAGAAGTATGGTTTTTTAGCTTGTTTGGCCCATGCCCATCTGAAAAGCAGGATTCTTGGCTTTCCAGTTGCTTATGAATATGTGGAGTTTGTAAAATGGGCGAGACTTCCTTGGGTGGAGTTCAAAGTCACAGCAATCAGTGCTAAGGATGACATGGAGAGAGTTGAGGAAGTCAAAGGACTTATCCAAACCCAGGAACCTGAAGTAGGATATAAAAGAATTCTTGGCAGCTGGCTAAATTAAGAGACAAGAGGGGCCTTAAATAGACAATTAAACACTACTGTGCTACTGCTGCTGACTGCTCCCTCGTTGTCTCTGGTTCCAGTGTATTACCACTGTCTGCTATTATTATTGAACTTCTGCGATCAAGTGCATGCTAATATCTTACTTCTGAGTGACAATCAGCTGCTATAATGACAGTGCATAACCCTACAAAATACACTGCTGATCAAACACAACAGCTGACACAAGGCATGTAGCTAAGGGCTTCTTTTCTTCTTTTCTTCTTTTTTTAAAGGAATAATTATTGGCATTTCAAAAATGATCCTATTTTGCCAGCTTTTCAGTTGTTAGTCTAATAAAAGAAGTAAAGTCATTCCCGTTCCTTGAATTCTTTTACTTCGGTCAAACAAATATCTATAGAGGATGTTTTTCTTTCTAGCCATAGTAATGAAACACATTTGTTGACTTCACTCCAGAGATTGTAAACAGGTACCTATCCTTGTTTAATTTCACAGTAAATAAGGTCTTCTATACAGCTGAAATAGTTTAAGCTAGATTTATTTCATTCTCTAGTTCTTATGGCTTTGTAAATACTAATAGAAAACTATGCTGAACTGCTACAAGATAATCAGATCTCTGGCGGAAAAGCAAGAAGAGCCACTGAATACATACTCCTAAGTAAAATGAACTAAACAGCTATCTAGAGAGAACTGAAAATGTATTAATTTCATCACCTCTCCCCAGCTTCCTTTGGCACCCCAGGAAATACAGATTTGGTGAAGACTAGCCTTCTTCAGAAAATGATAGAAAAAGACAATTACCCGTATTTGCATGCTGCTGCTGCCAAGTGGAAGAGGTGAAACTGGCAGAATATAAGAAGAGCAGCAGCACATTCCCCTCATTGCCCACCACTTCTTTGTGAAAACACAGAGAAAAGGCTGATGGGGAAGGCCAGTCCGGGGGCTATGACTGGCATTGGGAAGGCATCGCTTTTCCTGTTTCATATTCTACCACTGCAGTTCTCTATGTACTTCTAGCAAAGGTAATGATGCTTTATTAGGTTTCCAGAGAGTCTCTTTCCATTCTGTGGTCAGTTCTGTTGTATAACTTCTATTTTTCCATTATTTCCCTCCTTCCACTTACTTTGTAATTGCCGTTTTCCCCCTCCAAAGCTCCTGCCAGTCAACCATCACATTGGTGATTTAGACTGAGGTAGTGCTGAGTAAGCTTTACGACAGACCAGGGACCCCGCTGTGCTAGGTAGGCTGCAGACACAGGAAGAAAGACTCCTTTGCCGCAGAGGGCTTGCAGTCCCAGCCCCTTCAATCTGTAATGCTTTGTCTTCTGAGTCTTAAAACCTTATTTAACAGCATCCAGCCAAGGTATTGCTGAGGGCTGTGCCTCCCTCCGCACACACACACTCCTCAGGAGACCAACATTGTAGGGGATACTTCTAAACCAATAACAGCGTGGCCTCAAAGTCTTCATTCAGCAGCCTTTTTCATTCCTTCTCCGATTATATACCCAGGCTCCCAGGGCTCATTGCCGTTGGCTGTCTTACAGACTGGCTTCTCCAGTGGAACAAGCTCCTCTCTGAAGCCTCCCAGCGCTACCTTCGCCTAGCTGGGCCCTGCTGTAACAACAGCCTCCTTGTTCTCCTCCAGGAGAACCTCTCCGTGCAGCGCCTCGCGCAGGGAGGCTGCAGCCCAGGCTCACTTCCTGCCAGTGCACTGGCCAAATTCACAGCCATTAAACATTAATCCTGAGCTCCCCTGGATGCCCAGCTCAGCTCCAGTGATTTGAGCATCAATAACACAATTCAGGGCTTTATCCAGCTCCAGCCGAGGGCTGGATGCATAGGACTTTTGAGCACACTGAGCTTACTCACTGCAGACCTACAAAGCAACCAGGGCCACCTCAACAACATGCTGAAAGGGGAGAAACCCCCCTGCAGAAATTGGCTTTGCTGGTATGAGGACACCAGCTCTGAAGGCTCCCGGTGTTTCTTCATACACATGGGGTTAACAATCTAAACACTGGGATAAGAAATGATGGAAAGTCTCTTTCCAAAGACAAAAGTGAAAATGCCGTTGGATATCATTATACCAACAGGAAGCTTATCATTCCTGGGGTACGACAGGAGAGAGAGACCAAAGGTGATAGGGCTTAATGGCTTCTGAGGCTGCAAGCCTGCGAGGAAAACTCCAGGAGCTGTGTATCATTTTTCAGTCTCTAACATTAAACCACAGTGACCACAAAGATAAATACAAGTGCCCACACAGGATCCAAATTAAATAGAGTCAGGAAGGGCACTATGAATACAGAGAAATAATTAATAAGGTTCACTGTCAACAGAGCTGGGACAAGAGTGGATGTTTTTATTTATGAGAATGATTACCTCAGAATGAAATATTTTGGTGGGCTTTGTTTTCCCGCGGTTTTCAGGAGTTTTCTGATAAGATGCTGGAAGTTCTTCCTTTCATATCATTATCTCCTTCCAAGTAAACTGGGGTTTGTCCATTGTCGTTTCATTGGTCCTTGTCATACAAAGGTAAGCAAATGGCAAAAACTTTCAGACACAACAGTATTTTAGAAATAAAATTTCCAGCATTCTCAGTTTCACTGCTCCCTATCAGCAGAACCAGTGGCTTGTACCAGAGTACTATTTGAAGGAGACTAATAATTTGTGAAAGGCTATAATTACCAGTTACAGCCAGCTATACCAATACTACACTTCAGGGAAAGGACAAATCACCCAACATTATTAAGACGGGGAAGTCAAGCACAGAAAAAAATGCTTTCCAAAGGAAAAGATGACTTATAGTCTTATACTGAGATCTGTATTATAAGAATTTATATGCAATACTCTTTATTGTTAAACTAATACACTACAAGTAAATTTTGCTCATGCTTGTATTGAAAGCTGTATATTCAGAAGTGATGGAGGGGCAGGGTTGTTCCATATTTTGAAAATACTAATGCTGGTACTAATTCTATAACCAATAAAATAGGAAGAAGCCCTTCCAAGCACTTCAGTACGCCTCAGAGCAAAACTTCAGTAGCTGACTAACAGATACTGAATGACCTGACTTTCCTGTTACAACTTCAGGGTGACCAAGAGCAAGGACATGTCATCTGAGAACATTAAACCCAGCAAGGCTCCCAGCAGCTTACTAAGACAGTGAAATATACTAATATATACTGAAATATACTGATCTTTCAAAAGGCATGGAATTACTAGATCCCTAGAAGTCTGCAAGCTTCTAGTAGAACAGGAAAAATCACCTGGTCCAGCTCAGCTAGGTCTGACCTAAAAAATTCCAGATGAAAATGAGAACTAACTAGCAAGACAAGGCCAAAGTGGAAAAGAAAAACGCAATTCCATTCAGAACTGTTCATAATTTAGTATTTACCTGCTACCAGGAATTCAAACATTTCAAAGATTTTATTGAGTATGCATGAAAACTTGAAATCTCAGTTTCCTGTAGGAAGAAACAGATTTTAATTATTTTTTTCTGAAAGAGATTTTTCCTTTTTTTTTTTCTCCAAATGAGCTGCAGAAATTGGTAGTCCTGGCTCTAAGAAATCCTCCAACCAGCCACAAAATTAAGGGAGAACCAAATTGTCCCCTGGAATCAAGAGAACTCCAACTGTGAAACAGAAGACTCTTTGTCACAGCACAGCCTCCAGGTCCCCAGCTGGTGGTGCCAAGGCAGCCCTGCACATTGGTACTGTTTCTGTTAACCTTAGTGCTGTAAAGAAACCTCACACCAGACTACATCTGAAGTCCCTGCCCAAGACAACTTCATTTATGAAGTTGTCCACTGAATGAAGTCCACTGAAATATGAAGTAGGCAATAGGCTTATCAGGACAACAGAAGTTTCCCTAGACCCCAGATTTCTCATTTAGAAAGAGAGAGAGAGAGAGAGTGCCACAAAAGTAATGAAACTACTCCGGCACCTTCCTCTTCCTAAAATCTTAGAACACTAGATTACCATACCAGGATGTTTCTTCAAAACCCAATCTTCCCTACCTACAAGCAATTATTTAAACACAAGGGATTCAACACAAGGATTCAAATGTACAAACTTTACCGCCAAGGAGCAAAGTGTGAGCAGTCCTGCCCAAAGGTCTAGGCTTGCAGCCAGTACATGTGATGACGAACATCCACAGTACAGCCACAGCCTTCTATTACTGGCCAAGTGTAGGTGCTGCCCTAGACAAAGTTAGTGTTCACAGCAGCTGTTTACAGAAGAAAACATTCCCTGAACAACCACAGCCCACATGAAAGACCTTAACTAAGCTTCAGCTGAAGAGAATGAAGGTCTAAAGCCAATTGCCCTTGGTTCATCACAGCTCTAAACTTGGGTCTTAACTTTCTGTTAGAGGGTGCAGATGGTCTGGAAATGTTGGTGGAGGGAGGGAACTGGTGGGAAGCATTGTCTCTACAGAGTCTTACCCTCCCTCCAACCTTTGTAGCCCATGTCTTCCCCCAAATATTAAGTTCATACCTCTTCATGAGGTGTAGGTGAGTTGTCTCCAAGTGTTTCATGCCACACTGCTATATATAGGAAGATATATGCATCTACCTCACAGTTGCCAAAGCACTGGGTTGCTCTTCTCCTTGTTTATAGAAAGAGGACAGCAGTGAGCTTCCAAATTTCCTGGACTTCACACTAACATGCTCCTCATTCTTCCAGGAGCTGCACTATTACATGATGGTTGTTGGCCAGGCTGCCTTTAGCAACAGAGACTGGAATACACAAGCGAGCTCTGATCCAGAAGCCAGTTAGCCAAAACATGCACCAGAACCTCCAAGCTGCTTTCTCCTTATTTCTGAAGCTGACCCTTTATCAGGGCAACCACAGCATCTTCAGGCAAGCCTGGCCGCTCACAGTTAAAAAAGAGGCCCTGAAGGAGACAAAGGAAAAGCATGCAAGCCCTTTCCAACAACGCTTTTAATTACTGATGTAACAGGCTGCCTTCTTTCAAAGACAGTAATGGCAAATTCCCTCCCACCTCTCTAACTAAAAATTAAGATTATAAATGAGATGGCGTATTTTAAAAGAAATCTATTTTGATTTTAGAATCCCACACTTATCTTTACACACTGTGTCAGGATGCCTTAAAGTGTTAAATAATTCCCTGCCATCCTCCTTTTTGCAGAAATGTCATTCCTCTATTGCTCCCTCCTCCTCCTTTGACATTAATAATTATAATTGACATTATTGCGCTGGCCTAGAACTCAGACTGTCTTGTGCTAAGTCTTCGCTCTGCCACAGATTTCTTGTATGACCTTGAAAAAGTCAGTTCATACCTGTCCTTTGTTTCCATGTGGTCAGATGAAGAAAATTTTACTTTATATCCTCCTTCCCCTCTTTGGCTCAGAGGACGCATAGTGTTTAACAGAACATGGCCCCGCTTTAGGTTATCACCAGTAGCCATTACTGCTAAATAAACCCTGCTATGCTGCTGTGCATCTTTCCCACAAGCGCTGCCAAAAACACAACACAAAAACCAATGAGGCATAACCTGAGCCTTCTGGTGGGAGAGACAAGGATGATTTTAGGACTCAGCTTCAAAGGATAAATGTTTCCATTGTAAAAGAGCTCCACATTCAGTATTAGAAGATCTAATCATGGCATCCTCCAACAGATCACAGCTACAATCAGTCAAAAAATAACACCTAAAGTAGTAGAATAGCCAAGTGCTACTGAACATCAGTAGGATCCCAGTGCCCAATTCCCTTCCTGCTGCTTTGAAAGGCCGGGATGGAAGAACAGTTGATAACTTTTGGAGCTTCCATTATCCCTGCTCCCCATTGCGCTTCTCTCTGTACACCGGGCCCTTGTCAGTGATATCCATTTAAGAGCACTCTCCTCAGCAGAGGCCAATAGCTGCACCTAAAATAAATTGCTCTGCTAATCAGCAAAAGCTGAAGTTAAAGGGCTGAGTGGCTCTGTGAATATCAAGAGTGGCATTCCATCTGTGGGATGCCATCTGTGGCTTAGGCTCAACCAGAGAGCCTATGTTTAATTAATGTGGCTGTAATTTGCTCAGATCTTAATAGATCATGGACCATTCCACTTAATCACAACACACAATTTGGCATATTTGAGCCACCCCGCATGGTGCTCTGTGGGCTGAGCAAACGCAGAGTCTGAACTACCTCTTACCCTCCATAAAAGTTCAGGTCACTGCAGAGGTCAGTGCTGTGTAAAGCAGCACGGGAAATCTCAGATTGCCATTGCCCATCCTGTACCTGACCTGGAAATAAACACAGAATTGATGTGCCTAGCTTTGCCAGTGCCTTCGCACAGAAAAAAAAAAAAAAAAAAAAAAAAAAAAAGCAGAGATCTCTCACTTGAAACACAAGAGCAAATCCTGTAAATAAAGTGAGGAAGAGCAGCCAAAGGCCAGAAGCAGAGAAAAGTCATGGGTAAACTCCTTATGGACTCTGGAGTAGCAACTGCAAGTGGTGTTTGCAGCAGGGAAGAGGGGACCGCAGCTTGAAGGAGGTCGTAGCTGAACAGAGGATGCTGAGATGCTCAAAAAGGGGTGAGAATGTATGGGATATGTGTGGGGAGGAAGGAGAGGGGTACTCTTTCACAGTCCCCTTCCTCCTTTTCATCAGACACCTTCTGTGTTAGGCTTGAGTATATATCATCATACATATATTTAAAAAATCAAAAAGTAGGCAGCTATAGAGTGCCCCTACATCAGGTCAGAAATCATCATTGCTTATTAGCCAAGAAACATGATTAATGTTGCAGAGGAACTGAAAAATAAAATAATAACAATAAATTTTTTAAAATAGCTGTTTCCTGAGCTGTTAGCATTCCTTGACCTAATCCTTGTTAATAAGGTCCCACTTTAAAAATAACATCATTGGCCCACCTTAACCCTCGCCCCATATCTCCCTTCCTTTCCCAGACCCAGCAACGCACCATTCATTTCCTGCTGTTCTCCCTTCAGCCACACATTATTCATTGTCAAAGTTTAGTGACTGGTTAAGTGAACACGTGCGGGCACTGAAGCTTGAGGTCTGAGCATCCCAAAGCCAAGGATTAGCTGTTGTGATGGTCCATCCGTCACATAGTCGGTGCTCAGGGCTGAAACAGAAGAGAGCAGAACAAACAAGCTACTCTGATTTATCTTCCCCTAAATTACACATACACAAAGGTTTCCAGAGTAGAGGGCTTTCTCTATATGCATGTCCAAATTATTTGTCAGCAACCTCTTAAACAGTTAGGCTGCGCGGACCGTATGAGTGAACTTGCTTAAGTAAACACTCAGATAGAAGGACAGGGACCAAAGGACAGGAAAACTAATTAAGGTGTTTCCCCATTAACATGGGGGTGCTGGGGCTGCTAAACAGAATGTGACAAGGAAAGACAAATGCTCTGAGCATTTATTTTTACATTTTTGTTATAACACAAGCATGAATTGCAGCAAATGATTGCATTTCATCCTCTCAAACAATAATGAAAAGGTGTCAGTTCATGTAAACACGAGACGTTTGGTTTCCTTGATGAAACTTGATGCAGGCTGAGGAAGTGCAGCAGAGAGGTGCAGGGGATGCTCCATCCAAAACAGCCAGTGGAGACCTTTATTTCATGGCATCTAGCTGACGAGACTGCAACACGATCCAGTGGAGGGGAGCTGGAGATGGACAAATTCTGCTGGAACATAAGCACTGATGTGTCTGTACCACCGGTAGGAAGTGACCCAACACAGAAGGAGGCAGCATCACCAAAAGCTGTGCCATCTGCTGGCCATGGCATCCTCCATGTCACCTCTCCAGACCATCAGCTCTGTGTAGCAAGCACCTGAGCATAACAGCTTGTAAATAGCTCTGGAGGGCAGAGGGACTCTCAGAAATACACCTCTAACACTGCCTTTCTCAGCCAGCATTAAATCAGTCTCTCTGGCATCTCTAGCATGTAGCCATGGATCACCCTGAAATATCAGCACAAGTGTTTCCCAGCAATAGTAAATCCATCAGTTCTGCCCATATCATGCCTGAGCTTCAGCCGTTTCAGCCTGCTATGGCTGTTGTATTTGACACTTTCTCAGGCCATACAGCTCAGTGCCCTGTTTCACCATTCTTCCCAGGACTTGGAGATGTTTCCCATTACTCTGTTTTTCTAAATGACAGCACCACCCGGCTGTTGGGACACCTTTCGTAACAGTGCTGCTGTTTGCAGCTACTGTTTCCAATTGCAGACACTTACAAAGCCCTGGCAGCATGCATGGCTCTACACTACACTGAGGGCAATGTGGAGCGCTATCTGCCCATGCTTTATCTGGCACTTTATACACATGCAAGTTGCCACTGACATTCTGGTTTTCAGCAGGCAACAACTCATGCTGCAGCAGTGATGCTTCACCAAACCACAGCCAGGCCAGAGTCTCAGCATGTAGACCTGTTTAGCAGATAACTTACAGGACTGGCATTGCTTCCCTTCAGCCCACTGAATTACAGATAATTGGAATTAGCAGCAATATGCAGTCATTGCAAACTGCTTAAATTTACGCCACAAAACTCGGGATCGTTGTCAGAGCTAATATGTCTACTCAGAATAGATGTGACAGGTCTCATCTCAGGCTTTGCTGATCTTCTAGGAGCACAGCAGGACAGTGCTATATATCTAGTGTGGTCCCACAGCATGTCGAGACTAGTGGGTCGCTTTCCGTGGTACATTGCTTTGAACATCCTTCTTTCTAGGTCTCCTTCCTAATAGTTTTCTGGATTTCTGTATGCTTTATATATATTTAAGTTCAGGCTTGATAACTTCATTTTCTTGGCAAATATTAAATTTCAAAGTTTCATTCTTTTTCGGTTATTTATGCCCCATGTCACAGTTATGAATACAGTGAGGATTTCAGGAACCTAATCCTGCCACTAAACCAGTTCAGTCCCAGATTAGTACCAGATCTACCATAAACTCCAGTTCTCCTCAAATTTCTGTATTTCATCTTTGCCCTCCTGAGCTACAGAAAAACTGTAAAAACATCAACTGCTTCAGAAAAAAAATATTATCAAGATCAGGATGCCTTCTGCCACATTCTGGTTTGCAGGCACTTGTACCTTGCAAATACAGAGTAAAATATTGGGGATTCCCCTCCCCAAAATAGCTTGTATTTTTAAAAATGTTTGGCTCTAGCCAAACACTTTGATTTGTTTTGTTTTTCCACTCAGCATAATTTCATGTTCTTTGGGCTTTTTTTTATTTTTTAAACTTCTGGACCCCCATGTTGTTCAGAAATCGCTCAAAGCCAAAGCTTTTGAGAGCAGTTTGATTTGAAATGTTTCATCTCCAAGATGCAGTTCTTTGTGACTCTGACCCTTTGGGGCATCAACATATGCCCCTACAGAAGGGAAGTGATTTAGATAAAAATGGCTGGAAAAAAACTTGTCAGAGCCATAGCAGTACACCAAGTATGAGCATCAGAGTTAGGAGGAGGACGGGGGGGATGGAAAAATACTAGCATTTAACAACAGAACTGTAATCTCCTAACAAAACAATCAGCAAAACAAACAGCATCTCTCCAGCACACAGAGAGGAAATGTGGGGAGGGAGAGCCTTAGAGTGCCAGAGATAAGAAAATCACATCTGTTGTGCTCTCCTGATGGGGCTGGCCCCCAGCCCTTAATGATCCCTAGCAAAGCCACATTTATGTCCCTGAACCAGTGTCTGCAGTTTACCAGCTGGAGCAACAGGCACCAAAGTTCAAACCCAGCCAATTTTTCCCTGAAAAATCATCACGAAATCGTTCATGTCTGGTCATTAAAATGATTTCGGCCTAACCAGATGGACTTTAAAGATTTAACAAATGGTCAATATAACACAACAGGGTCACCACCGTTTCTGTTCCTGGACACAAAGCCCTGGTGGTAGCTGTGCTCATGCGTGAGTTTGCCATAAGGGGAGGGGAGGTTTCGCCCCCTCCCTCAAGCCTGCCTTTTGCTGTGAACCAAAGGCAGAGGGTGGGGAAGGGGAGGCACATGGTACGAGTCCAAGGGGGCCCAGATAATGACAGATGTCTGCCGTGAGCATGTCACACGCTGCCCAAAAGGGAGTGACTCCAGGGCATGGGACAAGGTGGCAAAGCCAACAAACCTGCCAATGTTGCACTGTGCATGGGAATGAAAAGGAGAGCGGGGCTTTGAGAAAGGGTTAAAAAAAGCATCAAACCAAGCACCGAGTTGGAAGGGATGTACAGCAAAAGTGGAGCGGTAAAGGCAAACCAGGAACCAAGAAGATGCCTAATTTGTAGCAGCCAGACAGCACCACTCCCACCCCTTTAGCAGCTGGAGCATCGGGCAGCTGAACTCTAATGGAGTCAATTTGCTGCTGGAAATAATGACTAAATTACTCCCATTTGCCCAGTGAGGAGGCTGAAGTCTAAGTAGATGAACATCGGGAGGTAACAAACTGTTAGGAGCAGACTGATGTGTCGTGAGGCTTTCCGTGCCTGTGAAAGGGAGCTGACAGCCCCCAGCACCCTTCAGCATCCCTGGGCTCCTGTTACTACTGCAGAGCCCTTCCACCAAGTTAAACAAGCTTCTCGCTCAGTTCCTGCCAAGCCCTGAGGAAAGAGATCTTGGCCAAAATGTCAGCTAATAAATGAAAGGGTTTACTTGAGGAATAAACAAGGGACAAGGCTTTCAGCAGCAGCGCTTTCCACCCTGCACTGTGCACCCCTTGCAGAGTGTGGGGAGAGGATTAGGATGCTCAGGAGAAGTGGGAAGGGCTGGTTATTTGCCACTTCTGCCCAGGCAGCAGCAGAGAGGAGCTATTTGCTCTCACGGCATGAGGGGATTCGATGGCTCCTGGGGCTCTGCTGGCAGACTGAGCAAAGCCCTTTGGCACTCCTTCGGGGCCAACATCTCAGCCCCACAGGATGCTCACGCTAAATGCTGAATTGCAGCCGGGAGGCCAGGCACCTCATACTTTGATATTGTGATAGCAGACTTTTAGGATCTCATCTTCCTTGGTTCTTTTCCTAAGGGCCATCAAGATGTTTATCTCCCCATCCCATCCAGGCAATTACTCAATTACTGCTCCCAGGATAACACCGAGAGTAAGTCCTTGACTTTACAAGCCCCATGTGTGACAAGCCCCGGGGAGCCTTGTCAAAGGGGAAATGAGACTGCAGGAAACAGTAGCCCTCCCTCCATTGCTGATGATTCATATGCTCCCTGTCACTCAGTATGGGAAATATATTGCAGCACTCCATCAGCAGCACCCGACCCTGATCCACACAGACATCCCTCAGCCAGGCAAACGTCAGAGTTAAAAGCAGCAGCAGTAGTGAGGGAGGAAGCCAGGATATTCCACAGTGATCCCAGACCACCTGAGGATTGCTGTGAATATATTCATGCCATCATGAGGCAATTCAGCAGCAGGTGTTGGTCTGTGAATCCACTCACCTCCCTTGTTCCTGTCACCTCTGTCACTCTGTCCTCCCAGTGAAGGATCCCTGCGAACCCCCGTTAGTACTAACTTTGGCTGTTTGGCATTTTGGGAGCACGTGTTTGTTTTATTTCTTAGAGGAGGTTGGCAGTTCTGGGCCCTCCTAATGGTTTGGTAAGGTTTGAAGTGTTGCAGAAGGAGTCAGGTGACTTCCAGCAATGCCCCGCTCCTGGAGATGATGAGATGGAGCTGATGAGGAGCACCTCCCCACGCCTTGCAATGGACAGGCGTGAGCCAGTTCAAGCTGTACACACATAAACAGCCCCTCAACAGACTGCATTTACAGGATGCCTATCAGATGGTAGGACGGGCTCCTCCAAATAAAGCTTTGCCTTGAGAAGGGAGGGGATCTACCAGCCCATTACATGCTCTTAAAATAGTTGCATTTTCAAACACGCTTCAGCTGTCAGCTGCAATGCTCCCTCCCCACCCCAAGCCTCCCGGACACCCGCTATGAGCCAGGACCAGACCGCCGGCACGAGGCGGTGCTCCCATTCACAGTGCTGCCCTATCGCTTCAGCGGATGCACTAGCAAAGATGCCCAGAGCATTGGGACTCCCACATCATTGCTGGCTCCGAGCTTCAGCCTCAGGACAGCGGGACCCAGCTCAGTCTGCTGGTAAGCAGGCTGCCAGCCCCAGCATTCAGATCCCTTGCCGTCATCTCCCTGGCATGGGCCTGTTGTGTGAGTCATGCATTTAAGCAGATTAGGGATACAGATAAGGTGCTCTGCGCATTAGCCATGACAGAGAAGCAGGTAGTGAATGAGCAGAGCTGTTTCAGTTGTCTTCCTAACAGGACTGATCTTTCGCTCTTCATTACCCAGCCTACTGCCTTGCAGCATTAGCATGCATGTCCCGATGACTCTCCGGGTGAGTCACCAAATGTAACATATTACAGTGCAACTGAAGCTTTAATAAACAGGGCTCTTGTTTTTTTAACTTGATCTCTATTTCCATAAAAAAAGCTTTCTGTTATTATCTGTGCATGTACTTGTCAAATCAGAATATTCACAGGGATATTCTCAATTCCCAATCACTCAATAACTTATAAGGAATGCAGAGCAGACACGAAAGCCAGGACACCTGGGTCCTGTGTCTTGGAGAACAAACAGAGCCATGCAACCCCAAGTGAATACTGTATATGAAGATTTCCCAGCCTGTGTCAGACCCAGACACCAGAGAAGAAGCAACAACATCATCTTCTCAAACAGAAAAACCCTCCAGTCACGCTGTGTGTAAAAGGGCTCCAGTAGCCACCCACCTCTATTTCGCAAGGGATGTAGCAAGGTGCCTGTAACCCAGCCATGAGTGGGATTTCCACACTAAGCTAGCTTAGAGAGTCCCTGTCCTGCAGACTGTCTCGTACTTAGCTTAGGCACCCAAGTCTTCCCAGAGTCTTGAATAAGAATCCCAGACACCTAAACTGGGGTATAGGTCCTACCAAGTGCCAAAAGCCTGCATGGTCCATGTCATGATCAGTGCTGAGATATTTACATCCTTTCATGACTTACAGACCTTACAGGATACACCCAAGTTGGTATTTTTTTTTAAGTCTTTTCCTCATAATGAAGAATCATCTTCATTCTACATTTGTACTCAGTCCACAAGCTGTATCACCTAAGATTTCCATGAGCCATTTTTAACAAACAAATGTGCTCTTCAGATGAGTTTCTATTGAGGAATGCACAGCTTCAGCTCCCTGCACAGGCAATGGAGAGCCATAGCACCATGTCACTTGCTGCCATCTACCATGTCACACACTGCTGTAGGTGGCCAGGCTGTGCCACCTTTCTCGCTGAGGAGTGACCACGGTGGCCTGGACTTCATACCACACTACTGATCTAGGTGTTACAGCATTGCTTCTAGCTGTGGTCAAGCATAACAGCTCCTAAAGTAATAACTTTCTGCTGTCTCCTCTGGCCTCCAACTGTTCATTCAGCGTAGGCTGGCTCACCTTGGCTCAGAGACAGACAAAAATCAATACTTGACCTATCTTTTGGTGGCACGCCTGACATATCTCTCTTCAATGCTTCTATCATATTTGTTTACCTCCAATGAAATAATGTTTTCAAGATTTTCTAATCAATATTAGACAGGACATTAAAAAGGTGCTGAGCAAGATTATTTAAAAATGATCTAACTGAATCAATGAAGACAGCTAGACTATCAACAAAGTTATTAGTGTCATTGTACTGGAAAGACAGTGGGGGGTGCTGGGTCTGGCTGGTGGTGAGTTTGCTCTGAGACTACGTGATGGAAGTCCTCGGGGCTGGGCTTCAGTGACACCATTATAAACTCATAAAGATAGTAATCATGGGAAAGATATGGTAGGCAGCAGAGCCCCAGAAGAACAGATCTACAGGTAGAGCTGGTTTGGAAATTGGTTTCAGGAAGTGTTGGAAGAACGAGGATGTGAAGGGACTGGAGGGGCTGACACTGAGATTCGTGCTGAAGGCCCAGGGAGGGAGAAGAAATGGGGAAGAGGAGAAAGGGGGACAGGAAGACATGGACAATCCAGGGTGAAACCTGGGCCATCATAGGGTACTCATGTTGCCTACCTTTGGACATCCACGCTTGGTGCCAGAGGACTTTGGTCCACCTAAGTGCCCTGCAAGAATGGCAGAGAGGGCCAGAGACAGGTTGGTGGGGGCAGGGTCTGAGGGGTTTCTCTACTCAGTCCCTCAAATTAGGCAATTGAATTAATTGTCTCCTGGCAACAAGCCATGACAGGAGGCATCTGGGCTGCAGCTGTGCCCTGAGAGACTTGGCAACCTGGTCCTGCCCCTGCTGTAACCACAGGAGAGGGGCTGGGTACTGTTCAGGGCACAGCATGGTGGCACAGGGACAGCGGGGTCCTCACACCACCACCATGCTCCTGCATGGAAACCTCCGTGGCTCCTGCAGCAGCACCGGGGACTGAGGTGGAGGGTTTCTGCATGGCCAGAAGCTTTAAGAACAGGATTTTGTTTCCTCTCAAAGGAAGCGGGGTGCGTTCAAACCCCGCTGATGCGCTTTTACTTGTGCATTTTTTCTAAGGAGAGGTCCACATGGGGTGTGCCCAGCTCTCCTGCAGCCAAGTGGTCTGTCACAAAGAACTTAGTGCCAGCGTTTCTCCCTCCGGCCCCAGTCCTTCAGCCATAAACCCACATATGAGCCCAACTTTGAAATTCTGCCTTTGATCTGTTTTTTCCTTTTTCCTTCCACAGTCAAAACGGCAGCAACTTAACCTCAGGAGAGTAAAAGTCCCAAAGGAGCGTTCACCCAGCAGCACCCCAAGGGGCACTACGCAGGGGGACTCGTCCTTTGGACGTCTCACTCTAGGGTGTCACAGTCCTCTCCCCCTGTCTCCTTCCAGCCAGCAGAGAGGCTGGGTCTCTCCTTCACTGTAAATTAAATTACGCTTTCTGCTCAAGGGGACTTTTTTTGCCCCAAGTTACAAATGGCCACAGCCACCCAGTCAGGACTCTCAGTGACCTGACCCAAAGCGCACTCCAGCTGCACTGGGTGCACTCTTCCCCCTTGCAGAAGGCAAGCAGCAAGCAAATCGCAGTCAGTTCGAATGGTAAAGGCCTATAGTATAGCATATAATCCTTTGAGACGTCCTAAATCCTGGGAGCTAAGACTACATGAGAAAGTGAGAGTTTTGGGCTCAGACTTTACCGTCCAGCAAATCCTGAAACGAGCTCTGATAAATACAGGCTTGGGGAAGCAATACAGGAGCAAACTGCCCCCCCCCCAGGCATAGTCAAGGGAAGGATGGGTACTACAGGTCTTGCGCTCAGAGGAATCAAGCAAACAGCCTATAGGGACACTATAGGGATTGCCTATAGGGGACAGCTCCTGGGGTGAAATATCTCCAGAACAATACCTGGACTTAGACCCAAAGGGAAATAGCTGATTTCCTCTGAGGGACTTTTTCAGACCAGAGCAACATCCAAGGAGCACAGGCAATAAAGAGACAAGGGGGTGGAAGCAAACCAGGACACTAATTTATTTAACTGTGCAGGTAACGCCTCCAAGAGTATGGGGTTGGTTGTGGAAAAAGCAGTTGCTTCTTAAGAGGGAAAGAAGTGGAGGACCTAGCCCTCCCGACAGCAAAACATATAGAAAAGGATAAGGGAGGATACAGACCTTGACTATCCCCCTGCCTTGGGCAAGGTCCTGCCTTGGCCAGGCTGACCACAAGGTCCCTGCAAGAAATAGCAAATCTGGATTTCCGTCTGCTGTACCCATGGGAAGGTCCTTCACCTTTTCTGGATCCAGCTTGGGCATCTCTGCAGGACAGTGTGACGCACTAAGAAGACATTCTCAGAGAAGCTTTTTGTGTCCCTACTAATTATCTATATTTTTAATTGCAGGAAGGGAATTTTGAAAGCCACACAAAGAACAATCTAAAAGCAGATTAGTTAAGATGAAATAAAAATGTCCTGAAAGTATATGTTCAGGTAGCAATAAAAAGACTTTTTATCGTTGCTTAGAGGCATACAATAAAAGTATATTTTCAGTGCTTGCCTGCCACAAATAACTGTACTACAATTAGATGTGTGTATTATAAAATTGTGTGGGCGTGGTAATTATCACCCTTTGCAGCAGAATATATTTATACAGATCCTAAATTACAGTACAAAGAAACATCATTTGAGAAGGTTAGAAAAAAAATGGGGGGGGGATTAAACTTTCCATTTTATTTTTAGGAAGTATTCTATGAAAAAGTAGGATGCATCACTTATTGTGGTGGTCTCTAAAAGTGTAACTAAAAGTCAGACCGGGGGCTGGGAGAGGCAGCCTGCATACGTTTCTCTTCGTTCATCATAGGAGCGTGTGAGGGCGTGTGTATGCATGCACACACACCAGGCAGGACCTTTACACAGCTATTTTTAGAGCCACACACCGTGTGAACTCCTCCTTGCAGCTAGCTGTGCCCAACGTAGCAATCCATAGCTGGCTTTGGATGTACAGGCATGCAATACCAGGGTGAACTCATGCCTGCGCAACTAAGATGAGAATCAGCCCAACTCTGTTCAGTGCTGTCTCACCTTTATGGTATGACTGCATCTGCAAATACTTCTTCAGCACACAGAAAAGTCTTGGGTACAGTTGTGGGGAGCAGCTGGATCCAATAACCACAGGTTAATGTCTCCAAGGATCTTCCTTGCTTCCTAGTCTTTTCAGCTCTAACCTCGCATTTGATTTCCAAACGCAAGAAGTCCTTGATCCTATAATCTACTCGCTGTATAGCCTGAGAATTAATTGGCCTCTTATGCTGCAGTTCTTACAGTAGCCTCAGATGAATCCATCACAGCATTCAGCTTTGCCTCTTCTGTGATTTTTGGGAGATTCTCTTTATCCTAAGAAGTGCTTCTACTGCATGTGGATCCATCAAGTTTATCTCTTATATAAGACTGCTTAAGTACATGCTCGCAACCTCTTAGCATCTGCCTAAAGCCACTACAGCTCCTTGCAATGAGATGGAGCTTGACTGGGAGCTTTTTATTATTTTGAATCCAATATTCCCAGCTTGCATATTAAATTCACAGAAGCCTTGTGAAGCTTTATAAAAATTCTGTCACATATATTCTGATAGGGCTATTTTCACTGTGTTTCCACCTCTATTATATAAAATTGTCTAGCTTGCTCTACCAAATGCCATTTTCAGGCAATTCCTTCTCCTAATTTGATGAGCATCTACTATGTCTCTCTCACTTTTTATATAGCTCTGTTAAAATTTCCTGAAAGGTCAACCTAGAGGGCAGGACATATTCACTATAACTGCTGTATTCTGGATTATTTTAGCTGTGTAAATGAAATTAATATATTATCCTTCAGCAATATTGTATTGACTCTCCTTCTGTAGAAGGCTGTAGTTTTATTTGGTCACAGTATTGTTTGCTTGAATAGGGGGCCAGAGGTTAGTAAGGTCACGACTTTACTACAATAGTACTGTCTTCATGTGCCTCATTTCCTCCCTTGCACATCGGTGTTTTCAAAGAACTAGCAGAGCTGGCCTGATGAAACATAGCTGTCTGCAAATTCAGCATGGAGCAAGATACGGCACTGCCTGGTCTTTGTGCTGATACCACACTGCAGGATGATGCCATAGAGGGAAGTTTTTTTAGTGTATCCTTGAACTAATTCACAAAGCTACTATTCCCTGCTCCTTCAAGTGCTTTCTCAAGGCACACTTCATATGATACCTACAGCAATGCACCATATTAAAAAGACTAAGCTGTTGTGACCAGTGCACACCTAAGGCAGACACACCATTAGCAGAAGCCAGTGCTGCACCAGTCCCTAGCTTCCAGAGAGCAGGAGGAGGCTGACGCAGCATGCAGGAGCTCCTCTGCTTTCAGCCTTTCTCATGTTACTGGCCCCGTGTGACACCTGGGACAGACATGGCCAACCAGGTTTCAGGTCAGGTGTCTGCACTGCAGGTGCCATCTAGAAAGTTAAATCAATGTCTCCTGCAGCACTTGTGACAAGCAATCTGGCAAGGCAGCTTTTCCAGCTTGCAGAGGGAAAAAAATCCTACTGTACACTTGGTGAAAGCCAGGTTTCTTACAGTGACATTGATAGGGCTGGTGGGGACCAGGTCAACATTGTCCACACATGACTCTAGTCAGATCCAGCAAGTGTAAAAACTTTTTTGTGTGTGTGTGAAATATGTAGTCGAAGAACCAGTACTGCTGTGAAAAGAAGATGAATGCTGAAGACATAAGGATAGAAAAGAAACTGAATGATATCATAAACCCAAAGACCTTCAGCTTGCACAACAAAAACAGCTATAACAATGAAGTCGCAGGCTATAAACTGATGCCAAAGTGAAACATCACTTCCAAATCTATCAGAAAAACTGCACCTGTTGATCAGACTCAAAGGCTTTAGAACAAACAAACAGTTGAATATACCAATAACAAAACACCAGCATCTTCTGACCCCAGCCCTAGATTCAGATTTCAGTGTTTGCTCACCAGCCATGGTATATTCTCTTATATAGCAATTCAACAGAGAACAGCTAAACTAAGAGAAACAAAAACAACATTTCAAGTGGAAAATGTTAGCAGCAGTTACCACCATTCATTAAAACTTTACTGTGAATATCTTTTTTCTTTACCTTAAAACTTTAAAGAAAAATAACATGTTGGCATACTGTAGTTTGAAGGAACCTTAGTTCCTCTCTTGGATTCTCCTTTCTACAGTGCATTTACATCAAATGAACTACATTTCACATAATGCATCCAGGAGAAGCTAAGCAAGAGCCCTGAAGTGGAATCAAAAAGGAGGGGGCATGTCTGAGGAGCACAGAAGAACAGGGGCACAAGGATCACCTAGAACTCAAGCAAAGCATTACAGCCCTAGTTTGGTTCTTTGACCAAAGAGTTTAACAACAACAACAAAAATTTACAAAAGTTTTCTAAAGGCTTATTAAAGGCATAAAAATTCCTCCTACCAACAGTTTCAAGAATATTTTTTGCTGAGCCATTCTTAAAATCATCTTTCCAAGAAAGATACCCAGTAGCCTTAAGAGAAGTTGCCCATGTTGATCCTATTTCTGGTTAGTCCAAAGTTCCATGCCTTGCCAGCTTTTTGTAGCACCTTATCCTGAGCAGTTGTGTGTCATAACATTAAGCTGAACATAGAGTTCAACAATGAACTAGCTGAACGGAGGTACAGACTAAGCAGCCTGAGACCCTAACCCAGTGCTCAGTGTGCCAACCCCCAGGCACTGCCCATTGACCACATATGGGGATACAGAAACTCCAGTTAGGATTGGTGCAGCCCTAAAACCAGCAGACGGCTCAGCTGCTCAGAGATGGGTGTTTTGCTCTCCCTGACCACAAGCCCCTCCCTTGGACAGAAAAATTTCTTCCCAACACAAAGACTTCATTTTCCCAGGCTCTGTTTTTAACGGGTCCCACAGGCTGCTCCCTTCCAGATACCTCCAGCTTCGCCAGTTTGCAGCCTACTCCATGCAGTCTCAAAAGGTTCATACTTGCTCTTTCAAGGATTTAAGGTCAGAAGCTCAGCAAGCTTGCTACACTGGCTACCACAAACCAAAGAGTCACCACTACTGGCCAGGTTTAGCCTACAACTATTTTTTGAGCTACCTTCTTTCAGATAGACCACAAGTATCAGAGCACCCATCCCAACCATAGGAAGGTCCACAAGTAGAGCAGCACAGCACATAGCACTCTGTTTATGGAGAAAAAGGAGCCTAAGGCCATGTCTGCACTACCCCAGAGCTTTCCTGAGGCATGACTCCTCAGTCCCCTGCTCTACATCCACTCTGGTGGCAACACAGTTTTATCTCCATCTCAAGGTTCCCTGAGTGTCTACAGTCTACAGCTATTTCAGGGCCAATGAAGATGTTTTCCTTTGTGATGTGACAGTAAGATTTATAACAAGACACGCTTCTGGAATATATTTACTCTTTCATCCCAGCCAAAAAAAAAAAAAAAAAAAGTCTAAAGCATCGGTAATATGCTCTACAAATAACTATGTAAATAAATATATAAAGTTTGAAAATGTGCAGAAGTTTTATTGCAGATTTTTTCCCCTTTCTGCTTGTACTTGAGTTTTTTGATGAAAGGAAGATTTTAAAAAGAAGCATCTTCTTTCTTTGAAATTTTCCATTTTTAACTGAAAAAGAACAACCACTTCAGATGAGAATGAGAGCATTCAGCCAAAACCCTTGAGATTTTTCACTGACAATTTCAACAGACTTGTTTTGGGGGTCCATTGTTTCTATGCTAAAGAAAAATCTGTGCGAGAATGTTTTCCCCAGTCAGTTCTGTAAATGAAAATTAGAAGTTCCTGCTTCTTTTATTGCATTTTTCTCCAATGAGCCCTTCTCACCCAGGTTTACTATTTTTATATTGTGTCCCAGCTGCTAACTAAGCCTTGGCTTAGTGCTCTCACTGCAATGATGAGGCATTTCCATTTCTGATTTCTAGCATATGTTGCACTTAATATAGCACTGCCCTTGTGTACCAGTTACCCCAGAAAAATGGCTGCGCCAGCAATGTAACAGTGGTATAATCCCTGGAGAATGACCAGGGTGTGAAACTTTGTGTCAATATGCAGATATCACAGTTAATAGAACAATAATAGATCCTTGAACTATAGAGAGAGGTGTTGTTTTTTTTTTTTAAACGTATACAGAAATATATTTGATACTGTGATGAAAGCTTCTTTTTTAGCTTTCTCTTAAATGAATTGGAAAAAAAAATATCTGCAAATGAGCCAAGAGATAATGATGAAAATCTGAACAATTAATTCTGGGGATGAGGTATCCACAGACTGAGCTGATTATTTTTCCTCTCTTAGGTCTGCAGCCTGGACTAGCTGATTGCAAAGACCAGGCACTTGTACATGATTTATGGGAGTTTATCCTTTCCAGAGAGGAGGAGACACAAGAGCTGCCGATGCAAAGTCTTTTAGGACTTCTGCTTTGGACAACCAGAGTAGAACATCTGAAAATGGAAAATAAGCAACAGATTTGCAACCACTACTGAACATAAATAGTAATAAACATTTGCTGATCTCTGATACTCTGGATGATGCCATGAGCAATGTCACTGGAGATTTTAAAATGGTTGCATCCTGCAAGATGTTGAGCTTCATTCCTTTCTTCTGGAGAAATCAGGAGAGGACCATTGCCAGCACTTTGCCAGAATGGCCCCATCAGTGACCTGACTGGGTTCTGCACAAGGTAGGCCTGATGACTCAGACTTTTTTTTTTTTTCCCCCTCCAAGGAAAGATTTAGCTGAGCAAACATCTTCAGGGCCAGGGTGGCCATGAGGTATAACCAGTTTTCAGTGACATGTAAGAGTAGCTCATCTCCTTGCCCTGGGACTCAACTCAGGCAGCCTTTGTGAAGGCACAAACTAGAATTATTCCAGTACTTCCAGGCTTCTGGGCAATTCAGCTAAATTTGCACAACAGATCTGGCAAGCAAAATCCACCTTAAAACCCAGCTTTTGGCTGATATGGGAATATTGAAAACAAGTGTTATCTCCCATCCATGCAGTGTGGCAGAAGCAGGAAGTGCAAACACTGGGTGGGAGCACTTGCAAAAGGGGCAGCTTACCCTCCTGCAGGAGTTGTTGTTTGTTTCCAGCTAAGTCAAAAGTCAAAGGAAATTCTACCCAGGAGATAAACTGTGCATTACATAAGACTTCATATAATGTAAATTGTCATCAGATTTATTGCAGCTAGAGAAAGGCTGTCCTGTCTGTTGACATAAAATACGGACTTTGTTTTAAGATGCTGGTGAGAAAGAGGGAAATAGTATATTGGGGGTTGTTTGTCCTACAGCTTTCTGTGCAGGGACCTGTCAAGCTTTTGGAGCTGAAATGTTATAAGGCATAAAATATAATTCTGAAGCAGGAGGTTTTGATCAATTTTGCTTGTCTGCATAGTATTAGAACAAAGAAAAAAAAAATCAGACTATATTCCACAGTAAATTCTGATCATTCACTGTTTCTCCAATCTGGAGAAAAAGCTAAAATATCAAAGTCCTTTTCAGAATTTGAGTTCAAAGATTATTTAAACCATGGAAGATCTTATTTTAATGTGTCATTAGAAACAGCTTGCTTCAAGGCTATTTGGCAGTAAATGAATCAGCTGACAGTCCTCAGTGCCTAATGCAAGTGGGTGTTTGTGAGTGCATTACTCTTATTCTTTTTGTGGGTTGGGCTTCATACCCAGAATATGTCCTATGATGCCTCTATAGGGAGGACCTTCATGACGCACCACAAAGCCCAATCAAAACAGAAATAGCAGTCAAGGGGCCAGGTTTGTGCAGTAGGCAGCACTTTTAAGGCATGGACAAACCCAATTTAACGAGTTGATTCAAAACAGGATGCTTCTGTTTGGTTCAATAAGCTAAATATTTTTATTAAGGTAAAAAAATATTGCATTTTTTTTTCACATCGTGGATTATTTTTAACAAAAGGTTTCTTTACATTAAATGATAATTTTGTAGAAACTGTGTCTCACCAAAAAAGAGCACAATTCCTTATCAAATCTTAGGGACATGAATATCAAAAATAATCAGAAGATCATTTTTCCCCCAAAAAAAAATTTTAGACTGTAAAAACTGATCATCTTGATTCTTTGTGCTTTAAGCTGATACTTTCCTTTAAGTCACACAAAAATATCTATGGACAGGAAAGACAATGAATCTTGATTGGAAAGACGAGAAGGACAGTCAGTAAACTCAGACCACAATTAGCACCAGCTGTAACCCAAGTGAACTCCCCAGTTTAATGGTTCACAGGAGAACACATACATACAGTGAAAGCTACCAACCAGATCAATTCACTTTCCTTCCCCCAGACTCCCCCCCTCCCCCAGGTCCTTCAGACAAAAGTCTATTTCCCTTCTTAGCTGTTAAAAATATTTTTAGAGCTCTTCAAACACAGAAAGCAGAAAAGGAAGAAAAAAAAAAAAAACAATAGAATTTGACACAAAAGCACCCTTCTCATTAGGGCTTTTTAAATAGCATTAGAGCTCATTGAATTTCATGCACTAATAACATTCCTACTCAATNCACAGAAAGCAAAAAAGGAAAAAAAAAAAAAAAAACAATAGAATTTGACACAAAAGCACCCTTCTCATTAGGGCTTTTTAAATAGCATTAGAGCTCATTGAATTTCATGCACTAATAACATTCCTACTCAATCCAAGGCAAACCAGTCAAATCTAAATCTATCAAATTTTACAAGCAAAGAAATATTGCCAAGTTCTAATATTTCTCCTGCATTCACTGTCAGAACGGGGCAGGGAGTCTCATCCAAACTCCATATTTCCTTTTTTAAATCCCTTTTAAAGCTACTATTCTGTGGTGGGGAAAGAAAAAAAATAAAATTAAAAAAAAAAAGGAAGAGTTGAAAAAAGAGCTAAAATCTCAAGAGTGACATCTATACAGGATTGTCAGATGCACAATGTTTTCAGAGTGAAGCAGCGGTGAAGCTGGCTTTAACAAAGCAATCAGCCAGGATTGGAGATTAAAAAGTTGCTAAAATCCTACCAGACAAAGCCCTTGGGCAGATGAAGCCGATTGTGGCAATAATAAACCCCCCAAAGATGCAGAGGCTTGTCTGGATCCTAGGTCCTTGCATCCTTTGGCCATTCAACACCAAGCTACGTCTTCAACTTTGAAAAAGCAGCCGGCAAGCCTTGTGCTGCTGGCATCAGTGAGACCAGCCACGGGCTTGATGCTGAGCATGGGATGTTGGTTCCTCTGGGGCTGCTGGATTGGGCCACTCCTGTGAGTTAGAGACCAGGTGCCCCAACCCTTCTAGAAGCCCCAGCCACCAGCAAAACATCACTACGAGCTGTACAAGGTGCTGTGGCTGCACGATAACTGCTGGGTGTGTGTGCAGCACGTTTCCATTGAAAGGCTGGTGAATGTAATCGATAAGGAGGAATAAAGCATGTAGTTAGAGCTCATTTTGTACGGTACAGGGTGTCTTGGAAGCTTTAGGGGTTTAATATATTCACTGCTCATGTTGGATCTCAGCACAGGCCTCAAGATGAGAATATTTACTTGTGATGCAGGTTGCACAACTCATCCATAATGAGTAAAACAATTTGTGAAGTGGAGTTAGAAGTCATTGAGTTATAGATTATTTGGGTAAATGGGGCGCAAGAACTGTGGCAAGAAACCCATTTAAATATTAAGGAGAGTTATAAACTGAGAATAGATGGATGGCAGGATAATGTCACAGCAGAACTTGCCCTCCAGAGAGGGATCGCTACCACATATTGATTAGAAAGAGCTCCGGAAATCATTCTGAAAACCCATAAAATTCAGTCATAAATGTGGACAGAGATATGAGCCTGCAAAGCCCGGCAGAGAGATGGGAACCAGAAGACAGACCAAACCCTGCCCACCTTACCTCACAAGTAATCCCACAGCAGTTTCCTCTCCCCTGGTCTGTGGCATCTGCACCAACACAGTGTTAATCCATTGAGTAGGAGTGGAAGAGTCAGGCCATTCAACTGAAAAGCCATTTCTGGGGGATTTTCACCCTCTGAGTATCAATTCTGCAAGTGTCCACATGCATCTTTCTTGTGTCTAAACAGTCACATATCTGGAGAGGTAAGATGCTTTGTAGACATCTGTTATTTTTCATTACGCCCGAGGGCTCAAATGGCTTGGAGTAAGAATCACAGAATTAGCCCTCTGTTGGAAATGTCCAAAGCAAATCCTGGGCTAGAAACTGCCAGCTGGACCTAGCACAGGGTTTTCTTCCTGCTACTGCCATGTAGGAAATTATTCGTGAAGCCCAGGGAGAAGCCTTACTGATTTCAATCTAACACCACTGGCAGAAGAAGAAAACCAAGATTGTCCATAGCGCTGAGAGCTTTCACAGAGATACTGAGCACCCTCCAAGCTGATGAAAACCTATGGCTCATGACTGCTTCAAAGCCACCCAGAAAAGCAGAGTCCGATGCAGGTACCTGGAAAAGCCTGAAGGGCTTCACACACAGTGCTTCGGGTGAATCACCAGGACACAACCACTGCCAGCGGTCACCATTGCTCGCTGCAGCACCCATCCAAGGGTCTACCCACCCAAGGAAGGGCTGCAGAACCAGACAAATGTATGGCAGGAGAAATACTCCAAAGCCTGTACAGAACAACCAGGGAAGGGAAAAATAAGGATCACCCAGGACAGAAATACAGGTGGTTCTTTCAAATTGTGCCCATACTGTAAGCAGCAAACGGGCTTTTGAAATTTGCCTGGCGCACAAACCCTGCTTAGTTCAGAGGTGTTTCATTAAGGTTTTAGAGCCTCTCTTGAACCCAGCACCATCCCTCCCTGCTGCGTTATGCGCACAGGCACAGCGAGATGAGGTTGCAGGATTCAGCAGGACACAGCTCTAAGAACTCAGCAAGAGGCATCAGCATTAGCCAATTCAAGCGCATGCAGAGCCTTGAAAAACAAGAGGTTCCTGTTTGGCATGCAAGGGCCCTTTGAAATACAAAAACACTATTCCAGTCACTTATTGAGTTTGTCACCTTCCCACTCCCCAGCCCTGTTTAGAGAATTCTCCCCCATTTTTGCAGAATAAGGGGAAAAGCTCTACATCTGGCTGATGGGCCAGAAGCACCTGACACCCCCTGCACGAGGCTGGGAGCTGCTTTTGTCATGAAAATTGAAGCTGCTTTGGAGGACGAAGCATTCTACCCAGCTGAAAAAAATGCTGAGGAGCAAAATTCAGGGTGAAGTGCAGGAAACTGTGAAGGTGTGAACTGTCGCTCAGCCAGCACAAAGAGAAACATGCTCCTGCCGATACTGGGACCAGGGAGAACGGATAGCTCTGTCTCAGTGTTACACCTAATCTTAATTTATAGCACGACATTATAACCAGTAATAATAATCTAATGGGAGGGCATATCTGGCACTTTTGAAACTCTTGTATGTGAAGGTCACTCATTTTATCATCAAGACAATCTTTTAAGAGCACCGTTGCTGTGAAGCATTAACAGGAGGTGATCAAGGCTTTTAATCTAAAGCCTTTTATCGGCAGCAGGCTGCAGCGGCACGTCATGCACCTGAAGCCCGGGATGCTCCAGTGAGCAAACGCAGCACGGCAGCGGCCCTTGAATCAGATTACCCAGGCGTCCAGGATGGAGGCTTCACGCTACGCTGCTCCTTGCAGGCTGCCACCTGCAGCGGCGGCAGCGGAACGGTGCAAAGGCGAATCCCCGTAACTCCATCCCGAGCATCTGCCGTGCTGTCACCCGGGTCATGGCACGGTGCAGGCACCACACCAAAGGGGTGGCTTTCAGTTAGGTCAGACCCCACCTACAGCAGTTAGTATCAAAGCCTAATAACAGGATTAATTAGGATATTGCCAAAGACTTATTTTCTACTATGAGGCTATTTAACCCTTTTCTTGGTCAAAGGCCTCTCAGTGACTTGTGAGGGCTCAGCAAGTCAAGTGCAGGCATAGTCAAAGGCAGGTAAGAAGGAATGGTGTAGCAATGGCCTGTAAGATTTCGTTATAAATTACGTGGACAAGGTCCAGCCAAACTTTGCTGCCTAAAGCCACACCAACTGATGACAGAGTCTCTTCTCTGCTGATATTTTGAGCCCCAGAACTCACATTTTTCTAATGGGTAGGTAAGTAATTTATATGAAGAATGACAAAACAGCACAGTTATTTTCCCTCTGCTGTGACACTGAATTCCTTTCAGACCAGAATTAGAAACCTGTTAAATACAATTAATCTAGTGGATTACATTCTGTATTTTATCTTTTACAGACACTTATTAAAAAACATTGCTTTATGCAGGGCTTTTTACATGTACAGAAGTGAAGATATAAATACTCAAACCTCACTTATATCATTCTTCCAGTTTATAAAAGCACAGGGATTGGCAATCCCATTACACTCAAGAAATGCAACCTAATGGATACACTTTTTCTCCCAGGAGAGAAAAAAAAAAAAGAATGAGCTCTTCAGTTAGAGTGAAGTCCTGAAAATCTGGTCCTTCGCATTTTGCTATTGCACTAGGGTTATGAATTAGAGTTGCTGTAAGACAAATCCATGGTACCTCCATCTTAGTCCTGCCATGGGCCACATGGGAAAAAATGCTCTCCAGTTCCACAGAGAGCTGTGAAGGTTCTCAGAAACATTCTTCATCCTAAACTCTGGCAACAGGCCAGCACTTCAAACATTTCTGGTTACACTGGAATCCCCAGGACTGCATTTTGGAAACATCAAAGCACAACATGCTCCCCAGCACTCTCCAGCTGCTAGTCTGGCATGCAGCAATGAAACCATAGCTGCTTCATATTAAAATTGGCACGGTTTCACTCTCACCTACTCCTTGAAATAAGTTTAAAATACATTGTTGCTGCTGTTTCAAAGGCCTGCACCTTCGAAAAGTATGCCACAATCTGCAAGTGTGAATCAAGGTCTTCTGAATACCTTTGGTGCAACCCTCCAGGTTTGCTGGGTGCCTGGGGTCCTTAAATGCCCATCTGGGATTCATGGCTCAGCAGGCTGATAAGAAGCCAGGCAGGTGAGCTGGCAAGAACCTATTAGGAGTTCATTGGAGAAGTCTAACATTGAGAAAGACCTCCAAGAAAAGCCGAGGCCCCTGAGGAGGTACAATTAGTCAACAACAGCACACTCATCCTGGGTTCACCCACACCAAGTGGCTGCTGTAAATCCACCAGCGGGAATTGCACGCTATCTGGTTTCCTGGTATTGCACCAGCACAAAGAGATCCAGTCACTTTAATTGCTGTTTAATGTTCGCTGTCCACAGCTTTTACAGCAGGATTTATTTTACCAGGTGCATCCAGCTTCCCTGGAGGAAAAGCTTGCGCCAACACTGGTCAGGTGTGACATGGGGGAAGATCTGACCCAGAACAAGGTGGAGAAGAGCGACAAGGAGAAAACAAGTGGGGAGCAGTGGGAACTGATAAGAGCTAGAGGTGAGAAGAAAAATAGCCACGAGAAGATTCTTCCAGCCAGCTGGGAGTTTCAATTCTCTCCTGAGGAAGGAGTAACTACACATAAGGGTAGCACTGACCCTGGCTTCTACCACACAAGATCAGACATTAGAAGAAACTTTCTTCAGGCTTAGAAGAGAGGGCTTTCCAGCCTCCTTGTCCAAGCCTGACTCCAGAAGCCAGTTTCCTGGCTCACAGCAAGGCTGCAGGATAAATACAGAATACTTGCTCCATCACCTGAGCAATGAGGCTTCCCAGCAGGCTGAGCTATTGCTCTCCACCCTGACGTGCCGAGCTGATCACCAGCCATCCCTCACTGTGAAAGTTTTGTTTACACTGCACATCTGGGGTGCTGGGTAATCACGTGTTCACCCTCCCTTGTATTCCTTCTTTCACTTGTCCATGTCAATATTTTATTCAGTTAGAGTAGTCGCTCTGCTCTGCCTTGGCCTTTTTCCCCCTACCACCAGGGTGATTTAAGTGAAATGAATTGTTTATTCCAGTAAAGTTTTCCCCACTCTGGAGCCAGGCAAGATGGAGAAATAAGCTTAATTTAGAAAGATTTGAAATTCCTGAAATAGATGACAGCTGAGAGAAGACTGGCATGTTAAATCATTCCACTTCATAAACACCCGGCTCTCGTTTAGGCTTGACAGATGTAAATGCCAGCCAGGTACTACCTACCAGCAATGCTGTCTTTCCTTTATTTATGCAAATACATAATACAAAATCCTTTTTATGTACATTAGCTGTCTGCAGAAGAGTGGATCTACAGCCATTTTTTCTCCAGTTTTTCATATATGTCATGTGCAGTGGTGGGAGGACAGGCTTGACATCTTTTTCAGGTTAAATAACTAAGAGATCATCAAATGCTTCACCTTAACCTCACAAATCATGTCACGTGTTCTGCCAGTGTCCTGTCCTGAATAGCATTTTTCTTATGCAACCACCAAGAAAAAAAATACATATATATATATACACACACACTAGGCCTGCAGTAACTGTGGGGAGGNTAAAAAAAAAAATAAAAATAAACATTCTGTGCCAGATTGAAATTCAAACAGAACAGGAGGTTTCAAGCCAATTGCCAGGTCCACTAAGAAGCAACACCTTCTGGTCTGCACAGCAGAGCCTCGGTTGTACTGGC